>VZRH01005339.1:1176561-1194942 GCA_013397555.1 Urocynchramus pylzowi | reverse complement strand
TCTTTTTTTTTTTCTTTTTTTTTTTTTTTTTTGGACAATACCATGCCAAGTCTTTTGAAATGAAAGCTGGGGCAGGCCTAGTGGAGATTAATGTAGGAAAAATGCTGCTGGCTTGATAAGCCACAGATGTCTGTGAGATTTGTGGAGGTTGCTGACAGCTGGTGATGGTTTGCAGCTTGCGAGGTCCCCCTGCTCCAGCACCAATGTGCTGAATCCATGGCTGGAGGTGCAGGGCAGGGCTTGGCCCAGCCTGGTCCTTGGGTGAAGGGTTTGAGAAGACCTGGAAGAAAAACTGGTCTGGAAACACTCTGTCATTGCAGAGTTTTCTTAAGCACTGCACCTATTTATGCAAAAAAAAAAAATTATTTTTTTTAAATAATGTCAGTTTTGGCAACAGTTTTTATAATACTTTAATGGGGGGACATAACTTGGTGAAAATCTGAAAGCATAATATGGTGATGGAAACACAGGTTATTGCACCAACCTTGGAAAATTGAAAAGGTGACTTAATGTTGGTGGACTCATTCCCAGGGGGTGGACAGGAGCTGGGCTTCTGTTAACACTGCATACTTAATAAAAACTCTGCAACTTTTGTCAGGTAAGACTTTCATTGAGTCCTGTTAAGTGGTACCAGTAACACCAATGAATTGACAGAAAATTGTTTCTTGCTCGTTTTAAACTCAAGGTTGTCCTGTCATCAAACTCTGCCACAGAAGCAGTGCAGAGTGTGACAGAAGGTCCCTCTGTTAAGAAATGCTTTGTTTTGGTTGCTGGTTGCTTTGGTTTTTGACAGTTACAGAGGATTGCATATATAAAAATACAATAAAATTCATAATTTCTTGACATTGAGCACACATATAGACTGCATCATTAATGAGATGCTGCCAGTTAGAATATTTGTGGAACTAAACTCTCTTGTTTTCATGACATCAAGGCCAAATGCTTCACTGATTTGTGGACACACATGAAGTTATCCCTCACATCCTGCCACTGACTCCTCATGCAGAAATCCCCTGGGAGTCTCATCCTCTGCTCAGATTAAGGTTCTTCTGAAGCTGCATTCTTGCATGCCCTGATATTGATGCTCAGGTTTATTTAAAGCAGATAATTAAATAAAATCTATTGTGAGTTTTAATTTCGAAGTGATGCTTTTTTATCACCTTAATATACCCTTACAGGCCCTGATGTTTATATGCAACGTGTTGGTACCAATACTTTCCACATCTGGATAACAGGAATTGGTACAATCCTTGTTCTAAAAGTCTTGGGAAAATGCAGAAAATTGCTTTGCCAAAATGATATGAAAATAATTTGAACCAAAATAGCCTTTGGGGTTCTTTTTGGGCTTTTTTCTGTTGGTATTTTTTGTTTTGTTTTGTTTTGTTTTGTTTTTCCCTGGTGTTTTTGTTTTGTTGTTTGTTTTGGTTTGGTTTGTTTTGTTTTTTCCTCAGAACAACAAAAAGGTTTTCTGTAAAATTTTGATAAATGCTAGGCAAGGAAGTAAATCCCTAAATAGCAATTTAAATTCAGAATTATCTATAATAGGACTTCATGCATGTGCTTGTAAACAAATTAGCAAAGAACCAGGCCTCTCTTGTCATCTTTGTAATACTTTATTTTTTTTCCTGCTGACAGCCTCTGTTGCTCACCCAGGCTGGTACCTTTTGCCTTGTGTCTAATCAACACTTCTTGGTAGAATTCAGAGACAGTTGGTGTTTAGCATATATATTTTCATTGGAAAAACTTGTACATTGGTAGCTCACATGAGCTGGTTGAGGCAGCTAAGAAATAATTTCCATAAATGACAGGAAAACTTTTATTCCATGTACCCTCAAAAGTAGCAATAATTTTAGGGGAATTTGAAAGGAAAATCACTGAACAGTTTGGGTTGGAAGGGACCTTAGAAATCATCTCATTCTACCCCCCTGGTCAGGAACACCTTGCACTAGACCAGGCTGCTCAAAGCTCTGTCCAGGCTGGCCTTGGACACTTCCAGGAATGGGACATCCACAGCTTCCCTGGACAACATCTTCCAGTATCTCACCCCCCTCACAGTAAAGAGCTTCTTCCTAAAATCCAACCTCAATNGACAGGAAAACTTTTATTCCATGTACCCTCAAAAGTAGCAATAATTTTAGGGGAATTTGAAAGGAAAATCACTGAACAGTTTGGGTTGGAAGGGACCTTAGAAATCATCTCATTCTACCCCCCTGGTCAGGAACACCTTGCACTAGACCAGGCTGCTCAAAGCTCTGTCCAGGCTGGCCTTGGACACTTCCAGGAATGGGGCATCCACAGCTTCCCTGGACAACATCTTCCAGTATCTCACCCCCCTCACAGTAAAGAGCTTCTTCCTAAAATCCAACCTCAATCTGCCCTCTTTCAGTTCAAAACCATTCCCCCTTTTCTTGTCACTATTTCCCCGTGTAAAAGCTGCTCTCCTCTCTTCCACAGGCTCCCTTGAGGCGCTGGAAGGCCACAGTGGGGTCTCCCTGGAGCTGTCCCTTCTCCAGGCTGAACAACTCTCAGCCCAGTTTCCCACCAGCAGTGCTCCAACCCTCTGATCACCTTGGTGGCTCTCCTCTAGACCTATCTAACAGCTCCAGCTCTTTCTCCAGGTGGGCTTGCACGAGGGCAGAATCCCTTGAGAGACTGGGAAGACAGTGAAGACTGAGGCAAGGAACTCAGAACTGAGAACCTCAGCCTTCTCCATATCTGTTGTCAGCAGTTCTCTCTCCTCATACCCATCCTGTACACCCTCCTTGGCCTTTCTCCCTGACATGTGTGCTTACAGAATCCCTTCTTCTTATTCTTCACATCTTTTGGCAAGTCCTACTCCATCTCTGCCTTAGCTTTTCTGGTCTTGCACCTACACATCCAAACTATGGCTTCAGTTACCCAAAATATTTGAGTATTTGAGGAAAACATTTGAAAATTCTTTCATTTCAAGTCCTCTATAAAATAAAAAGTCTCAAGCATTTTCTTTGGAATAGGTGAACAGGATGGAGACTGGCTATTTATACAGAAATAAACATAGAAATTAACATATTTATAAATATATGTAAATGTCTATAAGTTTATGTAAATTTCTATACATGTGTATATTTTTTATACTTATATAATTTATATAATATTTTATATCATAATTTATCGATAAGTTTTTATATAATAATATATTATAAATCTTCCAATACATATTATTATATCATTTATATAATAATGTATAAATTATATAAATTTATATAAATACATATATATATATAAATGATCTTGAGCCTCTAGATCTTTACAGTATTCTGTGCTCATAATTTGGGGTGGGAGGGTAGGGGGATAAAAAGTGCTATGCATCATGCTCATCTGATATTTTTGCTTATGAGCACAAAAAAGCCTGGTATAGCAATTTTAAATACCTGCTGTCACCTAGTGCCACCATGATATTAACCAAGGGAACTCTGATATCTGCATTTGCAAAGGGTGAACAGAGACAATGCTCAAGTGAGCCTCAGGGAATTATCTTTTATTGTCAGCTCTTCTGTTTGTGGTTTCTCAGTACAAAGATATTTCCTGCTCTTGTTCACTTTGTGCACTTGTGGGGCTCTTGGTAAACCTCACACACCAAGTTACCATTTAAACTCCTGTGTCCTGGGGTGGCATGCAGAACAGTATTCAGAACATTATTTTTCTTTACCCAAGGGACTAAATGATTACTTTATAAGCTTTTTGTGTGCCTCTGCAGGGAAATCCATCACTGTAATAATGTAAATTTAACTCTAGGAATTCTGCAATGCACAGCAGGGTGGAAATGTCCCCCCCTTTTGGGATGGGAACGTGCCTCCCCATCTCCAGGCAAGGTTTCTTTAAGGAAGCTCACCTGTTGTGCCAAGCCAGCCTGCAGTGGGGGTGATTTCAGCCTTGTTCAAGGCTTTATTGTGTGAATCTGTAGGATAAGACATAAGCACACTTTAATGAGGATCTGAAAACCAAGATTTCCCACAGACTGCTGTGCTGTAGCTGAACTATGACTTCTAAGTAGTTCTTAGTGCCCTGAATCTTGTTTTCATGCTCTTAATGGTTAGGCTGTTTAAATCCATTCTTTTGGGTGTGGAATGGGTCTGTAATCTGAAAATGTCTTAGCAGAGCATTTTCTGAATAAAATATCTGAATATATTATATATTAGTTCTGAATAAAATTTCTTGTGGAGAAAAATTCCTTTGTGGAAATAAGCATATGAAATTCACCATATAAAGGTGACAATGCTACATAAAACCCCTGCAGGACTGGGTGGGGGAATTTGCATATTTGGGGTTTGTTTTGGTCTTTTAAAGAATAAGGGAAAAGTGTAATTTATGCCTGGATAATTAGTGGTATTTTACCACTGAAATGGATACCACTTGGAAGAATAGTCACTGGCCTTTCACACCTGCACAGGATATGAAATTCCAAACAATTAAAACAATTAATGTTTCCTCCTGAAAAACATCCATTGTGCTTTAGCAAAAAGCATGTTGTAGTACTTGTAACAAATGAGGTAAAACAGAATGTGTGATAAATGAATATTGTGCTGTCAAAGACCTTGAAACATTTTTTCATTCCCAAAAGTAGATATGGATAACTTTGCAGTTATTCCATGTGAAATAATTTTGTTTTTCAAGAATTGTGACAGGGCGCTGTTTGGGGTTTTTTGTTCTGCTAGAAACAAAAGTGTGGTGCCATTTGGTCTTTAGGTCAAGAACTAAAACAAGTAGTAGGGGCTAAAAGTCATCTTAAATGTGAACAACTTGTCTGTACCTCTACTTATCCTCTGTGTGAAAGGAACTCTAAAAGGGGGGATACCACACAAGTTTTTATATTAAATATTAGTTCATTGTGTCCTGGCTTTGCTTGTAGGTGTTCTCTCTCTAGTTCTTCAAGGGGCAGGAAGACTGCAGTGTATCAATCACTTCATTTTTACACTTTGTGCATTCTATGAATGTCATCAGACTTTAAGTCATCACATGGAAAAATTTTTATATGTACCCTGAGAAAGCAAATACCTAAAAAGAAGACTTGCAGCTGACACCTCCAAAATGTCATTCCTGAGTGCTTGTGGCAGTATATTAAAATCATTTCTTTAGAAGAGAAATTTAACATAATTTGTTTAACAGAAATAGGGGGTAAAAGTGCATTTGATTTCCTTTAGTTAGTGTTTTTGTGAGAAATGATTTTGTGAGAAATTTGTAGAGAAATGATGAGAAAGCATTTAAGAAAATGAAAGCTGAAATCCTCTGCATCACTGGTGCAAAGCAGGAAGAGCCACCACCACTCCATGGGTGCTTGGTGCCATCCCTCTCCCAGTTCCCTATTTTTGGAAGGCTCTGTAGAAGGTCAGTGGGAAACATAACTCCTGGCTCCTAAGGCAAAAGCAGCCTGGATTATCATCCATGTGAAACCAAAGACGGGGTGCTAGCAGAGAGCAAATACTTACTCCTGTTAGTATTTCCTAGATGAATGCAAGCAGCTTAAATTTCAGTTGTTCTAAATTAGCTGCTGAATTTAAAAAAAATATTTAGCTCTATTTTGTTTCCCCTTGGTTAGTCGTTCATTATTTCCATCTAATGCTTGAAACCTTATCACTGTTGCTGAGAAAATATTTCAGGAAACTACCTTGAAAGAGCATTTTAATGTAAATAATAAGAGACAAACTTTTTGTCAGTTTGATAAGAATAAATCACATATTATACATTCATAATCATACACTTAATTCATTTTTAACGTGCAGTTGCTTCATTTTTATTAGGCAGCCATAAGCACTGATTCTGATATTTTGTGTTTTATTAGTAATAGCAATTGAAGGAAGAAATTGCTGGAAGCTCCAGCTCTCCAACAGGCATGTTTGCATGAGCACAACAGCACCAGGGAAGGGTTTTGGTTGTCAAGGCCAAGACTGGTTGCCAGCACATCCCTGGTTTGGAACTGTGGCTTTGCCCCTCTGGTGCCAACCAGTGGCTGCAACTTTCTTGAGGAAATCTCATTACATGCTTTCTCCAAGAAAACCTGGGTTTGTCTCATCTCTTAAAAAATCTTTTAAATGCTAACTGAAATAATAGTATCTTAAAGTATATTTAGAAGCTATATTTATATAGCTTCTAAAAAAAAAGCTTTATATAGCTTTTATAATATATATTATATTTATATTTATATTTTCAAATTTGGAATTTGAAGTTCCAGTTCCTTAGAAGGGGAGAAAGCACCAATTTCACCATTCGATGAATGCCATAAGCTGATTTATGGCTTCTTTTGACACTCAGTCATGTGGCAGGGGCAAAGGAGCAGCTGGTAATGCAGCCAGTAAAAGTTAAAGAGGAGGAAATGCTATATTACAGAAGCAGAGGGATATTATTAGCTCCTGCACTCTGCTAGAAATGATGCTTGGGATGAGAGAAGCTCTTTACGGGGCCAGACAAATTTCCCTGAGGCTTTCAGAACTGGTGTTTCCCAGCAGGAGCTGGTCTGCATCAAACTGTGCCACACAGAAATGAGGGGCCACAGATGCAGAGAGGTGCTGGATGTTCACATAACTGAGTCCAACACTGGTACTGTATTTTTGCTAATTACTGTAATTGAGTGTGCTTGGTAAGAGACAAAAACGTCATGAGCTGAGGCATCTTGGGGAATTAAAACTGAAACTTTTTCTGACTGTTGCTTTATCAAATTGGGAAGGACCAAGGTGAGCCTTCACTTTGCAGACGGCAAAGGGCAGACTCTGACAATAGCACCTGGATTGCCACGTCAGTAAACCCATGGAAAATCATGGATCCTGACCTTTAGAGCTCTCTGTGTGGGAAATGTAGCCAGCCCCTCTCTTAACCTTACCAAGCTCACCCTTATAGCCTCCAGTCTTGCTCAGACATCTCTCCATGAGAAATGAAGAATGAGAACAGATGAGAAACTGCTCCAGACATTGATTGTTCTGACAGTGTAACCTCCTTATCCTATTTTGCCACCCATGTCCTAAAATAAGCCATCAACCCCCTTGAGTGGGCTGGCAAGGCATGAGATGCTATAATGTGTATAAATTTAAATGTTTATAAAGAGTGAAAAGGCAAGAAAAATTGACATTAGTAATATTTAGCTTTAAAAAAGCTCAAACAAAATGAAAACCCCACAACCTCCCATCCTAATGTTCTTAAAACAGAAAGAATCTCTTAATGTAGGAAACTAAAGAAGGAGCATTAAGAAGGGCACAGAAGGAAGAATTCTAACACTGAAAAAAGTGCATGTGATAGCAAACAAGGCCAGTTCCCAGTCAAGGTGGAGCTTTTGTGACTCTTCCCTGGATGTATTCCAGATGAAATTCCCCTCTCCTAAATACTGAGCTGAAGCATACTGACTTAAGGATACTCTTGACACTTGTATGGTGGAGTAGAAGTTATCTGTGAACTGGAAAGTTTATGGTGGAGTAGAAGTATCTGTGAACTGGAAAGCTTATAATAAATAATTAATGTAGCTTCTTCTGCCTTTCATCTCTGTGTCTGCCAACCTGGATATATTAAATTTCTTGAGCTTTGCTTCCATCTTAGTTTTGATCATCCCATATCCCTGTTGCCATTATTTAAATTGCCTTGATACATCTAGCAAAATGAGGGCAAGTTCTCATTTAAAGCTGTATCTGGATCATCCTTGATCTATGTCTTATCTCTATCATATAACACTTCTTTTTCTTTGCTTCCTTGCTCTTCTCCTCTTATTTGTACTCAACAATCTTGTTGCTCTTTGTTCTGAATTACAACTCTTCTATTTGTAAAATAGCACTTGTTCAAGTTGTGTTTAAATTATATTCAAAAATAGAATTTTTTTAGTAGACAGTGAAGTATTTTTCATATACCCTAAACTCTCTCCTAAATCCATTTTGCACTTTTTAAAATCAAGTGTGTATTTCTGTCGTCTTAAAAAATGAGCCATGTTTTATTTATTTATTAAAAAAAAAAAAAAAAAAAAAAAAAAAAAAAAAAGAAAGAAAGAAAGAAAGCAACAGCTTCCAAACTGCAGATTGAAAATTAGCTTGTCCTTAGCAAGTGAGATGGTTTTGGCAGCAATCACACTAAACAGGGATTTTCCAATCTTGGCTGCTAACATGAGATTCCTTGTTTAGGATCACATTGCTTGTAGATTACAGAATTGGCCACAGAACAGACACACTACTCAAATGACAGATTTGTCCAACCTGTGCTGTGTTACAGGAAACGGGGCCATGTTTTGTAAACCAGAGCTAATATTTTCCATCTGTAACCAAGTACAAGACTGATGAAGGACATAAAGAGTATTCTGAAATGGAGAGCGACTGGAAGAAGAAATACCAAGTCTTTAAAAAAACTCATTTTTGTTTATTTCTTTCTCTTATGATCTTGCAGCCTGAAACTGCAACATGTGAATACCCATCCCAAGGGCAGGGCTCCAAGTTACAGACCAGGAGCTGAGCTACAGGAAAGTGATTGCACCAGCTCATCAGTGCTCCCAGGCTTTGCCTCATGGGCCCCTAATGGCCTTGGTCCCTGTATGATGTGTTGCAGTGTTGTCCTTAAGTGGATTAGTGGCAGATGACCTTATGTCTTTGGGTAGATGCTGGTTTGCGGGCCATTTAGTGCTCCTTGTTCCTTTTGAATAAAAAGGTAATGGTGCCAATTTGAGATGCTTTTATGGTTTGTCCTTGGTAGAGGACAGCTTTCTTGGCAGATGCTGTTACATTTCCAAAATTGATTTGAAAGGAAGGGATTTTGGGAACAGGGAGCTCTGCTCAACTCATCACATGTGGACCAAGAGTGCGTGGACAGGAATTCCCATTTTTGAGGCATATTTTAAAAGATGGGGCCAGAGGTGTCAGATGGAGATGCTCACCAGGCTGGGACTTCCAGGGTGCTGAGGTGGTGTACCCAGCAAACTGGCTGTGTGCAGATGAGATGGCCACAACAGTTTCATGGTTGTGGAAGAGGATTTCTGAAAGGGCAGAATTTGTGTCAAAGTGTTTCTCTGAGGTCGTGGTGCCTGCAGCAGTCATTGGGCTGTGTTTTAACCACAGGGTGAAAAGTGCTGCCTGTGTAAAGCAAATAATCCTCTGCCCACTTGTATTCAATAGCAATGACTGTGCAAAGCCCATGACTGGATAATTCTAGTGTGGGTTGTTTGGGGTTTTTAGCATAAAGACTGTCAGTCCTGTAAACCACACACACTTCCACCCTTGTTTCCACCTGCTCAGGGTAGCACACCACTCATCTAGCACTGTGATGGAAGTGTGTAAGTATTTTAAAGTGCTCCTAGAAAGCAGGTTTTAGGTATAAAGAGTAGCAAATCTCTGGTGGGAAACACAACTCAGTTATGTGTTTCAGCACAAATAAAGTGGCAGAGGTGACTGTCTTTTACCTCACAACGGACCCGGCTGTAATTTTCTTTATATTTATGGTACATAGAAAGATAACTTATTTAACTTCTCAATGTTTATAAAACACAAATATACTTTACTTGAAAGTTTAGTATCAAATAGAAAGGTTTTCTTATGCTGAGTAACAAACATTTTTAGGAGAAAACAGATTGTAGTGATGTTACAACCCCCACCTAGAGTAGGTTATATAAGGGAAATATTGGTACCCTCTTAAATGGCAACAGTATTTGGGTCTGTTACTCCAAAGACTCTCTTATCATACCTTTGGTAGTAAATGTTTATTAAAATAGTGGTGAAAAACATTGGAGAGTGCAATTAGAAAGTGGTTCATCAGGGGTAATGGGTGCCCTCTTAAGATGATTGCTGTTCCAAAGTGGGAGTCTGTGCTGGTCTTACTGTAAATTAAGACTTTGAGCAACACTCTGGGACATATTTTCATGTTTGTAACTATAATTTAAGTGTTTACAATTCAAATTAGCTTTAAAGAGAAAGTTTGAGGTGTCTAGTTATGTGTGAACACTGATATTGTTTTAATATAATACCTTCTTTTATGAAGGAATAATCATTGATGTTTATTATTGCTTTTGTGAAGTCTAGAGTTCAAGTTTTGCTTAAGTCTAATTTGAGAAACAAAGAAGCCTCATTATTAACAGCTCACATTAATTATAGGGAGATGGGACAGCAGAGCTGAGCATCATTTCCCACATCTTCAGCCAAGAGGAACTGAAAGAGCAGCACTTTGGTAGCGGGTGTTTGGAATTGAAGCATTTGTTTCAGTTAGACAACACAGACACAGTAGAGCACATCCTCCCAAAGCAAGAGCTAGGGTTGGAATTGCTAAATGCTGCCTTATTCTCTAAAAAAAAGGTCATGGACAATTATTATCTCTATTCACTGGGTAAGGGCCCAGGGTGGTGGTTTTTTCTGGCTGCTCCAGATGAAGGCTGGTCCTAAGCCTGCTGACTTATGCCAGTCTTGGTCAGTCAGTTTCAGGACAGAAACTTTTTGTCCCATGCACAGGCTGCTCCCCTGGTCTGCCGTTGATTTTAGGATTAGTACCAAACCTGGTAAATAATGCTGGTTCAGAAAAATAGAGGTAGCTGAGCCAGTATAACTGGTGGACCTTTAAATATCTGCAGCTACAAGATAAAGACCAGCTTTAGCAGACACATTTCTGCTCATCATTTGCCAGAAAGACCAATTCTGATTGTGACTAGGTTCTCCTGATTGTGGCTTGGTTTATGAGTGGAATTGTAACTAGCTTTAAGGCTGTCAACCAAAGGGTTCAAACATACTTTTATTGTGGAGACATACCCTGCATGCGAGAGCTGACACCTGCAGAAACCTGCTCCTCTTTGGAGCAGGGTTAAATTTCAGTTTTCTTAAAGTGAACTAAACAGTTCTGTAAGGTTTAAAGCAGTGGTTAGTGCTAAGACTGATGCCTCAGGTTTTAGCTTTTATATTTTTCAGATTCTGTACTGCTTTAGTGTATAGTTCTGAGCTTCATAGTAGGGGATGGTAAGCTCTCTTCACAGAGCAGGTAGACAAAACAATTCCTTCTTTAGCTGGGGACCAAGGACAAATCTCAGGCCCAAGAGCATAAACAACAGTGAACTGAAGAGAGAAAAACAAGAATGGTACTTCATAACCTAAAGCTATAATTGGACAATTAACTCCAGTAGGCAAATGGACTAGAACTTGTAAAAATGCGAGACCCCATGACCAGTTGTCCATTTTGTGACCATTTTGGGTTCATCCTGGGTGTCACCCTGGCTGGGCTCTTGTGCTGCCCAAGGTGTATCCATTGAAGACTTTTAATAAATACCTACTTTATTCTTTAGCTCTGCCTAGCCTCTGTTCTAGGTCAGCCTTCACAAGGCATCAAGATGGAGGCTCCAGTTCAGGAAAACTGAGGCTGTTGGTTTGGTTCTTGGATCCTTGCACTTCTGACAAAGTTGGATGAGGAAAAGGAGAATGCTTTATCCCATCCAGTGCTGGTCAGGGATGAAGCCATTTTGCTAAACAGATCCAGCATTGCAGCTCCCACTAGCAGGACCCAGCTGGACCCTGTAACTGGTTTGGTGGCTGTGCTTGTAGGAGTTACCAGTCTGGATTTAATGACAGCTGAGGATGAAGATTAACCCTGGGACTGCCAATTTCCTTCTGCTCTTTGCTGGGGTTGTGTTGCCTAGGGACTCATACTGGGACAGTGCTTGCAGGTGGGATTAATACCAGATTAAATAAAAGTATGGGGTGGGACCAGAGTGAATTAAATACCTTATTTGTTCAGTTCTTCACATTTTTGGTAAACTGACATTTTTGCCTGTGTCCAACTCACTCAGAAGCTCCTTTTGTGGGTGATGAGTGAATCTCTGTGCATAAGTCTGACCCTTTTCATTTATTTTCAATAGTAAATTGTTATATATAGAAAGAAGTTTGACAGAAGCTGTGGAATTATTTTCTGTATGTCTTAAAAAGCAAGCCAGATGAGGAACAAAAATAATTTGGATTCAAATTCTTTTAAGTCCAAGCTGTGCATTAGTTCTGCTGCTATATATGGGATTCACTAAAAAATCTGCATTATGACCTTTTGGATTTGTTCAGTTCTTCTTTTATCTTGAAAAAATTTGGAACTTCAGCCTAATTAAACCCTGGGAAAATAAGAATTTGGTTTAGCTGAAAATCTGATTAGCAGACATGGAAGAAGCTGGTGCATAAACTGTTAATTGTTGCCACATGATGACACAAACAGGAGGAATATATGGAGCGAAGTGGGACTGTGACATTACTGTTTTGGGGAAAGCTGTTGTTTTGCAAAACATTTCTCTGGATTAGGGAATAACCTGGGATGCCCTAGAGACATAGCTGGGCACCAAGTCAGAGTCATGCACAAACACATGGCAAAGGACTGACTTGCACTTGGCCCTGGCCATTTGCTTTTCCATGTGCACAGCAAGATGGGTTGGTCAACCACGCAGGCAAAGCAAGAGGCTGCCACCTCCCTGTGGCACAGCCACGAGCTCCCCAGGCAAGGAAAGTCTTTGAGAGGGCAGTAAGAACAGCCAAAGCCAGATGGGATGGCAAGCTGCTGGGAAAACATTAGGGAAGGATGGGGGAAAGCTGCAGTATTTGTAAATATTATTACCAGCATCGAGTTCAACGTGCCTTGGTGTTGTGAAAAGCTTTGGCAGTGCTTTGCAGCCAATTACGTCTGCAGTGAAATGTGAGCAGATGAAAACTGGAAGCAATCATGCTAAACACTCCTGAGGCTTTACCCTTCCAAATGTTTATGTTTATGTGGCTCCTGTTTTGATCACCTGCTTGCAGCTGAGTGTTTTCCCTTTCCTCCCTGGATTTTAAGGGAGCAGCAGACTAATAGAGGGCAGGATTTCTCTTCCTCATCTGTCTCACGCCCTGTTTGGAAGATGAGTGGAATGTCCTGCAAGCAGATCTGAAGCAGGTCCCCAGGCTTTTGGGAGATCTAATGAGAGTCTCTGTGTTGTGTGTCCAGTACACACAACAGGCTGTCAAACTAGAAACAGGATTTTTGTTGTTAAAATGTGTGAGAAAAAAAAATTATTTCCTGTTTTGATAAACACCAAACTTGCTCAGCCCTGCACATTATGGTGGCCTATCCTTAGATCCTTGGTGAGCCTGGGCTTTCCCAGTCCATCCCTCATCCTCCAACACATTTTCTGTGCAGTTAGACAGCCTGGGGCTCTGTGTTAAAACAGAAGATTTTAATGGGATGCCATTCCCCTCCCTGGTACACATCATCCACACTTTCCTCACCAGGGGGGACGCTCCTGGAGGCTGATATTTCATATCACCACCTTGCCATGCCCGTCTATGACGAGGAGAAAATTTTAGTCGCTCGCCTCGTTGGGTTGCAAACCTTTACGAACACCGCAACAAATAGCCCCAGTAAGTGGAAGATTAATTTCTATACCACCTGGCAGCAAGCTGTGGATTAGGCTGCTGTCCCTCGTGTGGGTTTAATGTTGGAGGAATGGGGCACTCGAGCACCCAGACAATCAGCCTTTTGTTTAAACAATGAGCTCCTCGGTCTCGTTAGCCAGCGCTCTTAAATTTTCATTTTATTCTGGTATGCAGGCTTGTGTGATGTGGAGAATTGCTTCAGCACAGAGAGACTGCAAACCTGTTCAATTAAAGGAAATGCTCAGATCCAGCTGTTGGAGTCCCATGAATGCCAGTACTCCTCACAGAGTAAGACCAACACGCTCTGCCCTTGGAACAGATACGACGATTTGCGCTTTAATTCTCCTGATAAAAAGAGCCTTTGTTGGGAGAGGACGACTGGGGAAAGGAGGAGGAATGCAAAGCGTGTGCAGAAAATGCCCAGTGAGACCAGCAGATAACAGAGAGGGCTCTATAGCATGAGCCTGGTAACGAGGCACCATCAGCAGCACGTATGGCACAAGCTCCTGTTACAGCTATAGAATATTCTTGTAAGTTTTGTAAATGCTTTCCTCTCCTGAAAAAACATGTGTTGTGGAGTAACTTACCCTGTGCTTTCACTTCCAAGGAACAGGCCAACAAGCAGAGCCCTGGTGTGTGACTATACAGTGCACTATTTGTGCCTGGGCTTTCAGTTGCCTTAGTTTTGTTGACAAGTTTCTGCTCCCATTTGTAGGTGACAGAGGTGTTGAGGCAGTGCTGGATGGTCAGCTAGATATGCCAGATGTTTTTGTACAGGTCTTTTTATAAAAGCCCTCTTAAATATTTTATGCATATCTACACATATCAATAGACATTATTATTTATCTAAAAATATAATATTATAGATATTTATACATATATATAAAGGGCTGTAGCTGTTTCAGTAGGTGCTGAATACACTTCAGCCACAAACGCACAGCAGCTGACTTAATGCTCAAGTCTTAACCAAGAGCTGAGTTCCCAAGGCTGGGGCAGGGGAAGGAAGACACTGGAATGGGATGAACCCAGGAAGGAATGATGGCCTTCACCTGACTGGCAGAAGTATCTCCCTACAGGCACCTGGAATCCTCACCTCAGAGCAGGGGCCAGTAACCTCTTGTCTGACTTCAGGAACCATCGTGTCTCTGGAAATGCAGTTTTCCCTACTCCTGGTGTCACTTCCCCCTCAATCTCACTTTGTTAACTGTTTAAAAATTGTGACATGGGGGCTTTAAAAAGATACTAGGCACAGTTTCAGCTGCTGAGGTGGAAATGGGTTTCTGACTGGCCCTCAGTGGCAGGCAGGCTGCTGCTGTCCCCTAGGCTGCACTCGTGCCATTTGTCACATAGGCTAAAACATAAAAGGTTGCATTTTAATTTACTAGCTGGGCCTGTGAGGTGCACAGGATTGCACCCCGTGCTGAACTGGATAATAAAGTCTTGATTGTTCATTGGCTGCCCCAAGTGTCTTTTTTAAGTCAAGTATATGTCCATCTTCCCCCTTATATAGATATATATATATATATAAATATGTACACACATGTAAATATATATGTACTTATGTGTGGCTGGGTGTGTGTATATATGAATTCACACACATATGTATAGATACATCATTTTATGTACATACTAAAAATATATATAAATGCCTGACTTTATTGCCAGCTTGAGAAAGGGCTCTGGTGCTTTAAATCAGTGCAGAAGATGAAGCAGCTGTTGGGTCAAATCTTTGCAGCTTTTCTATTGTGTGATTCTTGTTTCAGGCAGCAGCTGAGCCCACAGGCTCTGTGCAAGAAATTTTGCTGAAGAAATCCCCTCTGCACGTGGCCAGCAGCCTGAATCAGCCTTTTCTGGTGGATGGTGAAACAGTGGAAGACCTTTGAAGGAAATTGCTACCATGGGGTTTGTCTGGCTGTGAGGTATGTACAGCACCCCTTGCCCCTGCTTCATCTATTTGTTCTTAAAGTGTACATTGCTAACAACAGATTGAAGGAGCTTCTTTGTAAATGAAAAATAAATAATTCTAACTGTCTGCATTTTATGATGTATATATGGTTTTCTCTCAGGTAAGTTAAAATGCAAAACCAGAGATGGTTGTGGTCCAGCTGATGAGGTAGTATATAAATCAAGAGTCGGGACACTAAGGTGAGTGGGCTGAAAACAATCACTTAATGCCTCCCTGCCCTGTTCTTCTGTGTTTGGGGCAACAGAAAACAGGGTAAACAGTAAAAAACAGCTCCAGCTCCAAGCTTTACTGAGTTTTTTGGCTCACTGACTAGTGTAGAGGCTTGCAGGACCTCTCCTACAGCAGGCTGGGAGACTGACCCTCCCTTAGAGTTATAAACCCAGGTTGCAATGAGAAATGTCTCTTACTATTAATAACCTTGCTTTGGGTTTAGGTTTTTTGCAGATGTGCTTCCCTGAGGAGGAAGAGGAGACAACTTGGCTCCAGGAGCTGCAGTTCTGCCCTACCCCAGCTGGATATGTTCCTTTGCACCCTCAGCATCTCTCCTGCTGCTGTGGAGGTGCTTGCATGAGAGCAATCTGCCATGCCTGCACCTTCTCCTATGGGGCTGTGTCTGCTGGGTGGCTCCTGCAGTCACAGAAACCTGCTCCTGTGTGCAGGGGGAGTGTTAGGCCACTCTTGACAGGGCTTCAGCTCACACAGAGCCAGGGCTGTGCTGTGAGGGGGAGTGGGACACAGAAAACCCTTCCAGCCTTGAAAAACCAGCGGGACTGCAGGCAGAATCCTGCTGCACAGCAGCCAGACTGGCTGGCACCCCAACAGGGCACTTCATCCCCAGACAGCTGCAGCTGGCCATGACAACAGCCATGCTGGGCAGGGTTGGAGCAGGCTGCAGGGCAGCTATGGGGGGAATGCAGTGGCACCCAGGGGTGCTGCTTCTTGCTCTGCACGAACCACGCATGCTGTACGTGTGGGACACAAACCCCTCCTGCATGTGCACACCACCCTGGAGACACAAAACACACACCCCTCCACCCCTGAAACACACAACAGCCCAGCTGCACAGCACTTCCACGCTGCTCACATGGAAAGCAAAGTAGGGGTGTGCTGCAGGCATGGGGTACAAGCCACATCAGCCACCGTCGGTGGAGGCAGGGTCTGGCTGCTACTCCTGCTTTGCCAGTTCAGCTTTCCCAGCCTCTTCCTTTCTTACACTGGTGGGATTGACAGCAAGCAAAAGCAGAGCACAGCACATCCCCCCTGGGTAGTACAGCAGAGAAAGCAGCATTCACCATCTCCATTCTTTCCTCTGCCCATCACCTTTAACTAAACACCAAATAACATCCATAATATTTGTCTTAGATTGTCTCAACCTTCCCAAAGCACTTATCCTCTTGACCCTCAGTAATATCAGGATGCATTCAAGTCTTGCTTGAGGCAATGCTGTGCCTGGTGGTTCACACTAAGTCATGCACAGTGCTAAAGACCCAGCTGGGTGGCTCAGGAGCAGAAGGCTGTTACAAGCTGGAGTCTGACACTCATTTCCCCAAAATATTTAATAACAGTGGTTAATTTCAATGTCCTACCTGAGTCACTTGTTTGAAGCCAAGTAACCAAAACCAACAACAACAAAAAAGCTTTTATACCTTAGCATTATGGTACAGCAACCATCCCTCTGCAGTGTGGGCTTCAAGTTGGTTAACTTAATTCAAAACTGTCTGGTCAAAGCCCCATTTTCTTTGCCAGGTATATGCACCCTTTCCCAAGCAAAACATTCCATCTCAGTAAGGTGGTTAACAACCCACCCTCTGTCCCCTCTCAGGAGAAGCAGATGCACACTCCAGCACTCTCAGCAAACATTACCTCCACAGCAGCAAGTCAGAGGTAGCCCCCAAACCACTCTCCCTGTGCCTGTGCTGTGGCACAGCAGATGCTCAGCTAGGGAAGAGCCAGCCTGCTCCCCTGTGTAACCCAACTCCCCCATGCCACAGCCTGAGTGTTTCAGCTGTGAGTGAGCCTTAGCAGGAATTCTGCAGGACAGTGCTCCTGCCTGCTAAGCATAGCTTTGATGGTCACACATCTTCCTTCTCTCTCGCTGGAGGTACTTGCATGCCCAGCAGGCAGAGACCTGCCTTTCTCACATAACTGCTCCTGGTGCTGTTAATAAACCAAGCCTGGAGCAAGAGCTGTATTTTGATTGATCCTGGACAGAGTGACTCACCAGGTTTGCTGTGGTGGAAGCTCATACCTTAAAAAAAAAAAAAAAGCTATTAAGCACAATAAGCTGCTGCATGTTCTACTGCAGGGTGCAGGCCTGTGCTGGGGCTGAGAAGAGCAGGACCTACTGCTTTTGGGGATTTTTTAATTGTTTGTGTATGTATTGAGTCAGAAACAGGTGAGGGCACTCTTCTCCCCTCTGGAGTCCTTCAGCATCTGTGTGTCACTCACTGTTCACCAAGAGCCACCCACCAAAAGTCACTCCCAGCTTGAGGCCACCAGCAGCACATGTCCTTGGAGTTCACTGGGGAAAAAACAACTTTACCTGCAGAGTTTATGAAATTTAGAAGCACTGAATAGCTCAGAATTTGCACAAAAGGAGTGCACATCTTCAGAGAAAGTGAAGTATGAAAACTACCTCCACCACTACCCTTCTGAGGTACAATTTCATGAGTATTAACAACAGAGTGGCACTAGGCAGTTTCTCCCAGGCCTTGTCAAAGGGAAAAGACACTGGGGATCCTTTGTTATTTCTGAATAAAGGTTTTTAATTACACATCCAGCTCCTATTTTAGAAGGGATTTTGACACCAATGAGAAATATTGCTGTTGGTGGTAGGGGTGAGGGGGACCTGCAGGCCTTGCTGGTGAAGGGTCACACAGTGTGTGACAGGTAACACAGTGTGTGCTGGTGACTCCTCCCATCCTGAGACTCAGGCAAATCCACTGCAGCCTGCTGGCCACCACAAGAAGCCTCACCAGTGTGGACAGGTACACTCAGCAAGCAAGCAGAGAAACCTAAATCAGGTACCATCACATCAAAGAATAAGTTCTCCAAAAAAAA
>VZRH01005339.1:1138659-1170586 GCA_013397555.1 Urocynchramus pylzowi | reverse complement strand
AGTTTAATGATATAAAAAAGTGGAAAAAAAAAAAAAACCAAAAAAAAACCCCCAAAAAAACCCCAAAAAAAACCCAAAAAACCAAAAAAAACCCAAAAAAAAAAAAAAAAACAGGGAAAGATTGTTTCCCATGAAATAATCACCAAAGTTTAAAGCTATGTTGGAGATCTCTTGGATACTGCTGAACCTTTCAGAATTCCTATCTGCTTCACTGGAAAGATCCAGGATTCCAAGGCAGCACTTGACATTAACTTTGTGGAACAGTTCTAGGAATGAAAAGCAAGAACTTACTAGGGTCAGCTCCAGTAAAGCTGACTTCAAAGTGCACTTTCAGGCTGCTGAGTAACTGCGGATGCAGGCAGATGGCTCATAACTATTCTACCAAATTACTCACACAAATTGTAGCTAATAGAGTCATGCAATCAGTATTACAAGCCCTCTCCCCAGTCCTACTGGGCTCTGTGACCGTTCATGTTGCAAACTAACAAGTCATCACCTTCAATTAGGCCAAAGGACAAATAAGGAACAGCAAACAGGAGTGATACCATGCAACTCTACCATTGGTAGTGTAGGTTGCAGTTGTCTCTAAAAGTTTAGGCAATCCTGCTGAGTCAGACAAGCTTCTCTTAGAAAAACTCATGGGTTTCTATTGTACTAACAGGCAGAAAGAGAGCCTCATCCTGTTCATGATACTCAGTTCCAACAAAAGCAGAGGGACACACATCACCCTATTTGGAATAGGGGACTTCAAAAGCAGAACACCCCAAAACTTGGTTAAAAATGCTTTAAATATTTCCCATATGGTAAAACTGCTCTAAGGGGCGTTGTCTGTGCTCCCAATTTGACCATTAGCTGCCTGAGCATCATGAGACTTAACAGTATTCCCTGGAAGCAGAAGAACTGGGACCTGTTCTTTCATTGTCAGAAAGAGACAGGGAGGGACCTACATGGAGGGCAAACAAAAGCCCAAAGCATCTCTAGTTCCTTTATTGCCTGCATTGTCCCCTTTCTGAAGGGAATTAACTCTGGGGAGAGCTTGGGTATTTGGAACAGCGCTGTGACCCCGCACTTTGCCTTTTGGGAGATGGGTGGAACCAGACTGGGCTCACAGCAGTGCAGGGTGAGTCATCCACACATGACTGAGATAGGAAGAGACACTAATGAAACCTTCAGGGTTTTCTCAGACCATCCTGTCATTTGGTATAAGAATCACAGAGGAAACAGCTCCTCCTTACCTGAACTGGTCATTGAAAATACTCAAGTTCTGACAATCAACAAGCACACACTTGCTCAAGCTTGCTGGTTATGAATTTAAACCCTATATTTGATAAACTTCAGTTGTGGAGTTATGAACTAAAATAAGTGTTGAAAGCACAAGTAAAGTAAAAGATAAAAATGTTCACAAGGAAATGGGCAGAATAACCAGACAGGACAAACTGAGACTAACAGGTCAGAGAAGCGATATCAGCAGAATTATTTGCAATATTGAGACTTCAGATACAAACACGAAAATCAGAAATTCACCCACCCAACAGGAAGATCAGATATCCCATTTCTATTTAGTTCCATTTAATCTCACAAGTATCAATTGGAATTGGACTAGATGATCATTGTAGGTCCCTTCCAACTTAAATACTCTAATTCTCTTCCACCATGATGATCTCCAAACAAGGAAACCTGGGCACTGTCACAAGACTGCACAACATCACAGGACAATTTTCCCCATGTACAACTTTCTGATTTTTTGAAATTTTTGATGTCACTCCAACCAGGAGACTTCCAAGCTTTCACAACAGCCCCATTCTAAAAGAAGTTATTTTATTGCTTGAAGTTCTACACAGTGCAGAAGTTGCATGAGCAGAATTGTTAATGGAAAAAAATAACAGGGTTTGTTGTTTTTTTTTAATTATTCTTAGGAATAACATTTGACCATTAAAATTAAAGTTCACACAACAAACATTGGTTAAGAGGCAAAGGTGACAGTAAGGTGAAGTTTACTACTACACTCATTTCTGTCCTTATCTCTTGATTCCTGTAGCATCTTTGATTTGATCATCTAACAAAGAATCAGAGGCAACAATGAGCTTGCATCCCCTAAAAAAAAAATCCTAGTGAAGAGCAATCTGTTCTTTTGGTGCTCATTTGGTGTTTTTGCTAACTGCTCCCATGATGTGGTGAAATCCTAAACGACACCAACCAAGCTCTACCAGATTTTTGGAAGCCTTAACTCAAGAGACCTTGCAACACCCCCGTGCGGTTAAAAAAGGATCTTGGCTCATGCCACCCACCACTGAAACAGACACCCTTAGGCTGGGATGAAGCAGCTGTATGACACCACGCAGCAACACTTCACAGCATTTTAGGGTAGAAAGCAATTAACCTTTGGCTGAATCCCCTTAGCTCCAAGCTACAAAAGGAGTGTTTGTTCTGTTTTCTTCTCTACCCCCCACCTCCCCCAAGACTGCACGGCTCTGGTGTTCTCATTAGCTCACTGCCCAGGCTGCTCTCTGGACCCTGAAATGGAGAACAACAGTTGTCATCAAATTAATAGGCTGTTTATCCAGATATTCATTTTTTTTTTTCTTGCTTCTGCTCCAGAGTAGTGGCAACTGATTCCAGTAAAATTAGGGTGAGGTTGCAGTGCATTGTTTCTGTTGGGACAGTAAATACACTGGAGCTGAGATCTACTTGAGGCCTTAGATGTACTTTAAAGCAAATTGAGGGAATTTGGGCAAGGTCCTCTTTACAGGTATGAAGACAATAGCTACTTCAGCTGAGGGAAGATATCTTTCAGCCCTCTACTGTTTCTTTCTGGGTTTGATTGAAATTTAATCCTACTTCTGTACTCACACGGAACCTTCATCCTCAAGTCCTGCCCTGAGACAGAGCTTCCCAGAATCCAACTCTGACAGTGACATTGTGGAAGCCTGGTAATCCCCCCAAATGTCCCTTAGATTTTTAACTCCTGAATTAGCATCTTGCACAGCACAGGCAAAAAAATCAATTAATTATAAAACCTGAAGGCATTTAGGCAAAGGAATATAATCTGTGTTTGATCCCCTGACTTCACTCTGAACACATATTTCCATCTTCATTTGCTGTTGATCAGCTTCACTCCATTAGTCTTCCACACCCTTCCATAACAAAGCATGTTCCTAAACAGACACAGATTGCAACTGCACCACTTCAAGCAGTTAGAGACCACTCTGACACCTCCATTTCAGTGCATACTTCTAACATCAAGCTTTGGCACAGATGCTCTGCTCTGAGCCATTAGAAATGGGAAGCTGTGGCTGAGGCTCTGGATATCTGGGCAAGCACAGCCAGACCAGCAACAGCCTGTGAACTGCAAGGGGAGGGCTCAAAGCCAGCCTGACACTGGGGCAACATAGCTGGAGCTCTGCTAGGCACCCTCAGGAATGGTCTTTCTAGCAAGCTCCAGGCACAGCCAAGACCTGCCTGGTCACAGGACCTGCAAGTGCACATCCCCTCTAAGTGGGCAGGAGGAGCAAGCCCACTGCAGATCCTCAGCCCCAGGCCAAAATCTGTTTTCCTACCTTTTGTTTCCTTCACCTGCATGGCATGAAACCTTTCACCAGCCCCTTCCAAACGTTCTCAGCTGAGGTGCTGTGAGAGTAGATCTGACTATAACTTGACACCTTCCCACTCCTATCCTGGGTCTGGTGTCATATTCAAACATGAGTGTTACATATATCTTTTCCAGTGCCTGAGGTCAACATTTTGCCTTGGTTATCTACAGAAAAGGCTGCTGCAAATGCTCCTTTTGCAGACAAACAAGAAGACAGAAAACAAAATGAGTCAAAGCAGGGATTTTCCTAAGGCCAGCCTCACTAGAGCGATGCAGGCAGGAAAGGGGAGCCTGCATTAGCAGATACCCTGCTAGTGGGCTAAAGGGGAAGGAATCCATAAAACCTCCAGGCATTCCAGCAGGCTGGGTACCCAGGATCACTTTCACAGTTTAGGAAACAGTTTCATCTCAACCCCCACAAACTGACCTTGGCAGAACACTGAAAGTTTGCACATAACAGCCATGTTTGTGCCATGAGTAATCCAGTCCTCTAAACTAATGCTCCATTTTGCTTGTGGAACAAAATATCTTGTTATCATGTGAACTACATCACACTAGAATGATATTTATGAGAATCTCCTAAGTCCACTTAACGAGATCCTTCTACCCATGGATTTTCATCATTTTATGCATCTTCATGTCTTTCCCACATAATTTTCTGTTTTAGACATTATCACATTTTTCCAATACACCAGAAGCAAAGCACACATTCTCAGGCTGAAACAACAAGTTATGCTGGATATTAAATGGGGGAGTCTCTTCAGAAATAACCCAACATGAATCTTCTAATTAACCACAGCTCAGTGAAATTAGAGATATATACATATGTCAACAAAATATATGGTATTGTAGGAATATCTTCCTTTTGCTTTTCCATTTGCTGAGTTTATTGCACACATTCAGAGCTAATTCCATCCATTGGCACTCCAGGTTAGAGACCCACTAACACCTGAACATGAAGATGACAGGACACTATTGCCTGCTGCTGGTCAGCATGGTAAGGAACAGCGCACTGGAACAACCAGTAATGGGAAGTGTTGCTTCCACACTTGCTCTCTTAACCAGTCAGCTGGGCTAAAACATGAGAATACTGCATTTAGGGGTTTGTAGCTAAATTGCATTTCTGTTTTTCATTAATTTTGTATTTCCAATGTAACTACAGTACTTAAGGTGGTAGTTACAGCAACTCTTCAAAAGAAAGAGGCTAAGCTTACACAAACTTAAGCAAGCAGAGAGAAAATTCAGGAGCCTCATCCTATAAATGCTCAAAGATGGGCACATCAATGCTCTGCACTTCCATCTCTTGAAGAAAAAGCAACTTCAGAAAGTAATGCCAATTATATGAAAATTAGGTCAGGTACCGTACCTGCATTAGTCACTTTGTAATCAGTTCAGAAGCCCTCTAAGATTTAGCAGTTTCTGGAAATAAGAATTATTGGACTTGGCCAAATAAGCTGTAACTTGAGGGATGGGAGCAGAGTGAAATATTTCAAAGCCAACGAGGAGTTTGGACCCAGTGGAAGAGAGATGCCTGCTTTTCTAATGAGTCAAGGTGCCCATTTTTAGTGCAACTGGACCAGGTAACATGAACTGTTATAACTCACATTTAAAAGTCTGAGGAGAGAACCTCTAGTGAGAAGCTGGCCTTGCCACAGCTAGATGCTGAAGGAAGCAAAAGCATGAAGGACAGATTTAAGTCGTGGTATGTCTTTGAAGTTCTTGGGCCATTTGGCATTAGAGGGATCTGCAGACAAAAGGAGAAATAATACTTTAAGAGGTGTGTGACAGCCAAGTTTATATAGCTCCTGGCTTTGCAAGTTCTCACAGAATTAAGCACATTCACATGCATTAAAGGGTGGGTGTGTAAACAGACCATACCTTTGGCTGCATTAATACCATGCTGATTTATACTGATACTATTCATGGGCAACCCTTTTCTCCTGCCTCTTTCATGCAGACACTCCAATATAATGAACTATATTAAGCAGCTCATTGGTAGATGTTTCCAACAGTATCTGAGGCTTTGCCTTCCAAAACATCATTCACTGAATGATGCCATGAATTCAGTAGTGCAGGACCACCTTGCATAGCTGAGTGCTCTCCCTCATAAGGAGCTTGGGATCCATGGGCACAAAGACAGGAGTTGATGTGGTGATGAGAAAGTTAAAGGGGACTGACTTTTTCCCAACATCAGGAACATTGCAGGCAAGGACAGGGTCAGCAGTCCTCAGGCAGTGACCTAAAACCATGGCCCAGTTTGTGTGTGCCTGAAGCAGACAGAGGGGCAGGCTGTGCCCAGAGGGCTGAGCAGCTGCACACACCACTCTGAGCTTCTGCAGCTTTTCAGCTGACATCATGCAACTGCAGCTTTTCAGTATGGAAACAGGACGACTCCTGATGGCTACTAATGTCCAAGTCACTGCAAGGAAAAGAAAACACATGCTCTATTCTAGTTGTCCTTGTATAAACAGCAAGTGTGGGTGTGGATACATCACTGAAAACCTGGGGCTGAAGAACATCCCATCCACAGGCAGGGCTGTAGTGGGAATTTACTCCTCTGGAGCAGAAAGCAAAGGCACAGCTCAGAGGTATCCCAAAACAGGGCAGCAGGCACTGTGCACTACCTCTGCTCCCTCCACACACTCAGCACAGCACAGCACAGAGGCTTCCCCAGCCCTTCCAGACACAAACCAGCTTTTTGCTGCGTCAAAGAGAAAGCGGGAAGCAAACTAAGAAGAAATGCACTCAGCCCAGTGTTATCTGGCAATGCTGAGTGAGAGAACGACTATGAAGCATCCACTGAAATCCCACTGTGCAAGAACTGACTGACAAGCCCCTGGAAGCTCTATAAAGTGTCCTTTCATTCTTGCCTGCCCTCGGATGGGCAGGTGCAGGCAGTAAGGCAGGAGTGCAGAAAGAAACTCTTAGCCCTCCAGACAGTATAGTCTCCAAAGCTGATATTATGGTCAAACAGCACAAGCCATAAGCCAGCCCTTCCCTGTCTGTCATCATTCCTGCCTTATTGTCCTGGGCTTTGCTTTGTTCACTGGGAGCAGGCATGCTCCAGTTCTCAGGCACATGCCAGCAAAGGCGCTGGCGTGCTGCCCACCCTAAGTACCGTGTAGGCAGGATGGCGCCTCCGATATTTAAAACAATATTTAATGTTTTACATCACTGCAGGCCTGTAGATTATTTTCTAAATCCATGAAGCAACAGTGGATCAGCATGTGGTGTGTTAATGCTGCACAAGGAAATAATGCATGAGGGGGAGAGATTAGGAGGGAGCACTTGAAATTGCAGTTGGCATTAGCTATAGGGTAACACATAGCATGGGATGACCTGTTCATCCCAGGCTCCACAGTGCATTTAACAGTGCACTCCAAGAAAGAAACATACGTAAGAAAAGACTGCCCTAGAAGCAGTTTCACTTTTCTACTTCTACCCCCCCAAACCTTTGAGGAAAAGCTTCTTCAGGAACTGCTTAGGAATCATTGTTTTCAGAACAGAGGACACAGGTCTAAAGTGAAAACCTCAAATACAAGCCTGCTTCTCATGTACAAGAAAAAAATCAACAGAATGGACAGGGAATGACACCCTCTAGTTGATGATGTATTACAGATTTCAGGATTATCCTCACAAAGCACCAGTGGATCATTCTTTCTGCTACTATTGTAAGAAGTCACCTTAAGGACCTGAGCAAACACCATAGCTTTGAAGTGATTAAGATAGTGGTATAAAATATAAGAGTTCAAGAATAGTATTATAAAGAAAATATGTTATAGTTTTTAATCAGGAAGAAGTTGGCTCAAACCAAATGCAGACATCTAGATTCTCTGCCCAGCTCTATTTTCTTGTTCAGTGATCAAATTTGTTATGAAATTAATTTTGCAAGATTAGTGGCAAGTCTTTTTTAGTTGCCTTATATTTGTCACTCATGAGGCGACAGCAAGGATCACAACTTCATTTCCAAAACAGAAGGCTGACAATATAAGAAGAATTTGTCCAAGATGAATGGTGAGATTCACTGACCTCAAAGTCAGGTGTCACAAGGCTCAAACAAATCCTGCAGTTCAAAAAGCCACCATTTGCACACCAACTGCTTTGTAGGCACTGAGAGCTGAGACTATCCCACAAAAATGAGGAGCTGACAAAAACAGGGGTTAGCCTCTTTGGCAACCACCTGAACAACCACCTCCAAAATCCAAAAGCCTTTGGTTCCATTCAGACCTTAAAACAAGTACAAGTTGTTCTTGCCATGGTGACTATCCCTTTTCCACAGAGTCCCTTCAAGAAGACACTGAAGATTTAGCAATGGCTATCGGGTTGCAGTCACTGACCAGAAGTGACTGAGCACACCATGAACATGAGATCCAGCAGGGAGAAACATCCAATCCTTCCCTGGAAGCAGGCACTGGCAGCAGAGCAGCTTATCTCTGTACTGAAAATCTTGGCTTCAAAGAAAGCCTAAGTGTACTTATGAACATTTAATTACTTATCTGCACTTGTCCTAAACTCAAGTAATGTTGGGCCAGGTGACTCAGAGAGTCTTCCCAACTTATTTGGGGGTATCCATCCTACCCAACCCCATTATTCCTTTTCAGTGTAAGAAAACAAGTTACACAAGTGTGGGAATTCATGTACTGGTCACTGTGGTCATTCTTATCAGGTTTTCCACTTCATATCCTTCATTTGATAGTCAGAACTATTTTTGGATGCAGAGACTTGAATTCAGACCCTCTTTCTGCTCTGCCAGGCTCACAGGAGAGCATCAACAGCTTTGTGACATGAATGCTAACCCTGCTGGACATATGTAAAGGGGTAGAGATGCCCACACTCCCTCCCTCTTGGAGCTGCACATGACTTCTGAATTTTACCTCGTTAGTTAAAAAGCCAAAAATCCCTAGACAAACAAACAAAAACAAGCAAACAAACAAACAAGACCCCAGATTTCTTGCTGCTACTTAGAAAAAAAGAAAAAAAAAGAAATTAAAAATACCTGGAATTGAAGCAGTGTATCGGTCTTGGAACATATTCATGCTTTCTTCATTCTCTAAAGACTTTTCTGGTCCCAAATGATTTTTCATTGCCTGTACAACCATCAAACTGAAGAAAAATAACCAATTATTTGCACACCTCTGGTTTTCAGCAGAAGTCTGCTCAAGGAAATCGTGCCCATGTACACTTCCCACCACTTTTCCTCTTGGAAGAGGACTGAGTACTGCAATCACCTTCTCTGCCTAAGAGTGTAGTAAAACACATTTCTGAAGTTACCTGTGTCCTCCTAAGTGTCATTACCTCACATGCAGTGCAACTGATTTTTTTTTTTGCACTGAACTTCCTATTTTACTTAATGACATTTTCCTGTTCTATCTCTTTAGGACTCCCAACATTTGCTGGCTACAAAAATGCATCTAAAAGCTGTGCTCCAGAGACATACACCTCCCCTATGACTCCAAGATTATTTCCTCTAAAATTTGATAGGGAGATGTGGACTACTTTGTAGTGTGATCCATTTCAACTGTTCTAGCAAGGTAGGTAATCCTATACTGTCCCAGTTTTATAAAAATCCAAGCAATTTGAATTCATAGCATAAAAGTATAGCACTTGCCATAAACACGGAACAGTTGCTTTATTGCACTTGTCAAATGCATTCCTCTCTTTGGTCACAGTTATGGTCAAAGAATTTAACAAAAAATTAACAAGCCCTTCACAATAAAAAGGAACTCAAAAAAAGTTAAAGCTGGAGAAAGCATCACATACCCTACATATTTGAACTTGTATGGTTTTTCCAGCCTGGTTCTCACTCTTAGTTCCACAAGTTTCTTGTAAGCACCATCCCTTGTTCAATACAAATTCAAGTGGAAAGGACAGCAGAGAGGTGTCAACTCTGAGAAAAGTGAGTGGATGCTGCACACAGGATAAAGATCTGCCCTATTTCTGAAACAGGAACAGAAGCAGCAGCCACGAACAGAAAGGCAGACAGCATTGCCCAGGTCATTAACCTAGAAGGCTCATCCTGTACACAGCCATCTGCCCACAGCTTATCCCATATCCCAGGTATCCAAGGGGAGCCCACAAGCTGCCGTGCCCACACACAGCACGGCCAGAGCAGACAAATCCTGCAGCACTGCTAGCCCCACACCCTCACCCTGCTGCCAAGGCTCACCACCAGGGAAACACTTTAAAAATGTCTAAAAACTTCTATTTTATAGCAGCAGTCAAAGAACAACAGTTAACAGAAAGAAATCTCTAGCACAATATTTAGGAATCAAACCCCTTTATTTTTAAAGGGCTACAAGCGAGCTGAGAAATTCATGTGTCCGCTACAGCAGAACAGCTTGACAGACCCACTATAAAACAAACAATCTACCATTTTGATGCAGCATGGTGGCAGTAGGAAGCATAATTTTATCTGCTTTTTCTGCAGTGACCTCTGGCCCTGTGCATCATAATTTGAGAAGCAGCTGTGTACTTAGAGCCCCAACACCCTGCTCGTTCCTGTCTGCCGGGCACGGCGAGTGTCACTCCCGTGTCACTCCCGGTGATTAGCACAGCCACCGAGGAGGCTGCCACGGGGAAGACCCGGTGCCCCCTGCCCGAGACAGGTGCACAGCCCTGTCACATCCCACACATGTGTGCTTTGGGCTTGTTACCACTGCTGTCATCAAAGCAGACTATCGTCGGCAAGTGCAACATCACACGAGGGACTCCCAGCAGTTGGAATTCAACATCTTAGTGGTGCCCGTCAAAGGCTGATTTTCTTCCAGAAGTGTTGTAGGAACAGTTTAAAGATAAGGCAGTGGGGTCAGAGCAAAAGGTGCTGAAGGAATCTTTGTTTTTTCTTCAAACAGAAAAAATAAAATATCGCATAAGAAAACCAATTCAAGGTCAGCAATAGGGTTTCTTTTCAAGTTTGTCACAGGCCTAGTAAAGAACTATTCTTTGTATGCAAAGTGTAAAAGTCATAATATAACAACATTGCACAAAGGTTTTGCT
The DNA here is from genome assembly GCA_013397555.1 of Urocynchramus pylzowi. Classification (NCBI taxonomy): domain Eukaryota; kingdom Metazoa; phylum Chordata; class Aves; order Passeriformes; family Fringillidae; genus Urocynchramus; species Urocynchramus pylzowi. The sequence continues at coordinate 1,160,001 of VZRH01005339.1, read as the reverse complement.
GAACTGAAAAGTTTAAGAACAAAAGTGTCCAATATTCGCCAGTCATGGGTGTATTTCAGTAATCCTGCAGGCCCAGGGGTCCACATGAAGTCCTGTGCAGTTACTTGAGAAAGGGAATCTCCATCACATTAGCATTTTGGCCCCAATCCAAGAAAGCACTTAAGCATGTGCTTAACTTTAAGCACATGAGTGCTCCCACCCACATAAAAGGACCACTTATTCACTGAAAATTAAGCATCTGCAGAAATACTTTCCTGTATCAGCTTCTTCGCTGAGTATCTTACAGGATTATACCCTATCAAGTGACTGCATGGAAAAAGAAAAAAACCACCACCACCTAAACAGAAGTGGACTTCAGGCAGGATTGCCAGGGGCTGCCTAAGCACATGTGGCACTTGGCTTTGGAGCCCCATGTCCTCCCCACCTCTCACAACAGCTGCACAGCAGCGAGGAGCCTCTCCGGAGGCCAGTGCGTGTTCAGAGCTGCTGCCTCAGCCTTTGCCTTCTGGTTCTAAAAAAAGTCATGTAAAAGCTATTGCCCCCCACCAAAAGCTTGCCTGCTTCTCTGAAGGCTGGGATGCAAAAGCACAGACCTGCCACAAGGCACTACAGTGCCTACATAAGGTGAGAGCTGCTGCCAGTTAACACCAACGAGGTGTTAGGATGAAAGCAGCAATCTAGTACAGGCTGGTTGCAGTGTATCAATCCCTAAAGACCTTAAATCATATGTAGAAGGAGGTGGTGAGGGGGTAAGGGCAGCTCAGGAATTAAGGTATATGGGTAGAGGGTAAGGCAGTAAAAACCAATTCTAAGCAGGCAGTGGAAAAAAATTGTGTCATATCTCCCACATGCATTTTTGGAGGTCATCACCATCACAAATGCTAGCTATGGTTCAGGCTCCCACAGCAGAGTAATACTCATCAATCATCCTCATCAGCTAGAAATTGCTCACAGGGATAGATTAGATACTAGATATTCCATAAGAAAAGTCCATGCCCAAACACCCTGAAGCCCTTCCAGGATGTGAGCACTTACACCTCCCTCTTGCATGCTGGACCTCCCTCCTTGGGAAAGCAACATGGGTGCTGAAGGCCCAACCCTTTCAGTAGGAGCAATTTGGGAACTGCAAGCTCAGTTTTGTGTTTCACAAATACCTCTTGCTTTAATGCTACAAATTAACCTTAAGGTTATCATGACTATTAAAGAATGTGGAATTGAACCCAACCTGAATTCAGAACATAAACAGCACTCATCCCAATTTAAGGAAAAGCAAATGTTCCTAATTCTGCACCAAGCTGTGCAACAGGCTGCCCCTGAGCAGAGAATTTGAGTCATTTGTAGAAGCTGGCCACCCACCAGGCAGGTTTCCTACCTGCTGCTGCACACCAAGGCACACCCTGGCTCAGGACCCAGCACTGGCACCTGTCAGCCCCGTGATTTGTGACCCATCTGACAGGGGCGGCCGCCGACGCTCTTTACAGCCCGCTGTCACTTCTGGCTGTGTGTGTTCCAGCTGCTGTGGTGGAGAGCACTCTCCTTACCAATTCACATCAAAGGCTGTACCAACACAAACACATGAGGTTTACAAGTCACTCAGCTGTGTACTATAACAAAGGTGTGCCTGGGATGCTCCTTAACATTTCTCTTACCGTGCCCAAAATTGGCATCAGCTTGTGTGAGGATTGAGATCTGAGAGACAGGAACTACCAGCCACAATGCTGGTGGGTGACGTTAAACAAGGCTTAGGCAGTGGTTTTGAATGCACACACAAGACTGAGCCATTGCTCTTACTCAGCTTTCTATAGCAAACCAAATGCAACTGAGATTTTTTTGCTACCTAATCCGATACACAGACTACTGGGTATCTGATGCATGAGGTGTGGGATGAAGAGCAGGCTGAACAAAAAGCCAACAAAAGCCAAAGTATCGTGCATCACTATTTTCCTGTGGCTCCTAACTTCCAAGTTCCCCAGGGAATATGACAATCATTTCCACATCTGACTATTCCATTTTTAAAGAAATGTAAGCTAGACTTAACTATTTTCTTTCCATATGTGTCTGTTAGACATATTTATCATCAAGAGATTCTTCTCCTCCTCTTCCCCCCACTTAACAGCTCTTGACTTTGTGTGGCCCCTCCATACCAGCATATTGTTTGTGCTTTTTGCAAGACCCTACTTTAAAGTATGACATGTTTATGTAAGAGGCATTGATGGCTATCACAGGCTTCAGCTCAGTAGGGCATTTGGGATGGTGTCAGCGAGGAATGCTCTCCCCTGATTTATGAGCATGTTATAGTTATTCAGGTGGAGTGGCAGGACCTGGCAGTAAGCACCAGCATATAGATCAAATGTGTTTTAAGTTCATAGATCAGGCTGAGGTGCTGCCAATCGCCACAGGGTTGTGGCAGGGGAAACTAAGCCCTCAGTTTTTAAAAAGAAAGCAGTCTCTGAAGACAAGGAGCTGCCTTCAACCCTAAGCCTTACTAACCAAAATCTCAGACTGTTCTTACGAACCCTGTTCTGCAATTTCATGATGGCATATATGCAGAGTCAGAGACACATGCTCATGATAGCCTACAAGACTGACTTACTACACCATTCTTTTTGCAAGACAAGTCTGATTCATTTGGCTGTTTCCAGATACTTAAGCACTTGAACAAAGTTCTTCAACTTTCTCCCTTTTAATCTCCTTTATTTATATTAGGTACAGGTTGAAGAGATGTTTTTTTGAGGCACATGACTGAAGTGCTCATATTTATAAACCCATATTTATGTGCTCCCTAAATAAAACTAGCTTTGGAGCATCACATGGTTCCCCAGCAGCCAAACCCCATCCCCAGTGTTTGCCAGCATCCTTTCTACTCAAGGTGCTTATTTAACATCTTCAGCTCCCAATGAAATCAGTTCCCCTCTTTTCCATCACTGTTTGAATGGCTTTGCAGTTTGCTCACATCTGCAGTTTGCACCTTTAATTAAGACATTCAATTTCATGTTTCCCTTATGCTTTTACACCTTCCTCTGGTATTATCAATTTGGCAACACAACACTGTAAACCTGTTCATATAGAAAAGCCAATGCTGAATTAATATATCTCCCATGAAGTAACAGGAGTGCAAGTCCTTCCATTTCATAAGGAGGAGGGGAAGAAAGGCAGAAAAACAAGTGCTCTTCAGCATTTTTCAAACACTAAATAAATTTGTCAGGCTGAGAGAATCGGGGCTGTTCAGCCTGGAGAAGAGAAGGTTCTGAGGAGATTTTATAGCATCTTCCAGTACTTAAAGGGGGCTTACAAGACCTGGGAAGGGACTTTTCATCAGGGCATGAGAGGAACGGTATTAAAATGAAAGAAGACAGGTTTAGATTAGATATTAAGAAATTATCTACTGTGAGAATGATGAGACACTGGTACAAGTTGCCCAGAGAAGCATGGATGGCCCATCCATGGAAGTGTTTCAAGGCCAGGTTGGAGATGGGGCTCTGAGCAACCTTGGTGTAGTGGAAGGTGTTCCCCCTGCTCATGGCAGAGGGGTTGGAATGAGTTGATCTTTAAGGTCCCTCCAACCCAGGCCATTCTGTGATACTAGAACTCTCGCTGTTGCTTGTGTGAAGGCAGGCAGGATACTACTTCTTTCTAGGGGAAAGGTATGTACTTTACCCATAAAAGTCCATTTAATAATTATGTGAATGTTTTGCTGCTGCTCTCATAATGCCAGTGAAGATAACTTGGTACACATGATTTCAAGTTAGGGAGTTACTTTTATCAACAGTGAGCATAAAAGTGACATAACACATCACAAGGAAGTCTTTCATTGTTTCTGTTGTCTTGACCAATTCAAAAGTCCTATTCTCTTTCCATGAAGGAAGAAAACACACACACATTAGGGTCAATAAACAGACTCAGAATTCAGCTCAAACCCCCCCAAAACACAGCCAGAAATAGTTCAATGTATGGTTCAGTACATAGCAGTCATACACACTAATAACCAGCCCATGGCACATTCAACCATTCCACACAGGTTTCCAGACAAAGACTTCATGTTTACACAAATACAGGATGATTAATTTCCAAACAGGCACCACTCTGGCAACTATAGGGAAATGCCAACATAGCCAAAACCTTAAAGAGGTGAAGTATTTTAAACAGACTCATAATGCAAGATCCAAAAGAGACCCAAATCTTGGTGCATTGGAACATACATGACTGTTTTTCTGCAAGATCTTCATCTGCTAGAGATCAGGTTTTGGAAATTATTTTTAACTTCCTTTTCACCAGCTACAAATCCAAAACAATAAATCAAGCTTCCAGAGTCAGTTACATTGTAGGCATAATAAGAGGCATCACTTACCACATTTCCTTATATGTGAAGAAACCCAAACCCACCAAAAAAATCCCACCCCAGCCAAACTGCCATTTTATCCTTCAAAAATGACCTTGTATTGATTGTTTATTACTTTAAGATAAAAGCACCTTTTAGAGGCTCATTGCTGCTCTGTTAATTATTAATTATAGACTCTGTTAATTGTTAATTATAGACAAATTCTCCTCTTTCCTCACCCCCAGGAAGAAAAATGTCAAGAGGCAAAGCCTAGAAATACATTAGATTGCAGGGTCTGTCCCACACTGATTGGAATGAGTAGAAGCTTTCCTATCTTCATTCTGGTTTGTTTGATTTGCTCCAGTTTGAAATGCAAATGAAAAGTCAAGCTTGAGTCCCAGCCATTCAAAATTCTTCTAAATATTATCTACCAACAAAGTGAAAGAATAATCAAAGATTAGAAGTTAGTGAGTAAGAGTCTATTTTCTTGAAGAAATACAGAATTCCAATGCTACTTTCAATTTGAAGTACTTAAAAATAGTCTGTGTGTTTGGTTACACTTTTTTTTCCCTTGCAAATTTTTGTAGTAATTATAGAAGTCTTAGCTGCTGGAAAGAGTAACATGAACTATTCTACGCAGCTAAAGAAAAGAAAAAAAGAAAAAATATTAAAGAAAATCCTTAAAACCAGACAAACAGTTTACCTGCAGTAATGATGATGCAATGCTGTGCAGGGTGGAAAAACTGCTCCCCTTGACCTGCTGCTCCTACTGCTCACACTTTGCACTGAGGGAAACTGACTGCAAACTATTTGTATGGGCAACTCTATTTGTAAAAGTGACCAGAGAAAATAAAGTCTGTACAAATCATTGTTTGAATATTAGGCTGCATAATTGGGGACTACATGTACAATATTGTATGGATGTTTCCATTTATTTCTAATAATAAATGGGTGTGCAAAATTAATGGTGTTTAAAATTAAATTGTGTGCCCAAACCTGAGGCTCATGGGATCAAACTTACATTTTCCCTTTTAGAAAACATAAGCAGTGATATACTAGTTTCTAATTAGCATGAAAGAGAGTACAATAGCCTGTGTGGCACATCAGATAGCAGTCATCATCAAAATGTCCTTGGGCCATCAGGCATTTCTTGGCTAAACATTCCCAGTGCATTATTCAGGTTACATTGCACCAGCATTTAAAGAGAGCTACAAGCTGAACAATTTGGAGAAGCCTGGTGAGTCAGTTACTCCCTCAGGACTCACAACTCATCTCCAGGTGTTCTGCTCCCATTCACTAGGGGGTGATTGTGTAGTACACAGCCAGGCCATGTAAGACTGGCTGGCAATCCCATTTTGGATCCAGGCTGTGGGAAAGGAAATCAAAGTTTCCTTTTTTGATCTACTGAAATGCTTTTAGCTCCTTTCAGATTTGTCATAACAACAATACACTTACGGAATAATCTAATGCAGGCTTAAACCTCTGTCCAGTACAGACTGCTAAAAATGCCTGTCTCAATTTGATATGCTACACTGACATATTGCACTCTTCTGTATCTGTTTCATTCCCTTATGGTGGATGAAATTCAAAAGTATTACACCAAGTAACAGCCAACCCCAAGTGAGACAGCTAAACCCACAAATCTAGATGTACAATGAGTATGATGTAGTCAAAGCTAATTAATTGTTCCATATCCATCATCATTCTGCCATTACAAAGTTCCTTTCCCTTCCTCTCAAGGGCTTTTCTCCTTCAGTCTATAGCATTTCTGACTCCACTGATGTACAAAGCTGTGAGTTCTCTTACATGAACCTAGGCTTCTTCCCCAGGCTTACTGGCATCATTTCCACACATGTTAATCTGAATCTGTTGCTGTTTTCTTCCAAAGGATGTGCATCTTGAGTTTAGTCCTGGAGATCTGAATTGAACAGAAGTCCTCATTACCTCCTGGACGTGGCTCCATAGGTGTCATCTGCTCCTGCTTCACTCTCCAAGCCCTGCTCTGAGCAAGGCACTGCAAGTGCCTTCTCTCAGTGTCTCCTCTGCTCCTGTTTCAGTGGAGGGAGCAGATTTGAGCCTTCCTCAGGGCCCTCTCCTTCCTGAGCAGAGGCCCAGGCACACCCGCAGAGGCACCACACTAATGGCAGCTGGCACTGTCTGTCTCCCAGCAGCAGGGCATTAATAACCATTAACAAAATGCTATACAGTTCCAACATGATGTCAGTGGTATTAACCTCTGTCATTCCTGTATCAGCACTCGTGAATGACTGGTTTTCCTTTTTTTGTTTTAAAACTTAACTCTGAAATACTCCATAGCAGTAAAACCAACAGTGACTACTTCGAATAGCTGTTATTTTCCAGTTTTGAAAATGAACTCTCAGTTATCAGTACTGACTATGTTGACTATGAAATTTCTCATTCATGATATTTTAACCAAGCTTCACAAAAAATAAACCAAAGCAAAGCCTTCATGCCCTGCAGACTTGTGAGCATTTTTGAGAGCTACTAAGGATTTGCCACTTATTTGAGAAACTAGGTGGGAGAGATTTGGGAGTTTTCTGGATCTGGAATGGATCATTTATGAGCAGATTAATCAGAACTGCTGTATTACAGCAAGTCTACTATTTCTTTCAGGAGTATGAAATATGAGTATATTTTCTCAGTTCAAACTAGTAACCAGAGCAGAAACAATTCCTTTTAAATGGTATGTTCATGAAGCCTCTACAATCTTACAGTATCTAGGCACGCATTATTTCTCAGCTCAAAACAAAATAAATGTCAGCACTATAAACAGATGAGATAAAGTCTGTAGGAAGAGAGAGTTGGTATCATTTATTGCAGTAATAAAGACAACTGGAATAAGATACAGTTTTTCATGTATTCAACCACATTTAGATTTTTAGTCCACTAACAAGAACACCCCTGTTGAATTCCCCTGTGATGATTCAGGATCAATATGCCTTAAGATGATTTGAAAGACTGATGGATTTTCAAAACAGTCCTTTTTTTTTTACAGATTAAGAAGGACATATTTCCATTGCTCATATACTTTGCTATTTACTGGCAGACTCCAAGATATGAGAACATCTAATCCAACCTCAGTTTAAGGGCAGTTACATCCCCCCTATCTCCAACAATGCTTTAAAATGTCCACTTTATCATACTGAAATCTTTAGTTCTAGAAAATAGTATGGCTCCAAGATAAATTTTTGCATGGCAAACTACTCTTGCCCATCTCCATGTCTATGCCCATGCCTAAAAGCTATTAATAGGTATAGGGAGTGGATGTGCAAGATCAGACTGGAATGCTTTGTACTCCCATGGACTGTATCAGTCACACAGTGCAGTTGTTTCTCCAACTTGGGTTCAATGGGTGGGTTTCGATTTTTTTTCTGTCAGTTTTGGGTTTGTTGGGCTGTGGTGTTTGGGGTTTTATTTGGTGTTGCTTCTAAAAAAGAAAAAAAAAAATAAAAATAAATAAAAAAAAAATCTTTACCTCTCAAAAACCCCAAGAAGTTCATGTGATGTAGAGCTTCAATTGAAAATTAAAAAGGGTAATGGAAGATTTGCCACTTTTGGTGCCTGTGGGTAGAGCAGCTGGTCCCAGTAGAATAAAGGCAAGGATAAAACCATCTTCTTCATGAATGGCATGGCAACAAGGGATACTGCTACCAAAAGCAAAGCCTGCTCCAAGGCAGCTCCACACAAACCACCACGAGGAACATTTCAGGGTGAGGGAGCTGAGAGCACAGCGCAGGCACTGCAGTTGTGTGGCAGCAGGTGACAGGAGGGAAGGGATGCAGTGTTTGCAGTCCTCCAGCCCTGCTGCAGACCTCCTGAGGAAGTGCATGCTTCAGGTTAAGTCAGGTCTTAGAGACACCCTCCAGCAGGCAGTGAACCAGCCGGCAGCACCGCGGGGAGAGGCAAATCCGCAACCCTGTGGAAATGGCAGAAGACTGATTAATTTAACCCCATGCCCGTTCTTTGAAAAGAGTAAGAGATGGTGAGGAGCAAAATTTGTACAAATGCACCACTTTCTTCTTCCTTTGGCAGATTCCATACGCCCACCCCTACCGTGATCACAGCATTTAGCAGAAGGTGGAGAAGGGCTTTTCTGCAGAGCCTGTGCCTTTGAGGCAGCAGCAGGGCAAGAGTTCAGTTTTACGACTCTTGGCCCCAACACAATTTACCATTTACAAACTAATCCTCCTCTGCTGGAGAGCACAAGGCCTGCTAAAGCTCTCATGTCCACTTCTCTGATTCTCCATTGTCCTCAGTGACAGGGAGAAGGCGAAGACCTAATCGGTGTGTAATTCAATCGCTGTCCAGGCTGTGTCACAGCACAATGCTCTGCTTGTAGTGCCACGGGCTGAGGCAGCCAGCTACTGTTATGCCCCACAGCAGGTGTGAAGAATGTCACTGGCTCTGACTGTGTGCTGCCCCTCTCTCCAGGTCCATTGCTGACACTCTGTTAACTCACCACTTAAAGGCTGTTTTTCCTACAAGCAGCAAGCTAATTGTTGGCTCTCTGGTGAAAGGGCACTCTCAGTATTTTTGACCCTGAACTGGGAATTCCTGCACAGCATAACATGGGCCTCATATAAAGTAAACCTCTTTGCTTTCCAGATCCCCTAAATGTGGAGGCCTGCTAACAAGCTCTTTATTTACTTAGTCTTAATCCAGCAGTTAGTAAATTATGATCTACCACACCCAAACTGTTTCACTCCGTTGTTCCTCACCAGACAGGACATTGGGCATTGCCACACATCCTTTAGGATGGTTTAAATCCTTGGTACCCAATTACATTTTAATCAGCAAAAGACAGATGCTTCAAAAAGTTCCTATCCACAGGTAGGTCGTTAAAAACCTCTGGAATACCAAATTAAATGCGCTGCCACACTTAAATACAGGGCCACTCTGCAAATGGCATTTGGTTTGTTTTTAGAAAGAATTTACTACTCCACCAAAATTTGAAGAGCTGCACTTTCATTCATCTTGAGTTCAAAGAAGCTGAGGAAGAGAAGTGCAGAGGAAGGAGGCAGGGCAGCAGCTGCCAGGTGATCAGTGGGTGTGGGTATCACCCAGCCATGCTATCAGACAGGTAAGGAGACAGCACAGAACTATCCACAGGAGTGTCAGAGGATGCCTCCCCTAGCACAGAGCTACATCACACACTGGTAACAGTTGTGTGTGGTGTTTCTTTCCACATGTAAGAGAGACTTGTCCAAGGGATGTGAGAGCAAAATGAACACAGAAACACCCTACTCCTAACACATCTCTCTCCTTATCAGCCTTGAGAATTTCATTCATGTAGAATTTCTGGAACTATTTTTTCCAATTTCTTAATTTTCACATAGAAGCAAACCAAATAGCAGGAATACCTAATGGAAGAGCTACACTGGGACAGAAATTGTATAGGCCTGTACAGCTGCAGATTTTCATCCAAAAGAATAAACAACTGAAGTCAGCTGCATAACCTGACCCAAGAAACAAATAAATGAAAATGGAAACAATTTCCCTGCCTCCACATAGGTAACTTTAAATCAATATATTTGGCTATTTAGAATATTTCTGTGCAATTCTACACACAAATTATGGTTAGCAATCTTACCTAATCCTGTAAAGGGATGAAATACTTTGTCACACTTGCAAATTCTGTGAAGGCAGTGAGCAGATGAAGAAAGATGATCCAGCTTCTTACCACTTGCTACAGAAAAGTTCATAATATTCATTATTCCAAATATGAATTGGACATCTGTATTTACAATGTTTAACAAGTCTTGCTTAGTTTTGGAGCCAAGCTGCTCATTTCATCCATACTCATCTACTGTCATCATCGACGCCTGATTTCCAAACATGGCCAGACATCAGTTTTCATGGCAGGGGTCATGAGACATTCTTGTATCCTGAATCAGGATTCAGCAATGCCATGTGCCAAGCCTTAGAAGCATGCAAAGCATTTACAACTGAGCACCTGCGGAAATCCCATTTCCTGACAAAGAGAGGCCTCCAATATTCATGTTTTCTCCTACTCTTAGGCTATGCTGTAATGAAATCTGGCCTGAATAATCCTTTTACAGCTGTACAAGGAAGTATCCTTGCTTAGCATTTACCCCTCCATGTGGAGGTTGAGTGGAAACCTGGTTGAGCAATCAGCAAAGATGGACAGAATGAAAAGTCTTGCTGACAAAAACCACCCAGAGAACAGGGACACAAAGTAAGCCTATCAGAGGAAGTGGAAGGACTCTGGTAACTTTAATGAATACAGGTAAGAGGATGGGACCCAAGGAGTCACATTAAACTCGGTGTTAATACCAACAGTGACATATGCAGACACAACCAGAGAGAGCATGCTCCTGGAAAGGGAGGCCAGGAGCACTGCTGCTAACAGCATGGGAATAATCTGAGAGTGTAGGACTGCATGGGAACCACTGCTAGGTCAGTGACAAGAGTTGAAGGGGAATAAATTGAAGGAATGCTGGAAGGGACTTGGAAAGGGTTGTTTGTGATGCCAGTGATGGAAATTACTTTGAACAGCTTATCCTGTGATACTCCCTGCTCTGTGAGGTACTCCCCACTACCTCTTGCTATAAGTCTGGGTTGACCTTACCCCAAGCTGCCCTCATCCCTTTGAAGGTTGTGATTCCCTTACTCCACAAAACCTGAATCCTTGTCCTGTCCCTGTCACTCTAATCATGGGATGCTGCTGCTTTATCTCTGGCACAGACTATCTGTGCCCCATCCTCAAACTCTGACCTCAAACTCCCAACCACATCATCTCCATACATATACTCCCAGGTATATGGAGATATATATATATATACACACACACACACATACACACACACCCCCTCTGCCTCCATTCCCTGGCACAGTTCCCTGTAGTTGCTTCACACCCCAAATTATCTCTGCTTTTTTTTTCCTCCCTCTAGCAGTGTGAGTGTGAAGCCCAAGCTATCACAGGTAGCAGGCCATTAGCCTGGGCACTGGTCTATGGCCAATCTCACTTTTGCTGGGCACTCACTGGAGCTTTAAACCAGTGACTACAACCAGCCCTGCTGGTCTTTAGTGGTCCCTCAGCCTCTTTTTGGGAACCATAATCCATCATGGTACTGAGCAGGCTCAGTGAATGCAGAGGGACAGCCAGTGTTCCCTATTTCCACAAGGAAACGCTAGAACAATTTTTGTCCGCTGGGTACAAAACCAGGTCTCCATGGCACACTTCCCTGTTCCTTCCCTGCTGCTGATCCTCTCGTTCCTCTGGGTCCTCCAGGGGAGCTCCCCCCTCCTCTTGGCCATGACAGTGTGCAATCAAACAGCTGCTCAGGCTGGATGAAGCACCTGCTCTGGGCAGCAGCAGCTGGAGTTCATTTTGGGTCCAAAGGGCCGAGGCCAAGCAGGCTGACCGCATGTGCACTAATCCAGTATCATCACCAACTCCACCAACAACAGGTGCCCTTTGAAGAGGGAGGGAAAAACTATTTGGGGAGGAACCAGAGCTTTATAAAGGACATTATGGGCCAAGTCCTCAGCTGGTACATGCTCAGTTAAAGCATGTACCCTCTTGAAGTTATGAGTAATGCTCACATACACAACCAAAAGCTTTGGCCCACTCTCAGTGCAGCTTCTCTTCTGTTTTTAGTTTCCCTAAGGATTGTTCACCTCCTTTCCTTTGTATGCATTACTCTTCCATCAATACAGAAACTTACCTGGTCCCTTGCTTCAGACCAGACAGGTGAAAGTCACAAGCTACATATCCCAGATTTGACCATCCTCCTGTGCACAGGTAACACAATCTTACCATGTGTCCCTCAGTCCTGCTTGAGTCCTGGGGTCCAGATCATGAGCCTGCAGCAACAGCAACAAGGGCAATCCATTCTGGAACAAATGAAACCAAACACTATCAAGGTCCATTAAGAGAAGTCTTTCAGCACAGGCATCCTAAGAATTGTCATGCACTTGCTCAAGCCAGTGGTCCCTGTAGGACAGAGCATAATTTCAATGTAGGATCCCTACAAATGACACAGGAAGAGAAGGAAAAAAACACCAAAAACAGACTTGTCAGAAACTATTGGCCAAACTGTCTCCAAGGGAAGTTTTAGTCTTACATCATTTTCATTTTGCTGGAAATTTGTTTACCATTCAATACATACAAACCTCTTTTTAAAGTCCCTCTCAGTGTATTTCTGATAAACACCTGAACTAATGAAAGCCTTTGTGTTTCCTTCTTTTCTGAGTCCTGCCATTCTGAGCTCCAGAGGCCAGTTCTGTAAATCTGATCTCAATCATTGCAGTTACTCTTGTGCTTCTTTCCAGAGAACCTAGAAGCTCTCTGGAGCCTGAGAATGGAGCTGGATTCACAGAGCTGGCACTGCAGAGCATGGCTAAAAGCACTCTGCTCACACCACCCCAGTAAAAGCAGGATTTCCAAGTTCCTGTTGATGCACTATCAGAGGAAAACATGACCTTGCTGCAAGTTGCTCATGTGAACCAGTCACAGCCTTCATAACTTTGTATTCCAAAATTTATTTTCCTGAGCTATGAATCTTTTAAATCCTGACTTTTCAAGATTCAGATTTAAGCCACTTTTCCCTCGAGACCGTATCTCAGCTGGGTTATATTACAAAGAGAAGCAAAGTGATGAGAGACAGTTGGATGAAGAGAGCTGGTAGTGAGAACAGCACAGGCAGAAAAAACAGTCTCCAATCCATAACAGTCTCTGATATCTCACCCACAAGTACAGACAAGTGAAACCTGCACTGCGTTGGCTTGAACACTGAAACAAGTCTCCAAGAATTTCCCTTGACAAACACCACAGTACAGGTTAGACAATTCCTCACCAAGGACAGGACAGATACTCAACCACACAGGAACCTCCAGTGCTGGGAATGTATTCTCAGCTGCTGGAGACTCACACATTCCCTTTGAGGCTTTAACCCCAGTTCCAAAGTTGGAAAACACCAGAACATGTACAAACATACGCAGAAGGCAACATTGCACACTTGTGCAGCAGTTTTGTCCACGTCAGCCTGAGGAAACCACTTTGCACCCTTATACTGAGCAGTAGAGATACCTACACATTCCTGCCATTCCCAGCCAAAGCAATAAAACACTGTAACATCTGACAGCACAGAGCTCTCCCTATCCCTCTGAATCCTTGCTGCCGCTTGCTGTCACTGGGCACATTTCACACAGGCCAGCTGCACAGGATTTATTCAACCAGTTTTAGAGTATCAAAGCTAACTTTTTTTTTTTTTTCTTTTGTCTTTGCCCCAGGCAGGCACTTGGTATGCAGGATGTAAATCAGAGAACAAAATGTTCTGTGAAATTTGTAAATACTCAGCCCAGTAAATTCTAAATTCTTAAAAAAAAAAAAGAAAATTTAAAAAGTGATAGCAACTGGAGTGGTTTAAAAATCAAAAAGTGAAGCATTTCACTGCATCACTGTGGGTAATGCCACTGTGTCCTAAAGATCAGAATAATTAACTTCCCAAGATTACCAATTAATGATGCTGACTGCTTTAAGTGATAGGAGCCAAACATACTCTGAGTCCTACCTTTTAATTCCAGTGAAATCAGGAAAATGCTCAATTCAATAAATGCGCTGCAAAAAGACACTGAAATTGAAAAAACAAATTGTTTGATCCTCGCAGATTGGCAGAGAATACTTTGTCTGGGACATACTGCCACAAACTTACTACCTATCATAGCAAGGTTTTAAAAATGTATTTAAAGCCATTAAAATGGAATTAGGCAGAAGATGATAGAGAAAGAGATACCCCAGGGAATCACAACACTTAGACAATGAAGACGGTCTAAAAGAGGTGTTTTGACCAAAAAGCAGCAATAAAGGGTCATTTGTGACTGAAACTAGAAGGGGAATTACTTCATTGGAGTTTAGCATTGCCTTTAAGGTCCACGATGTTTGAGTGAAATTATTCACTTCTTTGTCTGATTCACCATCACAGGCTCCATCTTATTACAAAATTTAAAACAAACATTTAGCTGATGAATTTTCACATTAAAATTTCAAATCTTTTTTCTCAAGCAGTTTCACCTATACTTTGAAAGGATTCTTTTACAAAAAATTATGATTCATTATTTTTTGGTGATTTCAAAAGCCGAAACATTTAGAATTATTTCCTCTTCACCTGCAACCATTTCACACTCCTCTTACCACAATAGTGGCTTTAATTTCTTCTTTCTCAAATCAAGTAGCAAATGGCATCAGTTAAACCAGTTTAACTCCCAGGAGTCCCTGTATTCAGAATAAGGTGCTCCTGGTACTAGCAGGGACTCTATGAATATTGATTATCAGTAGCATACAGCAGCAAGATAATAAATGGTTTCTGGAACTTCATCCCTTGCCCACAGTTTACTTCTGCTAGCCCAGATATTCTGAGTATGTACAAAGTGCACCTGTTTGTGCAGAACTCAAAGAGGCCTGATGTCCCCTCAAAGACCACCTGGAGCACTGGGTGCATCTCCTGAAATTTACACTGCTTGGAAGGCATTACCTGGTCACTGATTTCAGGTGGCACAGGCTGCACACACACAAAGAAAGGCTCTGCCTTTTTCAATATGTCAAGTCTTATTTTCTCATTTACCCAAGAGTAAGTATAGATTCTAACCCACAGCTGTGCAAAGGAAGGTAGACTAGAAAGGCAAGTACACAAAGTATACAAATTATGACAGACTTTAGGCAGTTTGGCATTGCACAACTCCCTTATGCAACAAATTGCCTGGGGCAAGCCTCATGTTTTCAGAAATTCCACAGAATCCCCTTAAATATGCTCCAGTGCTGAGGCCCTGTGCTTTCCACCTGCAATTACTGACTGAACTTATCATATACCACAGACAGATTACATGGATGAGCCTTACATTTGCCAGCCTATACTTTTTAAAACATGACCTGAAATAACAATTGCAAAATCTCAGAGGCAGATGAACCCTGCCAGTTTGTAGAAACTTACTCCTAAGCACAGCCTCTTTAGAAAAACCAAAGGGGTAACAGCAGCCAGTAGCACTTGAAATGAATAGTCCACTTAAAACTCAAGTGTATTTACCAGAGCAGAAATGGAGATGGAAGAGCCAATGCTGCCGGCCAGGCTGGAGCTTCCTTAGCAGGCTGCCAGTCCTCTGCAGCCACCAGGCTGGGAGCACAGACTGCCCCAGGGCTCCAGCTCTCCCTGCTGCCTCTGCCCAGTCCCAGCCATGGCCTTCCTCAGTGCTGCCAGAGCCTGGGCTCCTGCAGACACGGGTGAGCTGGTAAGCTGAGTCAGGACACGTAATGATTCTGTAAATGCGAGGAGAGAAGACAACGGTGAACAACTCAGTGTAGGTGATTTCTCAACATTTAAATTGCAGAGAGTGGTATGTGCTTAAGAGAAAATAGTGACATACAGCTTCTAGACATGAGTTAAGCAGTAGCCACAGCCCAGTTTGACCTGCAGCCCCCCACATGTGGGCAGCCACACAAACACGGCCAAGTGCAGCTGGACTTGAGATGCTAAGGGAAAGATGAAGGTGGCAAATGCTAACAAGGCTGGGGCACAACAACAGTCACAGCAAGAGTCTGTCAATGCACTTGAGATGCACTTACATCTTCTAGGCTTGACTGCAGAGCTACGCACAGACCCCAAACCTCCTGTTAGCACAGAGTTTTTCCCAGGGTCCAGAGAAGGAAGAGTGAAGCAAAGGGAGAGGACAAGTCTGCCTGAGCACTGTGGTTGTGCGGTAGTGGGAAAGAGCCCCCAGGGAGAAAGAGAAGAAAGGAGGGGCATCTGGGAACCAGCAGGAGGGTGAGGGCTGGTGGTACATAGGCAGGATGTGCCCTGTACACCAAAGCCACAGAGCAGCTCCCAGCTGAGAAGCAGCCTCCCAATGGAGGCTGTCCATCCCCTAACTCTGCTCCTGGAAGGGTCCCATGGTAGAAGCAAGCATTAACTACAAATAATCTAATTTAAATACTGCAGAGAAAAAAATTGCATGGATTAAAAAACCCTCCTATATGTATTCTGTGACACAGGGTTAAAGATAAGCTTTGCTTGCCTTTCAGAAACTCTTACAAGCTTGTCTCCTATGTTAGATTTAGACACGGCAGAGATATGCCTGTCAGCTTCCTTCGAAGGAAACATTCCCTTTGAAGGACAGATTTCAATCAGTGAAGTTTCAAAGAATTCTATACATATCACAATGTTTCATGCTATCCAGCATTCAGAAAGTTCCTTAAGGAAGAACTTAATTGCAAAAGAAGAGAGGCAATGAGGCAACATCTCAATATCTATGCCATGCAGACTTGTGCCTGGGAAGCCTATGGAAACAAACTGTCCAAGATAAAAGTTACAACAGAAGAAAAAGTGTCCCAACATTATCAAGCTACTGAAGCAATGTGGGAAAACTCAAAGCAAAAAAGACATGGCTGGTTCCAGTGATGAGAACATCCTCAAACATCTCATCCGGCTTCAAACACTGCAGTAATGGATGTTTGGCAAACACAAAAATCTCAATGACAGGAATAAATTTTTGGGACTCTAAAAAAGGAAAGCAAATGAAAACTAAGGCTTGGAGTATTTGAGGTGAGTGCAAAAAAAAAAAAAACCAGGCATTTAAAAATTTATTTCCAAAATTAAAAGTTAATCCAAGTATTTTTCAAACAGAATTTCATTGTGGTACCTCATTTTATTAAACTGAATATATGCAAAATACTTGCAGATCTGACACAGTATAGTAATTTTCAGTACCTATAAACCCAAAACACAGGCTTCTGTCTGTTCTGTTTGACAGCAACAAGACTGGTTTCAAAGAGACTAGGCTTTATTTTTGGGCAATCCCTCTCTTGTATCACTAAAACATGCTGATTTCAGAGCACTATAGCAAAGTGGCCCTTTCCATTTGGTCAGTGACAAAGAGACAAAAAATATTTTCCAGAATGTCCATTTTGCAGCCTGGTCACAACACTGTTGCCTCTCCAGGACCATCTCATGTTTTGCTGATGACCACTTTTACTGAAAGTCAGTTAAAAGAGGTTATTTTGCTATGCTTACAAAAGTAGTAACATCCCAAATTTCAGGCTTCTTTTTTAACTTTATGAGTCATACAGTGCAAAAAGGCAACAAAACAACTCAGAAATCTTGCTGGCTCTTCCTCCGTGGATAATGGAAGTAAAAAAGGGAAAAAAATAGTGAGATGAAGCACCTGTTGAGATTAGAAAAGCATAAGAAAAATGGGTTAAGGGACTTCAAGTCCAATAAAAGCAAACATGAATTCATGGGTGTTCATATGAATCACTCCTAATTTCCTGCCAGGGAGATTTGGTTTCACTTAATTACAAAACAAAATGATGAATGAAGAAGGCCAATTCACAAGCATACATACTGTAGATTTATTTGGTTTTTTACTTTTTCCTCACACAGCCCTCTGTTTTCATCATAGCTATTGATGACCACTGAATGAGAGAAAACTCTGGCAGCATTAGATAGACTATTTGCAAAGCACATGAAAAACCATCACAGCTAGAAAGAAGCAAACAGATGGTAGCTGGAGAGAAGCAACAGCTACAATTCTTACTACCTGTGACGAAAGAATAAACAATACCAACTCCAGATCACAAAGTACAGCCAAAAGAATCTAGCTTTGAATGGGAGAATCAGGGTAGAAAATGGTCAGATAGAACTAAATGTTTGCAAAGTAGGCTCAGGAGAAAGAATATTTAGAGAGGGTTGCTAAAGCCCACTGATACAAACAATCCTTTCTACTGCACTCTGCCAAAGAATAAATAGGAAAAGGAGTGGGGAGGAGTAGAGAAGGTATGGGTTTGCATGTAAGAGAGCTTTTTTTGATGGAATTTTAATTGTAGCTCTATGTACCACACTGTGGTGTTTTGGCTTCCCACTCTGCCCTGTACTTTCAACACACTTTAAAATGCATTGTATCAAAATCATGCCAAATCATAAAAATTAAAAGATACTTTCATCAAGGCATGTGCCTGTAACCAACCCTTTGATGATCCTTGTAGGTCCCTTCCAACTCAGAATAATCTGTGATTCTGTGCTGTAACCAAGAAACTGAACAAAGTTCCTGCTCCCTGGAATGCTGCATTTCTTGAGGTCACAAGCTTTTGGAGCAGATGATAACTTCCCTAGTCCAGATACAAATAGCATACCTCATGCTACATAGCAAGAATCTCTATATTACTTTGTCATGGAATTTTTCTGTAATACAAATGATAACCATGCAAATGGTGTGCATTTCCTTTAGTTCTATGAAGCACAAAGCAAAATAAACTGAATGGTGTTCTGATAAAATGAACACATGGAGTATAAAGAATTTTAGAGTCAGTTTTCAGATCAGCTCCATGCATCACAGATGGCCTTAAGAACTGCCCTTGTCTCTTAGCTGTCCATCACTGAAATGGGATAACTTAATATTGTTTTACAAGGCTCCAAAGCCCATTAATGCAGAGACAAACCTTTATGAGATGAACTGCCCAGAAACTGTCATAATAAATGCCCAATTAACTAAATACAACTACAAGTTTTTCCATGGAGACACTGGCTAACTTGCTTTCTACTGCTATTTCACACTTCAAGTTATTCAAAGCAAGATCATCAAGTATTTATTTAGGTTGGGATGTTAATACATACACACACACAGAGGCACCACACTTGCTCCTCTTCCTCCTACTTTGAGGGAATCAAGGGATTATTCTGGAATAATAAAACACTAGCAACTACTTTACATGCCAAAACAAGGA
Source organism: Urocynchramus pylzowi (assembly GCA_013397555.1). Classification (NCBI taxonomy): domain Eukaryota; kingdom Metazoa; phylum Chordata; class Aves; order Passeriformes; family Fringillidae; genus Urocynchramus; species Urocynchramus pylzowi. Next base: position 1,140,928 of record VZRH01005339.1, on the reverse strand, counting down.
CAGTTGGAATGGAAGGAGCTAAAAGGTAGCTGATAGAGGTACTTCCTTCCAGCAAAAGTCCCTAGTGCTACAGTGAAGAAGAGGATGCCTACTGAGAACTTCAGAATACGGTGATACGTTGCTCAAGTGTCTTGTCAATATATTGTCATTTAATGACTTTGGGTACTTGTTTTAGCCTTGCAAACATTACAGTTATATTACTCACATGAAATTTTACCCAAATGCTTAAATGACATTTGATTCTTTTAAGATAAACTTCTAATTTTATTACAACATGAAGAATCAGAATTAAAAAATGGATAATTACAGCAAACAAAGGGGGCTGAATAGCATATGAGATGGAGGCACTGAACAAGAATTATTTAAGTTTCTCATGAGCAATGTTCTCATATCTCTACATGACTACTCTCAGACGATGCATGCTGGGCTCTAAGCAGTCAGATCCAATAACAATTAAAACAGGCAACAGAAAACGATTCTGCTCTTAGCATCCTGGGTTGGTGGGGGAGTGGTCTGCTAGAAAAATATCCCACAAAACAGCACATAACATTGAGCTTACTAAACAAAGTCACTGAACAGAAAATTATTGATTTTGAAGGGTGTTGAGATTACTCATATTTCCTCTCCACTGGTCTGAATCTATTAAAGGTAAAGAAATGCTCAAGAAATGCTGAGCTCCATCCACATGGTAGAACAGTTGAAAAAATCAGTAACATGTATTTTGAAGTCACTGTATAAACTGAGGATTACTGGTTACTGAAATACTGAAGACAGTTTAACAAGCATAGGTAGGACCAGTTCAGCACCAACATTTTTAGCACTAAACCAAAAAACCTAAAGAATTTACCCTGTAGCCAAGACATATACACACACTGCTAAATTCCCAGGACTTTTCAGAGCTCACTCCCTCCCCAGGATTGCCTCTGCCTGCATGTTCTCACCAGCCACTCCAGCCTCGGCCCAGCCTGGCCACAATCTCAGATGCTGCTGCTGAAACCAGAGGTACTGAATGTGACTGCCTGGAAAAGGGCTCAGCTCCTACATTAGAAGAGTTTTATCCACCGTATTGCTGTCTCATATAGACAATGTATTAGAGACAGGAAGCAAAGAAGAGCCAGCAGGTTACACTGTCCCTGCACAGCTCCGATGTCAAAGGGAATGAGAGGCAGCAGCTGGGTCAATGCCAAGGACCAAACTGAGATAGCTATAGCATCCTGATCTGCTGGTGCCCTGACCATGAGTGTGCAGCACAGCACAGCTTCTGCCACTTGGGCATGTGTGTGCAGCACAGCACAGCTTCTGTCCCTTGGACATGCTCTGCACCAGAGTACACATAACTGCACATCGAGCTGTTGGCTTGTAGCCTGCTAGGAGAGCAAGCAACAAGTATGTGCATTTCCTAAGTTCTTCTGCTTCTGATTGTCTACCCTGCCTTTCCTCTATTACCCTGCTTAAATAGGAAATACTTTCACTTCAGCTGTGTTGCCCTGTTTGGAAAGAAAATGAAGACAGGTCAAACACACAAGTTCATGTTTTTCTCTTATGTTTGTAGGACCATCTTGGGATACCCCAAACCTGTGACACATGTATACATGTGTAATCATGAACCACTGAAGAGAAAGTACATACTGGAATGTTTTATTAAGAACACTCATTGCAGAATCCTTTTCCTCAAGTCATTCATAGTCAAGATGCAATGTTTTATAACCACTTCTTCAGCACATGTGTGCGGCCTGACTTCAAGTGGAGCCCAAGTTAACACACCTGCTTAAGTGCTAAGGTAAATCTCTTACATCAATCATTCAGAATTGCAGAATCCTTTTCCTCAAGTCGTTCATAGTCAAGATTCAATGTTTTATAATCACTTCTTCAGCACAAGTGTGCGGCACGACTTCAAGTGGAGGCCAAGTTAACACACCTGCTCAAGTGCTAAGGTAAATCTTTTACGTCAATCATTCACTATCCACGCTGTTTGCCGGCACCGTGGGTTCCCCGGGATGTCAGAGCTGTTCGCGCTCCCGCCCACGATCCCGCACGCCATGGCGGTCCCCGCCGGCCCCCCCGCATCCGCACACCCATATCCTCCTCCTCCTATTCCTCCTATTCCTCCTCCTCCTCCTCCTCCCTCGGAGGGCGGGCGGGCAGGCGGCAGCGCTCAAGGTGTGTCCCAGGTGCCCGGCTATATCAGGCGGCGCGGCGGCGGCGGCGCCTTGGCCCCATGGCGGCGCCGGCCATGGCCGAGCCGCGCTCCAAGCGGCCCCGCGGGTCG
>VZRH01005339.1:1108651-1138401 GCA_013397555.1 Urocynchramus pylzowi | reverse complement strand
GGGTTGCGTGTGTCCCCCACCGCCCTGCGCCGGCGGGCACCGGCGGAGGGGAGAGGAGGTGCCGCAGCCCGTTTGAGGAGGGTTTAGAGTCGGGCAGGGACGGCAGAGCTGTGCCTGTGTCCTGACCCAGGAGGTTTGGAGGCTCTCCGGGCTCCCCGACCCGCCGGCGGCAGCGCTTCTGCCAAAGCCGCGCCGCGGCCGCTGCGCCCGCACGGCCACGAAACAACGAGGAAGGTCCGTAAGGCGCGGGCTATTGAATGATGTTTGATTTTTTTAAGATAAACTTCTAATTTTACTACAACATGAAGAATCAGAATTTAAAAAAAATGGATAATTACAGCAAACAAAGAGGGGTGAATAGCATATGAGATGGAGGCGCTCGTGTGTTTTGGGTAATTCACAGAGGGCCTTCTGCCCGGGGAAAAGGGACAGGAACAGGGGATGCTAACAGCTTTGGAGTATAACGCTTGAGTGGGTTTTCCCCCAAACTTTGTTGAATAGTTGAGTGTGGTTAACTATAGTCTGGGAACGTCACAGATGGCTTGGGGTTTCTTGCCCCACAGGCATAAAATCATAAAAGGTATCACTGATATCATGTCAAATTCATGCCAGAATTGCATCTGGCTACATATCAAGCGTTAAGGCAAACATATAACTTAACAGAGACATTAAAATTAAAAAAAATCAAGATTATCAATGCCATACCTTCTGATGGCAAGCATCCATGGGGAAGCAACACAAACTATATTCAGTATATTCCCAAGATCTGTCAATTGAGTTTGGTATCAAGTATAAGTTCAATGAAAATTTGAATGCCTGTAAAACGTGTTAAGCCTGTGGAAGAAAAAAGTTGTAGTGATTGGCAGCTGGATGGGATGGAGAAAACTCAGTTAGAAATTGACTGTGGATAAATCAAACCTAGAAATGTGGACATCCTAAATAGTGAATGATTGACATAAAAGATTTACCTTAACAGTTAAGCAGATGTGTTAACTTGAACTCCACTTGAAGTTGTGCTGCACACTTGCACTGAGGAACTGCTTATAACGCACTTAATCTTGGCTGTGCTGTCAACAGAAACAGGAATGAGTGACTTGTGGAAAAGGATTCTGCAAATAAAGCAATTAATGTTCTTAATAAAACATTCCAGTATGTGCTTTCGCCTCAGTGGTTTATGGTTGCAAGCCTCTATGTGTGTCACAGGTTTAGGTTATCCCAAGAAGGCCCTAAAAATATAAGAGAAAAACATAAACTTGTGTGTTTGACCTGTCTTCATTTTCTTTCTGAACATGGGTGAAATGAAAGTATTTCCTATTTAAGCAGGGTAATAGAGGAAAGCAGACAATCAGAAGCAGAAGAACTTAGGAAATGCACATACTTGTTGCTTGCCCCTCCTAGGCAGGCTACAAGCCAACAGCTCGATATGCAGTTATGTGTACTCTGGTGCAGAGCATGTCCAAGGGACAGAAGCTGTGCTGTACACACATGCCCAAGTGGCAGAAGCTGTGCTGTGCTGCACACTCATGGTCAGGGCACCAGCAGATCAGGATGCTATAGCTATCTCAGTTTGGTTCTTGGCATAGAGCAAGCTGCTGCCTCTCATTCCCTTTGACATCAGAGCTGTGCAGAACCAGTGTTCCAACCAGTGTAACCTGCTGGCTCTCCTTTGCTACCTGCCTCTAATACTTCTCTTTATGAGACAGCCATACCATGGATAAAATATTCTAAATATAAGAGTAATTAGAACTGTTAGCATGTTTAAATATGGCAGTGGTTTAAGTGGTTACTTTCCCAAACAGAACAGAACAAGGCCAGCAGATGATTTAGGGTTGTAATACTTCTGAAATTATAGAATGGCCTGGGTTGGAAAGGACCTTAAAGATCATGAGGTTCCAAATCTCCTGCCATGTGCAGGGACACCTTTCCCAAGACCAGGCTGCTCAGAGCCAGCTTGGCTTTGAGCACTTTCAGGATGGGGCACCCACAGCTTCTCTGGGCAACCTATTCTGGTGCCTCACCATCCTCATAGTAAAGAGTTTTTTCCAAGTACCTAATGCAAACCTGCTCTTTCAGTTTTAAGCCATTCCACCTTGTCCTGTCACTGCATGCTCTTGTAAAAACTCCCACTCCATCTTTCTTATAGGCTCCTGACAGGTACCAGCAGGACACTATTAGGTCACCAGAGCCTTCTCTTTTCCAGGCTGAACAAACCCAATTCTCTCAGCCTTTCCTCACAGGAGAGGTGCTCCATCCTTCTGATAACTTTGTGTTTCTCTGGACTTGCTCCAACAGATTTATGTCCTTCCTGAGATGCCTTCCCAGGCATGAGTTACATCTAATATTGAAGGTGTACAGTTCAGTAGCAGTATCCATTATTTTGGAATACCATTGTCCATAACAAAGCTGATAAACAGATGCAAAGTTGTGCTTGTCTTCTTTTTGGTATTTGCCTCATCTTTCTCAAACCTTTCAAAGCTAATTTTTGACTGGAATGCAGGCCTGCAGGGATAAATTTTATGTTCCCTGTTCTGGGAATATGTTTGAAAAACAAAACAAAAACCCTCCACAAAACACAATTACAAAACACACTCATGCTAACAATTCATAAATAAAATATTCTGAAGATCTCTTAACTGCTACTGCAAGAGCAACATCATTACTGCAGTTGCCTGACCAATATTAAAGAATAGAAGCAGTACTTCTTCTATCCTCAGTACTTTTTCTAGTAGAAGTACAGATTTTTCATTTCATACTCTAACTACTCACTTCATTTATTGTAGAAATTGGATGAAGGTCTGCAAAATGATCGTGCTTTGTGAACAAAACACTTTCATTGGAAGGGTCTCCCAAGTTCTGTTAAAGCCACATTCTGCTGCAGGTGAGTCCTATATGTGGCAAACCTTAACACTCTTGTTTTGTGTGCTTAGGGTGAATATTTTGATCAGTCACATGTGGCTCTACCAAATATTTCAAAGTTCTTCCTGCATCAAGCTCTGGAAGAGAGAAAAGCGGCAGAGGCATTGATGAAGTATCAGCAGGAAAGAGGAGGCCATTACTGCTCTAAAACCATCCAGGTGGGTAGTAGTCAACAAATTTTCAAGCAGCTGTGATCTGTTTAACTTACTGAATTATATTGTTGGTACTTCAGATCTCTGCATTCACCCACTATTGGATTTCCAGATATAATTTACCTGGCATACTTGTGTACATGGTTTTGTTCTTGATTGTGATGCCTAGAAACTGTATGTCAGACATACAGTCCTAACTCTGTGGGGTTGCTTTCCAGCCCAAAAGAATACAGACAGTTTTCCCCTTTTCTTTTACTCAGCTGGACACTGCTGTTTCCAGTATGCTGTAATGGATTATGACTCCTTAAATTGTGCTGAAACAGCTCACTTGTCTCCTTCACACTGAACCTAAGTGGAAGCTTAGACATGATTAGCACCTAAGAAGAACCATCCAGCTTGGGGCAGTAGTTGATTTTCTAAAGTACAGCTCATGACTCTGAGTCATGACAGAATTTGAACTAAGATCTTACTTGGGCTTGCACAGGTGCAAAGGAATAACTCAAAAGTTTTCAGGAAAAAAATAACCTACCTCATTTGTTTAAGACCAAGGGGATGATTCTCCTCTCCCAAATTAGTTAATACAGAATGCTCCTCTTTTGTCCATCACAGCAGTTAAGCTGTAAAAAGAAAATAAAAAGACTATTGTAAAAATCTTTCTTAATACTCAGTTTGCATCAAGGAGGAGTTTATGACTTCCAGTACTTAAAGGGGGCTTACAGGAGAGAGGGGGAGAGGGACTTTTTGTCAGGGAGTGCAATGTTAAGATGAGGGATAACAATTTTTAACTGTAAGAGGGTAGATGGGCAGATTTAGGGTAGATATAAGGAAGTTCCTCTTTACTGTGAGGGTGGTGAGACACTAGAAAAAATTGCCAAGAGTAGTAGAGGATGCCCCATTCCTGGGAGCATTCAAAGCCAGGTTGGATGGCCCTTTGAGCAGCCTGGTCTAGTGGAATATGGCAGAGGGTTGGGACAAGATGATTTTAAGGTCATTTCCAACCCCAACCATTCTATGATTGTGTTTCCTGGTGTGAGAACTCTCTTCAGGCATAGCTTTTGCTATGTAAACCTGTTCCTTGAAGAAGTCCTTGGGTTCTGACACTTGTGTTTACAGCCTGCAAAAAACAATAGATTCTCCAAAGTAGAAGCAGTTGCTGCAAAATCCTAGTACAACTTGTTTAGAGCACCAGGTTAAGTTGCAGGAATACATTGATGAATACAGATACATGAGCTGTTCTTTTGAGTAAATAAAATTCTGTCTTTGTTTTCAGAAACCAAACTGTGATTATGCAGTCGGTCTGATGAAAGCCCTGGAACTAGCAATGGTACAGTGGAAAACTATGCTACGATATCTTGAAGAGCTTTATGCCCTGAGTGTTGAAAATGCAGACCCTCATAGTGCAAGCACTATCAAGAAACAATTCATTGGGCCCAAAATCCAGAAGGTCAAGCTGATGGGAGATCTGCTGACCAATGCTCGCAGGCTTGACTGTTCCCAGGACGGCAGAAACAGTCTGGGGGATTACTTCATGGACCGGCTGCAGAAAGAGTTCAGGACCAGCATAGAGCCAGAGTCCAGTGATCACTGCAGCCCCTGCCCACCTCTCCAGCAGTGCACAGGAGCTGCAGAAGGTCTGAAGCGACCCCATAGAGAATGCTCCCAGCACAGGAATGGCATAGGGCCAATATATGCAACCATACACTGCACCACGATGCTGCCACAGTGTAACGATGGCACAGGAGCAAAGGCGAAGCAGGGCAGGGAGGGCCTTTAATGCTCAGGCTGCTGCAGCTACAGGGCAGCTCCTCAGGCAAACCTGTCCTGAGGGTGGAGCTGGGACCAAAACTTAGGAGATGTGATGCTCCATCCCTCCTCCTGCTTTACACTCCATCCCCTCATCCTGTGCTGAGTCACAGCTCAAAATCTAGCCCGTACCACTATTTGCTTGAAATGATAGCAAGGTTGCCAGCTAGATTGTCACATTTATCTATGCAATTCTTCCTAGAAGCCAAAAGTTCTTAAGCTTCTTCTTTCTCTTAAATGATTAATAGGATCAGTTAGTGCAAATTATTTTAAGAATATATATAAATTTTACTAAAACAAATAAAAAAGAAATCACTGCATCTTTAGTGCAAGGAAGCTTTTACATGGTAGAAAATAAAAATATCTAGTTTTATATTACTGAATATTTTATATTACTATTCAGTATTTTAAATTACTAACTAGTAATATAATAAACTTTTTAAAAAGACTTGTTCAAAAACAAAGGGGTTTTTGTCTTATTTCTATCGTAGTAGCAATTTAAATAAGTAGTTTAATGCATTTACTGATCAGCTATTTCTTGTAGTATACTCCTTCAGGATGAAAGATACAAACATTTCCTCAACAGTGGGAATAAGAAAACGTGCTGATTTCTCTACAGTTATTGCCTAGTTGGCTTTTCTTATCCTCAGAAAGCAGATGAGAGAGAAATTAGGAGTTCTCATTAGATGAGAACTCTAGAGGTTCTAGGGAATATTTTGCAAATGTCACTGAAGAAAGTAGCTCTAGGACTTTGTCCAGACTTAACATAGGATGATGGCTTTCATTATGATACAGAGCCCTATCTCAGCTAGCTCACTAAAGGTATTACTGTGGCACTCCTGCTATTTCTTATATTCCCTCTTTATTTCCAAGTAGGGGCATGAGATCCTAGTGAAAAAACAGCACACTTAACTAGAATTGCATCAGAGAGAACAGCTACTCATTAGTTTTGCCTTTCAATTAGGCAGTGTGAGCCAGCTTGGTTCAAGTGCAGAGGTGTCCAAATTCCTCTCATTAGTCCCCTACCAGAGTGCCTCATTCTGTACCCTGGCTCCCAACGTCACCTAAGCAGAGCAACTGGCTAGATCAGCTGCCTGCAGTTAGGGATTTTTTGTCATTATATACATCTTTTATGCAGTTGGGGTTTGATTCATTGGAAGATTGCCTCATACTTTCATGTAATACTTTAGCTGATACTCCTGTTTTGCTTGAAAATAAATTCAGTTTCGTGTCTGCATCTCCAGTGTATTCCTCAGTTCACCACCCAGGCATGCTGGTATTCTTCTCCAAGAGATTTTGCATATGTATACAAAACTGCACCAGTATTTTTCTGCATCTGAGGAAGTTGTGCATAATGGAGGAGTACAACAGAGTGAAAATAAATGCCAGAAAACTGCATTACTCTAAAAGCACTGCAAAATGAAACATTTTGAGTAAACTCTGATACAGCTACAGTTAAGTAGCAATTTCTGCAAAGCCCACCTTCTGTTGGTGCTGTAACATGGGACAGAAAATTACAATGCAGATGTTTTCCCAATCTTTTCTGTGAATGTGGTTCAACTTTGGGGTGGAGATGGGGAACACAACCACTTAAAAACAATTTCTGTATTCATCTATAGAAATACTGCCATGTGCCACAGGAACGGCTCAAAGCACTTTTAGAATCATGCTAGATTTGGCTGTGTTGAGATTGTTGCTCTCTAATACAGCAGGAGCCTAAAAGATATTTCCATCTGGGCTAGATTCCATCACCCATCCTCATGCTGAGCATACCTTATTCAACAATTAGTTCCACTGACTGCAACTCAACATGAATAAGAGCAATGGAATCCGTCCCTCTCAGTATTAAAATACAGCCCACTAAGTGTGAACAGAGCAAAGCTACTAACTGAATTCTAAACTAGTGCTGTATAAAACTACTTCATGTACTACTAGTAATGTTTGACCTACTTGTACAACAACCTTCACTTTTTAAAAGCTGATGACCTGAAATGTAGCTACAGCTTCCTCCACCGTTTACAGCATTTAACAAAGTTCAACATAACAAAGAACACAACTTTTACATTTTTCAGAGCAAGACTTACTTGCCTCTTATTTTTCCATGAAGTAGTGCCATGTTTCTCATGCTTCTCATGTTCGTCTTCTAACCAAATGTATCCACACGCTTTAAGAATTTAAGTCTTTTTCTCTCCCTTTTCCTTTGCCAGAACATGTTCTGGGCCCTCTGCCTCTCAAGACAATTCTGTTAATTCCAGATAAACTCACAATCAGCTGTTTCCCCAGCCTCTATCCTCTGAAAAAGAAAAGATAAATCAATCAGTTACTGTAGATAATAAGCTCTTCTTGTCCACATGCTGCTTCTGCTGAGAGGGCACACAGACTTGTGAGTATGGTCTCAGATTTAACAATACCTGTCAGTTGTGTTTAGGATGAGTCAATCCATGTTTCTCAATGAAGGGAGTACAATCTGCTTCTGCCTTCCCAGCTTCCTTTTCAACCACATCCTGAAAAATAATATATCAAGGATGAATGTAGAATAGGTTAAGGGCAACAGCTCTTATAGAAACCTGGCAAATTCTCTTTGCTGAATGCTTGTTGAGCCACACTCCCTGTATCTGTACTTCCAAAGGAGTGCCCAAACAATCCAAACACACAACCTGGGACAGCTCTGAATAGCTAGTGTAGCACCAGTACCCTAAACATAGCATCCAAACTGGAAGATCAGGAGAGACCTAATATTTACTGAAATTATGAGTTACAACCCCAGAGGTTTTCAAAGAGGTTTAACAATGGAATCCTTGTAAATGCTTGCCATAAGCACTACCTATGATTGCCTACTCTCAGAGTGAGGAATGCCCTTGAAAGTCTCCAAGTAGAGAGTGTTCTGTCCTTCATCCTCTCCACTGTGGCCACACAAAACCAAGAAGAGCATCTCAAGGTTTGTTCTTTGCAAGGACGTTTTTTTCAGGCCTCATTGTACATAACAACATCTTTCTGGAAAAACCTATCTTTGGGAATAACATTGGAAAGTGGATGTTAGTGGTAGCAGCAGCAGGGAATTACAGAATCAGAATTGTTAGGATTGGATGGGACATCTGGAGATCAGCATGCCCAAATCCAAAGGAAGGTGTCCTCAAGGGCACCTTCACTGGAAGACTACTGTGTGGAATTCACTCTGTGGTCACAGCCTTCTCCTGACCTTTTCACTTGGAGGAATTAATGCACTTGAGCCCACATTCATGGGCAATTATTGGCAAATTCCCTGTAGTGCTTGTCCAAGCCCAACTGTTTGTTAGCTCTTTGCCAAAGGTAACCCCTACTCACTCAATTCCCTGAGTGTCTTATCCTGGGGTCACATATAAGCAACAAACACACAGAGGCAGAATAGGCTACAATACTGACTAAATATTAGGTAAAATTACATTTTTCCAAAAATTAAGCCAATGGTCTGGAGAGAGTTTAAGTGTCTTGAGCAGGTCACACTGCCAGCACAAAGCCTTGATATCCCATTTACATGTTCAGTTGTTACTGAAAGAGCATAAAGCTCTTTCTCATTTAAATTTATTTTACTTTATTGTATACCTTGCACTATTTTTATATAGTGTTATGGTACAAGTTATTTTTACTTTGTTAGCTGTTCAATGAAGATTTAAAACCAACTATCTTTATTCCTTCTGGATCAAAGAACATCTGTAATAACATTGAAGTGTCTCCACAAAATTGCCACTCTCCCTCTCAGAAACAGCTGGGAGATACATTTCTAAATGTGTAGGGGATGGCCAGTAAACGATCGTTCTTTGCAAGGACGACTGCTTTTCAGCATCGGGTACATTGAAATAATGAATTTCTACATTTGGACAAAAACATATTGTTTTATCTTTAAATAAAACTTTTAGGGATACCGACAGGATGCAACTTACAGTTCTTATCTTGGTCTGTACTCAAAGATATTTAGATAAGTAGAAAATGGGGACTGCAGATTAGGAATTTTTGCCAAAAAACAAATTGTGTAACAACAAAAGAAGCCACCATCATGACAGCCCATCTGAGAAGGCATAGGCACAGGGACTGGGGATTGATCATTGATGGATGTTTTTTACCTTTTGCGATTCTGTCAGCCCCTTGTCCCACTGAAGACAGAGCTTTGCTGCTGATTTTGAATGAGCTGAAAATTCGTCAATGTTTATAACTTCAGAACATAAATTATTTTTAGCTTTTGGGACATTAAATATACACACTACTATTTTAATCATTAAGTCAGTGAAATCACATAGTTGAATTACTGAATTCCTCTGAGAAGAACCTAATTTCTCATCTCAAATGATACTCAAAAAAAACAGAGTAAAAACTGGCACCCTTGAGAGACGTAACCAAAACCCATCCCATTTCCCCCAGCTCCAAACTCTCCCGCTGCTAGAAATAAACCCTTATCGCGCGAGCCGTCCAACTGCAGCGCAACCGCTGCAAACAGCCGCGGCACGGAGTGAGATCCATCTCTCCCAAGGTTTCCGAGTGAAGGTGAACAGAGCTGGAAGAGGAACCCGGAATGGCAGTGCTCGCAGGGATTCCCGAGGGAATGAAGGCTGGAGCACCGCGGGCACGGCGGCGCTTCCCGCTGGGACGGGCCCGCAGCGCCACCGGGTGGCCGCCACCTGCCCGTCCCGCCGCTCCGCCGTGTCCCCGCTTCCCCTCTGCCCCGCACCTCCCGGCTCTCCGCTTCCCCTCTGCCCCGCACCTCCCGGCTCTCCGCTTCCCCTCTGCCCCGCACCTCCCGGCTCTCCGCTTCCCCTCTGCCCCGCACCTCCCGGCTCTCCGCTTCCCCTCTGCCCCGCACCTCCCGGCTCTCCGCTTCCCCTCTGCNGGGCTGGGGGCTTCTTCCCTGTGAGGAACCAGCGGAGCCGTCACCGGTGTGTGCGGGGACAGCGGGGCGCGCCGCTGCCCCCCCGGGCGAGCGGCCAGCGGCACCCGGCACCTTCGGGCATCGGGGCGGCTGCTCTCCCTGGCACGGCGGCAGGGCGGGCTGCTGAGAAAGTANTCGCCTGGGAGAGGCTGCGAAAGTCTCGGCTCCGCGCACCCGCCCGGCCGCAGAGCAGCCCGGTCGAAGGCCCTCCGTTCCGAGCCCCTCGCTGTCCCCTCTGCCGCCCCCATGGACTTACTTGGCCCCATGGAGATGACGGAGGGCTCCCTCTGCTCCTTCACGGCCGCCGATGACTTCTACGATGACCCGTGCTTCAACACGTCGGACATGCACTTCTTCGAGGACCTGGATCCCCGGCTGGTGCACGTCGGGGGTCTGCTGAAGCCCGAGGAGCACCCGCACCACCACGGGCACCACCACGGGCACGAGGAGGAGCACGTCCGGGCGCCCAGCGGGCACCACCAGGCCGGCCGCTGCCTGCTGTGGGCCTGCAAGGCGTGCAAGAGGAAGACCACCAACGCCGACCGCCGTAAGGCCGCCACCATGAGGGAGCGCCGGCGGCTCAGCAAGGTCAACGAGGCCTTCGAGACCCTCAAGCGCTGCACCTCCACCAACCCCAACCAGCGCCTGCCCAAGGTGGAGATCCTGCGCAACGCCATCCGCTACATCGAGAGCCTGCAGGCCCTGCTGCGGGAGCAGGAGGACGCTTATTACCCGGTGCTGGAGCACTACAGCGGGGAATCGGACGCCTCCAGCCCCCGCTCCAACTGCTCCGATGGCATGGTGAGTGCCCCAGGGAGGACTCCCTGCCACAAGGTGCCCTGGACGCTGCTGGTCCAAACCTGAGCAGGGCGAGTCACCTCTTCCTGCCCTTCCTATAGCAGCTGCCTTCTGTACCTCCCCTGGCAGAAGACAAAGTCCTTTCTCGTGCCTTGAGCACCCACAGCGAAGGGAGGTGGGGTCCCCACATGGCAGGATCTTTGGGAAAGAAGAAGAATCTCATACACACTTTGTTCCCTGGGATAAGAAGTTAGGCAGGTTCCCCGTGTCCTGGAGGAGCCAGGGCAAAGCTGCTGGGGGAGAACTTTGGGAAGCTGCCTGGAATGGACACCTGGGGGCATTGCCTGTTGCTCCTGAGGCATCTCTGTTTCCATCTTCTGCTGTATCATTACCTTTGAATCCTCTAAGGACAGCAGAGAGCAAGGGCCCCCTAGGACATGGTAGTTACGCGGGAATTGGTGAGAGTCTGGGTTTTGTTTTCTGCCATTCATCATGACAACAGGAGGAGTCTAAGCAACAAGAATTGTTTTTCTTGACCCATAAGAAAAAGATTCTCCATTTCTCTTCTCACTCACTTCATCCCCTCCACAGATATTTACAAGCAATAGGAAGGAGAATCCAGGTTTTCAGTCCTGTTTGTACATTATGGGCATGGGAGAAGAAGGGTGGGTGCCAGAGAAGGTGTCTCATCCCCACATCTTTTGGCTGGGGCTGAAGGTTCAGCCTCTGGTCTGACTCTGGTCTGGTGGGATGTAGTGACCAGAGTCCAGGACAGTTCTCTGGACAGGCCATGAACTGCCCTTTCAGACCACAGATTGCTTTTTGTGCTCTGGTGGGGATAGTCATTACTGAGTTGAGTATCTCTGATTATGAGATCCGTAACAGATTGGAGAGATTTACACAAATGATTCCTCTTCAAGATACAGCCTCTTTTAATGCAGGAATTTCACTGTGGATTAAACTATTGGAAACAAATATGTTAGTCAATATTCTAGAGCATTTTCTATACGAAATGGAAATGGGAAGAGAAACAGAAGGAAATACATAGGGAAAAGGTAGACAGAGGCTTTTAAAGAGGAATTCATGTTTAGACAAAATCTTCAAAAACTGAATTTAAAAGACCTAATTCCCCTTTCACACAGGTCTCAGGACACTCAGGTCTCCCTGTTGTAAACTAAAGATACATGAAGGGCTGTATCTGATCAGAATGCTGGAAAGCCTCATCTCATCTGTAAAGCTGCAGCATTCGATGCAAGAGTGGTAACTTTTCTGTAGAACAGCTGTGCCACATAAAATATTCTGGGGTGGACCTCCTTCTAGCCGTGTTTTTCCTTACTCAAAGAATCTACAACTTGATGGCATTTCAGACAGGACTGGAATGATGGCAACAGACCAGAGCCTGAAATATGAAATTAGGTGGTTCCTGGGATTTGGGTAAGAGTCTGACCTCACTTGGATTTCTCTCCTTCCCAGATGGAGTACAGCGGGCCTCCTTGCAGCTCTCGCAGAAGGAACAGCTATGACAGCAGCTACTACACAGAGTCCCCAAATGGTGAGTACATGCCCTAACAGTGGTGAGAAACACTGAGACAGAGGCAGGCAGTGCAGCAGCTTTCCTGTGCCTGCTCCATGTCCAGCTGGGCTGAGAAAGGAACCTGCCTTTCCAGCCAGCGAGCCACTGCTGCTGGTAGAAGCACTGGATTTCCTCTAGGTGTATTTGCAAATATGGGGATGTGTTATAGCTGTATTTCCTATTTTGCAAATCTAGCTGTTGGATAGAAGTATGTTATTCTCTGCAACTAATTTCAGCATTTAACCATATTCTATGAAGACTTCTTACTCTATCATTGATCCTAATTGAAGTAATTTATGACTGATTTCAAATCTGCTCTTTCCTTTCTATGGACTCAGTGAAGCCTTAGATCCTCCCTGTCCCCAGAGCAGCACACCATGGTTAGACCTCTCTTCCATTTTGAAATTACAATCTGTTTTCTGGTTATTGGTGTCCTTCACCAATATTCATTCCCTCTCAGTCTTCACATGCCCACAAATGTGTAGTGCCCACTGATGTTAATTACCCACTGGATAATCTGAGCACCTTTTTGTCTGTTTTTTAGATCCAAAGCATGGGAAGAGTTCTGTTGTTTCCAGTCTTGATTGCCTCTCAAGCATTGTAGAGAGGATTTCCACAGATAATTCCACATGCCCTATACTGCCTCCGGTGGAAACTGTTGCTGAAGGGAGTCCCTGTTCCCCTCCAGAAGGAGTGAGTCTGAGTGATGGTGGAGCCCAAATTCCTTCCCCCACCAGCTGCACCCCACTCCCCCAGGATAACAGCAGCAGCAACCCCATCTACCAAGTGCTATAAGGACCCCTCCAGCTGGACTGCACCAAAACCAATTTGCTCCGTTTGGCCTCGCTCAAGACCTGCCTTCTAAGGTTGAAAAGACTTCTTAAGACTTGTTCCAATTTTAAAATATCACTGAAAATTCCTTCAACTATCTAACTTTGCAAACCTGCATCACTTCAAAGTACACATAGTTATTTATTGGTTGTTAAACTAAAGTTATTTAATACGTCTAGAGATAAAATTGTATACCATGAAATGGCCAATGTTTAATCTGGGCTGTGGGGAATAGGAAGATGGCTCTTGAATGTGGAGGAAAATAGAAATCTACAGCAGTAGTGGCATGATAGATCCTTCCTATTACTCCTGTTCTGGCCAAAATAAGGTTGTGGACCATTTTTTATAAAACTTTTGTATAATTGTAAATAAGAGTTGCTTTCCAAAAAAAAAAAAAAAAGAAAAAAAAAGAAAAAAAAAGAAAAAAGAGCAAAATAAATAAACTTTAAAAAAAAGACAAAAACAACTTAAAAAGGGGAAAAATTTAAAAATATTTAATATTGCTTGGTTTGTTGTGTCAAACTTTAACTTTATATATTTATACGATGTGGTTGCCAAGAATGTTTTCAACAGTATTCTAAATAAAGACCCTTATTTATAAAATCTGTGGTGTTATCTTGACTTTCGTTAGGGCTTCTAGAATTACTAGGGCATTTAGGAGTGGTATTAGATCTCTGCCTTGGCAGGAAGAAGATACAGGCTCTGATTCAGCAAAGAAATCAAGAACATGCTTCAGTTGCACTACTTTGCATAAATATGCTGCTGTCAAAGGGTCTCCTTTCTTCATATTCTGTTGTGGTCACTGCTAAACCTAGACCTGAGCATCACAGATCATTATTAGAGGGATCAATAAATAAGCATTTTTCTCCTCCTGCCCCCAAAATGTACAATTACATTGTAGGACTTGGTTTTACAAAGATGTGTTGAAACTAAGAATAAAAAAAAACTAGACTCTCCAAATTCCAGTGTAGCTACTGAAACTTAGTCATACAACACTCACAAGAACAAGTACTACATTATTTGACAAATGTTCATGTTTTTCATTCAAGTTCTGTTTTTCAAGTGTTTGTACCAAGTTCATGTATTCCCAGGTATCAGAAACTAATTGCAAAGGAGTTTTTGTCATAAAGTTCAAGTCACAGATCACAGTTTTCCTCAAGTTAAAGTTGGAATGTAGGCCAAAGATAGGCAGTTTTAATTTGGATTTGAACTTTATGCATCTCTGGCAGCACTGCTCCAGGGATTTGCTTCTTGTTTAGAGCTTCTCTAAAAATAACCAGTGGGCTCTGTTTCATTCAGTATCTATGTGTAACCTTGAAAGCTGGCTGTGCAACTGAAAAATGTTAAGCCCTGAGCTGGTTGTCATTGGAAAGTAACAATCAGGGCATTTCTGTCCATCTGGACAAGAATAACCAGCAACTATGACCTGTTACTTATCACATCCCTATGACTTCTGGATTTTGTAGAAACATCACAGTAAAATAAAAACAAAAACACACTGAAAACCAATCTAGGTATCGTCATCATCCCTAAATACTTTGATGACAGACTAGTCATTGTGTTCTCTGTTAGGTGACTATTATAAAGGGAGTTTGTGCAGCTCTTACCTTAAGCAGAAAAAAGAGAGCAGGAACAGCTAATTCCAGGGAATGTCTTCCACTCCTTTAATCATGTATGGCCTTGAAGATCAATGTTCTGTGGAGAGGAGAGGAGCAAGCTGCCATGTGTTGAGCAGAGCAATGCAGAGCAATGCTTCTTCTTCCTGGGGCAGTCATGCTCCAAGCTTGGTGATTTATCTGAAGCCAGAGGGGCAGGGTTGGTAGCAGCCATGGCTATTCCTTCCTCATCCGTGAGCTTGGAGTCATGGTGGATGACAAATCAGTGTCGAGGCACGGGACCATTCTGTGGAGCAGCCCAGGCTCCCATGGATCATAGGAGACTCCAAGGCAGGAGTCATCTTCATCAAAGTCCAACTTTGCAAAGGCCTCCCACTGATTCCCTGTGGGCAGAAAACACTCCAGCCCATGAAGATTGAGCTTACCCCTTTCATTTTTCCATTAAAAATAAAAATCAAACTAATTTGAGAATGTGCTAATTCATGCTATCATGAATCAGGAGGGTCTCTACTAAGGTTGGAAAAATGGCCCAGGTTAGTTGGAAGCCTGTATCCCTTACAAAAGCTAAGGAGAGACAGTTGCCTCACAAATCAGGATCTCACACAACATCAATATCATTTTCATTGCCTTCAGCAAACTATCAGGCCCACAATGCAAAAGATTCAAAAAAATGCTTTTGTGAAATACCAAAGATCTTTTAATCCCCATAATTTGAGTCTGGTAAAAGTATCAATCTTACTGCCATTAAATGGCAACCAAAAAGTATTTTGGCAGCTCAGGAATGACAGGGGCCCTGGACATGCTGGCAGCACACAATTCATGCCTGCCTTGCTTGCACCCCCCCTCTGAGGGATGCAGTGGGGGGTACCTGGCTGTAGGGCTGCCATGGCATGGCACAGGGCACTTGTGCTCAACAATGTACACACAGTTCCATGTGAAGTCATGTATATTGCATTTCACTGATTTATTTTAGCCACCCGAGTTTCCACATACTGATGTTAATGTTACAACAGAGAACAGGCATTTAGCACATCCCAAAATAGATGGATGGATGGATGATGAAGAAAAAATATTCATAGGTTTCCTATGCAGAGCCCATCTTTCTCCCATTGATGTCAGTGAGAAAAGTTCACTGGAGTAAGGCCAAAGGGCATCAACACTGATAAATACATGTTTAGGTTACAAATATATTTATTTTTTTACTTAGATAAGGAAAATTGTTCCCCTGTGCCATTTCTTCCTGTTTATTTCTATGGTAATAAATATCTTTAAAACAAAGCCCTGTGCATCAAGAGAAGAGCATGTAACTGACAGAAATATATCCCAGTCTGTATGTAAATATTTTAAGTCTAGTAATATTTGGATTCAGAGCTTTAGTTTAGTTCTGGCACAGCCAAGGAGCACATGCAAGACTGATCCATATGATCCAACACTTTCAGACTTGGGTTCTTAAACTGGGCTCCTGAAGATGAATTTAGGCATTTAGGGTTGATCCTACAAGACAAAGTGCAGCCTACCTTGCTCTACAGAAACACTCCAGCATGGGCTTCAAACTCACACTGATAGTCAAAGTTTATATCACACAGGTTCCAGTTCAATATGATGTTTCCTAAGGAACACTGCCTCCACAGGGAAAGTCCTACAGATACAAACAGATAAAGGAAAGTAGCTGTCTTCAAACATAATGATAAGTATGCATTTTAGGAATGTTTGATTTGATTTGACGTGATTTGGTAACTTAAAGTGCTGCATGACAAACCCAGTATTACTGGTTTATCTCACTCAAACCACTGCAATGGAAAAAGTGAAGAGGAATAAATTTATACCTCACTTACATGTAATAAATGCTCTGATTTTACATTTCATCAGATCATTTGCCAGTATGAGAATGAAGAGGATCTTTTTCCTACTTTCAATATTCCACAACAAAGTGCAATAAAATTGCAAATAACAATGTTAAACACCATTTCCTGCATTATCATAGCAATACTGCTATGGAAGTATTTCACATACTGAACACTCAATTTTAGTAGAAGATATATGAACTACTCCTGGTAAATGTTTTCCCTGTAAAAAGATTTTATTATCTGTATCCAAATACATTAAAGAAATATTAAATTGGCAGTTGCTTCACACCAGATACTGCTCTTCCAAAATGACTTGTCATTTTCAACTCAAGATAAAGACCTTAAAAAAAAACCTTGAAAGTGGACAGAAAAAGCAGTTTTTATTTCACATCTTACATTTTGCAGAGATATTTGAAAGGTTCAAAGTGTGCAAAGGGCCAGAACTGCTATCTTCAGATGAACTACATCCAAAACAGACAAGGAAACCTTTGTACCTCATACCTCATAAATTTTAATGAATTAATTAATTAATATTTCATTTTTGTTTAAAAATTTCCTTGAAATCAGTAGGAATATTTCCAGCTTCAATAGGAATATTTTCAGACTACTGCACATAATACTGTCTGGGATAGTGTTCAGGTAGCAGTGCAAAGCCAGGACAAACTCCCTGCTGTGACCCTTTGCTCGTGCTCTAGTCACTGACCCATTTCTGTCACAACGCTTTCAGATGTGCCGATCCCCCTGAGCACAACCCTCTGAACAAGCTGCCAGGCTTTATTGCTCACCTGATCTTGAAAGTACCATCCAGAAACTGCCCCCATAATAGTGCTGAAAGCCTACAACAGCTCCTAAATGAGTGGCTGACACAGAGCCTGTGATAGCAGGAGATGGTATGAAGGTCATTTCACATAACTTGCATGTGGCAATCTTGGCTTCACAGGCAGTAGGTAAAAAGGCCTGAGTAGAGTCAGAGTGCAAATCTCTGACAGCACGACCTGGAGATCATCTTGGGAGGCACATCCAAGTACCTCATTAAGCACTATTTACTATCAGCTCACCCAGTCTCAGCCTTTCAAATCACTGCTTTTCTAGTAAAACTGTTGAACAGCCATGACCTCCTCTCCTTGATGGATGCAGCATGCTCTCTTCTCAACAGGCTTGTTGCACAACTGGGAATGTCATTAAGTGGAGGCCTTTCCATATCTGACATTTCAGGGCTAACAAGGGAGGGGATGGTCCCTAGCATAATACAGAAGAGCTGTCAGATAGTCCTTTCCCTCCCAGAACGCAGCAGGAATTAGGAACATGTCTGACACAGCCACTTGGGCCAGTACAAGGAATCCAGAAATTTCCCCGTGGACCCAGAAACCTACATTTTGCATACACAGCCACTTCTGAATAAAGACCTTAACACTGTAAGCTAGTGGTGAAAAATGATCTATCCTGTAACCATGGGGTGATAAAAAATCTCAGGGGTTTCCCAATAATAAAGTCAACATGGCACTGAATTCACATTTTCTTACTACAACACCAATAACTTTTATCATCTACAGGCATCTTAGCAACATCAACAAGTGCTATTTTGTGTAATACTCAATGCATAAGCTTACCTTTATCAACAGCAAGGCAAATACTGTAATTGTTTATTAAAAATTTACTAAAAACTCTAACAGACAATAACCCAGTAAATCACATGACTGAAGGAGATTGTAATTTTCATTGGGATGTTAGTTTTTTTGTTGGGAGTCAGATTCATCAGAAGCCTGTGTCTCTTACCACCTAGTGCTGCATATCCACAGCACTAAGAATAGTCCCCCAATCTCCACAGTCCTCCCTAACCCACCTGAACTGACCTTGAGCCTTTTCTGGTCCAACAGCCACATCTGCTGGGAAAAATTTTAACTACATTTCTTCCTGAAATCATTGCTTGGTGAACTCCATGTTCTGTTCTATCATCTTTCCATAATGTAAGGGTTTTTGGTGCAAAAACAGCAAAAATATTCACAGTCTTCAGACAGCACCTGGAGGCTCATACACTAGGAACATCAAGAAAAATATATTGGAAAAACCAATTTCCTCCTGATCAAGAACCTTCTACAGAAACAGAGAGAAAAAATTGTAAGAATAGTATGGTTGGTTGGGTTTTGGCTTTTTAATTGCTAGACAAATTTTGGGGCGCCACTCTATTTTTCTTTGTTTTAATTGAAAAATAAAGACAAAAGGAGGGAGAAAATGGAAGGTCTTTGAATGCATTGTATGGCCTGTGCTGAGAGCAGTGGTCCTGAAGGAGACAGGCTGCTTGCCAAGAAGGCAGGTGGGGAAGATGCAGAGGAACTGCAGATGACAGCAGGACCACAATGACATTCTCTGATGACAAAGTCCCTCAGTGGGGCATAAATCTTGGCCACCAGACCAAGGGAAGTGATTTTCCCCTCCACTCTGCTCTGGTGAGATGCCACCTGGAGCTGTGCCTCCAGCTCTGTGTCCTCAACACAGAAGCGACATTGACCTGTTGGAGCCCAGAAGAGGTCACCAAGATGATCAGAGGGATGGAGCACCTCTCCTGTGAGGAAAGGCTAAGAGAGTTGGGGTTGTTCAGCCTGGAAAAGAGAAGGCTTCAGGGTGGCCTTCCAGTACCTGAAGGGAAAATACAAGAAAGATGAAGAGAGACTGTTTAAAAGACTATGTAGTGACAGGACAAAGGGGAATGGCTTCAAACTGAAAGACAGTATTTTTAGATTAGATATTAGGAAGAAATTCTTTACTGTGAGGGTGGTGAGGAACTGGAACAGGTTGCCCAGAGAAATTGTGGGTGCCCCATCCCTGGGAGTGTTCAAGGCCAGGCTGCATGGAGCTCTGAGCAACCTGATCTAGTGAGAAGTGTCCCTTTCCAGAGCAGACAGGTTGGAACTATATGATCTTTAAGGTCCTTTTCAACCCCAACCGTTCTATGATTCCTTTAATACTTTGGCCACACAACATTCCTTTCTTTCACATCACTTCTGTATCCTAAACCAAATGAAACAATACCTTTTTGTTCCGAATTTTTTTACTTGTTTTATGGCACCTGTGAGTTTCCTGAGACAGGAGCCTAGACAATCCACATTTGAGAGCTGCTGCTCGCTGCGGTGTGAAAAGACATTATTGAACCAACAAGCTGTGTGTAGGCTTTTCTCCAGGCCACCGGAGGGCAGCATTTCCATGGAAAACAGGACTTCGACATACTCTTTTTTTAGTGTAGCATACATTCTTTTTTTTTCCCCCCTAAACTCTCACATCTAAGTCTTTCTCAGCTCAGGTAGAGAGTATCATTTCACACTGCAACAACTGAAATCAATGAGCCGAATTCCTAGCCAGTGTAAATTCATCAGTCTTGCTGGCAGTTGACACAGTAAATTGGTACCCTGATCTGTTGGGATTATAATAGCAAGTACAAGCTCATGGTTTGAGTTTGGATGCTCAAAGATGCATTTTCATGGAAAAACTACAGGCTTTTGTGTCTATATGGCAAGATACCCCTATGTGTGGACTAAAGTTTGGGATGAAGAGCATCAACAGAGCAAAGCATTTATACAACAGCTTGTAAAGGGAGACCCATTCTTCATCTAGTGCACATAATGCTCTCATTACAGAGAGCATAATATTAATGCCATAGAAATACAAATGGATGCAAGGGGGTTCATGTGTCACACGTGTTTCTTTGTATGGGACAGGTCACACTTACATCCCTTTGATCCCTTTGGAAAGGAAGTGGGTATGTGCTAGGCACTCATGCTCTACGCTCTCAAAGGCTGTCCTCTGCAGAACTACAGACTTGAAACAGCTTGCAGTTGAAAGCCAGCTGCACAAAATGTAGTCCCAAACATGCCTTTCAAAAGCTTCAAAATGCCAATTACATTAAGCGATAAGAAAAAAAGCAACAAAGTAATGTGCCTAATTAACAAAGCTAGAGATGGAGCCAGCCACTTGGTTTGAAGTACTTCCAAGAGAGATGTTAAATGCAATGGTCAGGGCAACTCTGGAAGAAACAAATTAACATGCTGGGTTAATATTTCAAGCTCTGTGGGAGTAAAAACTGTGTGTGGTAAGGGGAAACAAAGGTAAAAATATCACAGGGTGCTATTCTGTTTGTTTGCTTGCCAAGGACACTTCAGCTTTTGCCAATTATTATTCTTCATGGTATGCTTGAAATCATGCAAGAAGACATTAAAGTGTCAGCATTGCGTCACTGGCCTTCCTAAATTTATCTTTTACCCACCTGTTAAATCTCAGCTCAATGTCAAGAGAAAAACCATTTTGAGTGAATGGACTATGAGATAGACACATTCATGAAAAATATCTTAGTAAGGTTCTTTTATCTTTAGTACTATCTGCAACCACAGCTTAAAAGATTCCTCACACTATAGGACAACAGTGGAGTTTTTTTCTGTTCTTCATAATAAGAACTGACTGACAGCTGCCTGGCTCCAAATCTTAGATACCTGTGATTGGGACAGCTCAGGCCATCACAAACTCTCAAGTTCCAGCAAGTAGTGTGGCTTGAATCCATTCCAGTACTCATCTGTTGGCAGCTGTTTCCATCTGCTCCTCCTTGAACCATTCTGCTCACTCCCTAGGGAAGAGCAGGAAGATTGTCACGCAATGAACTCTCTTGTTGTCAGCTGGCTGCTCGTGTTTTACCCCAGTCTGTCATCTCACCTCATCTGCTCTCTGGCCTTTTTTTGCCATAAGAACTCTGAGTTCTGCTCTGCACCCAAGGGGGAAAAGAAACCCCAAAACAACCACTCCTCAAATTATTCCTTCTTTTAAGTACAAATAATTATTATGAACAAGAGATACAGAAAAGATTGATCAGATCACTTAGTCCTCACAGCTGAATTACAGTGATTCCTGCATGCATTTTTTGCAGCTAAAGTGTCTGACATAACTTCACTTTGTGATGAGGGAAGGCAGATGCCCTTCAAGCACTCCATGACCATTACCTGCGGCCTTTTTTGTTTGGTTCTGTGGTAAAACATAAAATGGAGAAAGAGAAAAAAACAATCAAAAATAACATTTTCTATTTTAGACATCAGTGTTTATGTTTCCAGACTCACAGCTGAGCCTTTAGGAACTTTGGTTGACTGAGCAAATGTCTATGCACATTAAGGTTCCTCTCTTAATTTGTCCAATTGCTATTTTATGTACTTGTTAACTTGATATCTACACATTAACATTAATTGGCCAGACTAAGCAAAAGATTTTATTTTTTTTTTAACCAAGATAATTAGTTTCATATTTTCATCTTTGAAAGTTTTAATTTATACTTTGATATATTATCTCTAGCCTGATTTCCAACTGGACCAAATCCTCTCAAATCTCTTGGGCATTCAAAACTTTCAGGTGTACCTGAAAATGCAAAATTTTGTTCAGAAACATCTTTTTTTTTTCAACCCCAAGTACCTGAAAGTACATTCCTAAATACAAGCAGCATTCTGCAGATGCTATTCAGCCTAGGGTTCAGAGGGGAGAAATAATCAATAAGAGAAGCAATACAACAGAATACGGAAACATAGCTGAAGATTCCATTAGTAACACAAATGCAATCATCTGGATTTTGCCCTGGCCAGAATTATACATATTTGTGGATATATTGGTCAAAATACCTCCTAAGGGCTTTATAAGCATAAACTCAGGAAAACTGAGAGTAATTTCACTGACTTGCCCTGTCACCTTTTCTGTGGTGCACTGCCCTTTGCAGCATGCATCTGTCTGCTTGGGTTATGCAGTGGTCAAACTGGGCCACACAAGCACAGCACCACTTCAACACTTCTGCTTGGAGACCTTTCTATACAATGAAGGCTTCTGAAGGGGTTTGGTGTGCTAAAGCAATTAAGAAACATCTTGTCCATATCCTGAATTACTACCACACAATCAACCATTTCCTCCCCTTTTTAACAGGCAGGATAAGCTGATGAACAATTTCAGAAGAACCTGTAGAAATCTATTGTATTTTTTATTAGAGTTGGAAAATTTTCAAAGAGAAAAGGTCTTTATTATAGATTTGAGAACCAGACCCTCCTTTTTTCTCATTGCTCCATAGGAAAGCCAATAAACATGATACTGTAGGCCCTCTTAGGATGAGAACCCATCCTAGAAGAGCAGAAAGGTCCAATTTTGCATGAGAATGGAGCATTCCTTAAGGAAGACCCAACTCTGATTTCTTGCAGGCCAGCTCTGAATATCTTGTCCCACTGTGATCCTTCTCTGATTCCTCATTATTTCCCAATTCCTTCTACTGCTGGACTACCTAGAGGCAAAGACTACAACTGCAAAAACCTGGCAGAACCCACAGATGAATCAGACTGAATCAGTAAACAATGACTAAAGTGCAGCGTCATAGGAACAAGCATATCACTGTGCCTCAAGTTAAATCATTTCAATACAAACCTGCTGGAATTCCAGCCACAGTCTGGAGGGCTGGTATAATCCTATTGCACTGGGATTCTACAGAAGTCTTCCCCAGGTCCTGGAAACTCTGGGTAGAGCATGTTCCTGCTTCCTGGAGTGCAGAGACCATTCATTATAGTGTGTCCCAGAAGGGAAAGGCAGAGGACAAGCTAATAGAGGTGCCATCCCTTCACTATTGCCTTTCTTCTAGCTCTCAACACTTCATTTAACTGGAACAAAAGGCTGCTGTCAATGCTAAGGCATGAGACAGGATAAAGAAACCTGCATTCCCAGCAGCTGGTCCAAGATTTGGGACAGAAAGTGGATTTTGCTTTCCATTTACTCACATTTATATTGTATAAATCCTGTCTCTTGACAAAAGAAATGCAGCAGATTTCATCCTTAGTGCCAATTATTTAACTAGCATCACTGGAACTATTATACTTTATATCTCTTCATATGCAGCATTCAAATAATTACTTCAACAGGATTAAATGTCATATTTCATAGGACTGGCTGTGTAAATATTTACAAAGCTAGAGAACAGAAAAGACATCTCAGAGTTATTGATTCATGTCAAATATTGAGAAGCTGGGTTAATCAAGGGATTTAAGCAATGCTTTAAACCTTTGAGTCAGCATTGTTGAGATTTATTTAAACTACTCTTACCTTTCAACATCTAAAGTTTTACAAATCATTTATAACAATAAAGACTTACAGGCCATATTCCCATCTGTTTGTCTGAGGACATTTCAGTTACTGTTGTGAACTCAGAGTAGGCTGAAGAAGTAATAACAGCTGTGAAAAGTGAATCATTCAACAAAATTAAAGTTCTCATTTCACTAAAAAAAAAAAAGAAAAAGAAAAAAGAAATTTTCTAATTATTTTGTTGTATTAGAGAAATAGCCAGCTGATGGGCAAGCATACACATTTTATAAAATGGAGCATATTCCATACTCCTTGGTAGAAACAGGCCCTATTTTTTTCTGGTTTTTTGGTGGTTAAATGAAAAAGATACACTTGCAGCACTGAGAGCTGCATGCCTTTTTCAAGAAAAGACTAGCACCTCCTGCTCTGTATTCTGTATATAGTAGTTGTGAAATACATATGTCTGTATCTATGTGTTTGTGTCTGTTGCTATGTTCATGCACCTGCAAATTGGCTGAGATCTCAAAAACATAATGACAGCATTAGTAGAGTTTTGTTTTCAGAAAAGGCTGACTAGGCCAGTCTGAGAAAGTCAAGAACCTTCTAGGACCCCCAAAACAAATCAACTAATAAAATAAAGCCAAGTCCCTGGCCTTTTCTGAATCTCCAGCTGTAGTACAGGGTAGGAATTAAATGGTTCCAGCCTATGTACCCTCTTTTGCCAATGCAGATTCAGAGCCCTCAGGATGACTGAGCTCAGCTTATAGTAATGAGTTTAGATAAGGGGTTTTTTGTTATGTGCTGACAGGAAACTTCCAATTGTAAGCTCAATTTTCCTCATCACCAGCTGGATTTTTGCTGGATCACACCTAGATCAGCACGAAGAGGGACAAATCCATATCCTTCCATAACTCTGCATTGTTACAAAGTAGCACATTAGCTGTATGCCTAATTTTGGATGCTTAAAGTAGATTTTGCTATGATTTGATTTAGCTCCATGATTTCTTGAGGAACAATTATTTCTGTTTTGGGGAAGGTCTCATCAAAGACAAATCCTGACACTTTTGCTACAGCCTTGACTTGAGGACATGCTCCTAAAGAAGCTCAGTACCTCACCCAGGCCAGCTACATGCTGGATTTAAGGAGCTGGGGGTGAGACAGACAACTCAGCAGCTTTTTGCAGTGCTTATTGGCCTTTTTGCCAGGAAGGTGCAGTCTTCTCTTTCCCTACAGGTAAAACAGTTTGGAAATCTCCCTAGTCCTTCAGCAACAGCAGAACACCACTTCCACCACCTTGCCTTACTTGTGGGCGCCGTCTCCATAATTGTATCTGCTCGGTTCCATCTCCCATCAATTTTCAGCAAAACCAAATGGATTCAGGTGGGAGTTTCTCTTAGTTAACAGAGTGGGTAAAGGCCAAAGATGATCTCTAACATGTCACAATATTACTTCCATTTTTTTTCCAGAGCAGCTTCCATTTATCTCACAGTTTGATGCACACTTTCTGAAGGATCCCAAAGGAATTTGCAAATCAAAAAGAACCTTCACTCAGAAATGTCAGCCCAGTAGAATGAACAAGTGCAACTCATCAGGCAGAGCACAGCAAATGCTTCTCAGCTCGAAGCAAAGCCACGCAACACTTGGAAAACATGGATGGGAATGAAGTACATATTCAAGCAAAACTGAATTAAATTAAAAATAAAAAAAATCCATCTATAAAAGTGCAGGAGCAAGCATTTAGCCATAAATTCTGCTGATCTGGTTACCCTCATTAAAAGCATCATGACTTCTTTGTGTCAGGCTTTGGGCCACACATCTCTTCATGCTACACATGCAGCATCTCTATGACTCCCTCGGTCAATACCAAGCACGAATCCACTTTTTTTTCTCCATTCTCATTCTTTCTATGAAAGGCTTTCATCCAATTAATGACAATTCAGAGGGGTAAATCTAGCCTTTCAGAAAAGTAATGACATCTATGCAATTGCAGCTGCTTTATTTTTAAATGATTTTCAAGGACAAAATGAGTACATTGCATGCTGAAGTTCATCACAGCTTTCCATTTGAAGACCTCAAGCCAAATGATTTACAAGGGTCAGTGCTAACAGATAGAGCAATTCACAGCATGATGTAATCTAAAACTGATAAAAAACTGCACTGAAATACTGAGTTGTCATGAATTTAATACAAGAGAGCACAGGCTGAATTATAGCATTCAAGCATTGCAAAACTAGTCTTCCAACCTTTTCTTTAGAGGTTATAACTCTTACAAATAATTCTCTCAGCCTCCTCCAGCTTTAAAACATTTTGAAAGTACTCTCCAGTCGTATTCATAGTTGTGCACTAAGTCACAGGTTCCCTCAACATCTCCTTTTCCTCTTCATATTGTTACAATGGGTCATTCTTTTTCTTTGAAGAGGAACTGAGTGATGAAGTCAGAGTTAGGCTTACATTTCAGGAGTGGGAGCTTCTTCAGCAGTCACCATTGTTGGTGTCCTCACCAGGAAGCCCCAGTGAAGGAAGAGGCTACAGAGGAGTGCAGAATCAAGTACTCTTGACACACTAGTAAAGCACCAAAGCATACAGCAAAGCTTCCTGATGTGCATTTCTGTGCCTCTACAGCCCTGGGATTCAGATCTGTCAATCCAGCGTCTTCGGTAAGAGGAAAAATATCTTCATACAATAATGAATATAATAAAATTTTAGAAAAAGGTTTAAATTTCACTTCAAATTAATGAGTTACTAAGTTTAGCAGTGTTAGGGAATACATGCTCAGTCATCTCTCACATTGAGAAGAAAGTTCCTTTGGAGTCAGACAGAAGTCACTGCAGTTCTCAGCTAAAGTAGAGAGCAGGGGGATTAACAAAAAAATAGCATGTGAACCCACTAGTTTATTTTTTCAGTTTGTAGACAGAATTTAGTCTTCTGTCTGAAAGACAAGCTACCTTTTTTTGTATATGATTTCCCTGAGGATGCTGAAGTACAGGGCAACAAAGGTGATCCCAGTACACCAGATACGGAGGGAAAAGAAGGACTTATTCTTTCTGTGTCATCAGAACAGTGAGGTGACCTAACACCAGTGACAAAATTAGTAAATGGACTCACTCTCTAACTCAGCCACACAGTAGTTTCAAAACTAAAATATATCTATGGCTAAAAGTTATCCTTCCACTATTACCACTAAAACTTGTGAGTTAAAAGAACAGTTGAAATTATAGATAGACCAGCAGGACTGCTCAAGGTGCACATATACTCTCCTGACAGTAGGTGTGCCACAAGGGAGACCTTCAGAGAGACCTCCCTAAACTCTGCAGCTTATTTTCCTCATTTATGCCAGATTTTGGTCAACTCCAGCTCAGCGCAAATGATCATCAAATCTCTCACCAGTTATTAGAATCAATTCAGGGGAAAAAAATGTATTCCCAAGGTGAATGGCTTTTAATGCATTTAAAATTTTTCTGGTAACACCACCTGCAGCTGCTGCTTCTATACCATAATCATTTTCCAGACAGATTGTGAACTGTTTGGATAACCTACCAACTCTGTGCTTCCTGCAGAGGTCTGCCAGCATTATTAAAGCTGGTTTAATTCTTTTTAATGTGTAAAACTTAGTAAAATTAATTAATAAGTTAACTTAAAATGACAAGTTGTATCACAGAAAAGCTAGACAACTTGTGGACTCAGACATCCACCCTCATATTAAGTCCTCCTTAAAGATATCAAATATAAACCAGATGTTTAAGGATTTAAAGATGTCAAACATAAACTAGAATAAAATCCAGTCATAATATTCTTATTTTTTATGGAACTAGGAGGACAGAAGTGCTACTGTCAAGTTTGGGATTAATCCCAATTCCATAGGAAGCTTTGTCTGCAAATTGGAACTTGGAAAATTAAATTATTTCATTTGTCTATCATAATCCAAACATTTCTAATGATGAAATTATTTTTTTTTTAGATTTAACTAGAATTTTATAATGCTATATGGCAAGCTTGAAGCAAATCTTTGCTCAGACACAGCAGCTGCTAGACTGTCTTAAACCTTCCATTCCATGCAAACCAACAGCCATCTATGTGATGTTATCAACTGTGGCTAATTAAATAAATGCAAATTATGCTGCAATCTACCATGCAAAGCAAACTCTTTGTGTCTTAATATGCAGTCATTTTGTGCCATGATCCTTGTTAAATAAAGATATTATTTTTGAACACTTTCCCTCTCAAGCTTCAATATAAACTTCAAACATGATGTTATCTTTCATTTTACACACGAAAATTATGTCCAATTTATATTTCTAAAAGACCTTCTATTTCAACAGCTATCTTGCTCCAGATCTCACAAGCTCCTGCTTGCCCATCAGTCTCTGATTTGGGGCCCTCTTTCATGTCTTTTGAAACATCTAACTCTTCTGTTTCTACCAATGCTGCTTCATCAATTACAGCTTTAGTAACTTCAAAGAAACCTTTAAGGTCACTTAAGCATGGCCTCCCCACCTGAGTCCATGAACACTCTCTTTGAACAAGCTTTCTAGCTTTTAACATGAGCTCCCAGATGACTTCTAAGGTCCTGCACCACCCTCCTTCAGTTCCCCAGACAAGAGGGGAAACCCAAGCAAGGGAAGCTGTACAATATCTCTCATTCCCATAGTCACCTTAGATCACAACACTGAAATTCCTAAAGAGGAATCACTCACTGCAGGAAAGGTAACATGGAAGGCAGGAGCTAATGAGCTGGGAAAGAGTCTTTACAGTTGTGGATGTGACCAGAAGGACCCACAAGCCTAGGATTCACAGGCCCTTAACATCTTTCCTGGGTCACCTACCCTCTGCAGCCTTCATTAACTCTCAGAACCTACCCTACAGTTCTTTCCCATTGGTCCCCAGATCTATTATTATCAAAAATAGGCATTTACTATGATTTAAAGGAATTTTTGCATGTATTATTTCTGTCAGTGAGTCAACATCCTCTTTTCCTTTCTTAATGCCAGGCTTGGGTTCACAGCCCTCTTTTCCCTCTGTGTCCTCTGGCTGGCAATCCTCTGGCTGGCAATTCTCAAGGATTTCAGATAGTGTTTCTGTACTTGTGATTCTCAGATTCTCCCTCTGTCATCAACCTTTCTGCCTCTGTTCAGTCCCAGTGCTGAAGCTGCTGTCTGGCATCTCTTCCTGGAGATTTTTTCATCAGTTTATGCTAGCTGAAGTGCAGAGTTGCCTTGATTTAGCCTCACTTTCCCATCTCTCATTCATAGCCGATACGAGTAACATACTCCCATTCCTGCTGTCTTCCCTCCCTTTTCCCAAGAGTTGTACACAAGTAGCACCAGGTCCCAGGCCTTCCTTCTACCCCACCAGCTTAAAGAGCACTCTGTTACCATTTTCACAGACAAATCTGCTGGTTATACCTCTTTGGAATGTCTCATCACAGCTACTGCAAAGTTTTCTTCTCTGCATCCCAACCATGCCATGCTCTCTGCAGGTGACCAAACACCTCGTCTCACAAACCAGAGCACACTCACATTGCTCCTTGACAGCCTTCCACTTGTTCTTCACCTGCTGTTTCCACACATCTGAATCTCTCTCATACTTGTAAGTTCAACTTAACTGCATTCCCCTGGTCTGCCCTCTCCTATTAAGCATCGTGTTGTCCCTGCCACTTGTACACTCCATCAGCATTCCCTAACCATGTACCTTTCAACTGTATGTTTCACCAGCTTATCCCGTTCATCATGACATGATCTCACATGGTCAATCCACAAAGGCTTAGCTCTCCAGGCTTTCCCATAAGCCCATTCCTCCTGAGATGCTGGCAGCAAATAAAATAAAATACAGAACACATCTACATACCTGTCTTACTTCCTCCTTGCTGTTCTTCAAGCTCCTTGTACGACAGGAACTGGGAGGGGGGCTTTGAAACTTCCCTTGTCATTATTTGTAAATTAGCGGGAATTAAAAAAGAATAAAAAACACAAACCCCAATTGCAACTTCCTACCAACATAGGTGTCAGGAAAAAAAACAAGTGAACAGTAGGAAAAGATGGAGAAATGGTGTAGGTGTGCGGAACCGAGTAAAAGCGCAACGTGATAGGAAGGGACAACCCTGGCTACCCCTGCTCGTGAGGCAAGAAATGTACTCCTGGGGAGATCTTGAATTCTGCACTTCAGCCAGTCAGGTTCAGGTAGGACGAGCACAGCCGTGACTCAACGGTACTCGAGAGGGTCCCTCAGAGCCGAGCGAGG
>VZRH01005339.1:1024443-1108039 GCA_013397555.1 Urocynchramus pylzowi | reverse complement strand
CACCGGCATCGCCTCGGAGCGGCCCCGGGGGAGCGGGGCTGGCCGGGGCCCCTCGCCCCCGCGGGCCCGGAGCGGGGCTCGGCTTAGGCACCGACTGCCGCCGAGCAGCCGTCCCCTGACGGGCTTGCTGCCTGCCGTGCTTGCTTGGATGAGTCTGCGACATGCCTAATAAGAGACGAGATGGGCCAGGGCGACGAGAGCGACCGCATTGTGATCAACGTGGGAGGGACTAGGCACCAGACTTACCGCAGCACCCTGCGCACCCTGCCCGGCACGCGGCTGGCCTGGATCGCTGAGCCCGATGCCCACAGCCACTTTGACTATGACCCCCGCACGGATGAGTTTTTCTTTGACCGGCACCCGGGCGTCTTCGCCCACA
This sequence comes from Urocynchramus pylzowi, assembly GCA_013397555.1. NCBI lineage: Eukaryota > Metazoa > Chordata > Aves > Passeriformes > Fringillidae > Urocynchramus > Urocynchramus pylzowi. The sequence continues at coordinate 1,107,660 of VZRH01005339.1, read as the reverse complement.
TCCTGAATTACTACCGCACTGGCAAGCTGCACTGCCCCGCGGACGTGTGCGGGCCCCTGTATGAGGAGGAGCTGGCCTTCTGGGGCATCGATGAGACCGATGTGGAGCCCTGCTGTTGGATGACCTACCGACAGCACCGCGACGCCGAAGAGGCTCTGGACAGCTTTGGTGGGGCTCCCCTGGATAGCAGTGCTGAGGACGGAGACATAGATGGCACCGGAGACTCTGGTGATGGTGAAGATGAGCTGGAGATGACAAAACGCCTAGCACTTAGTGACTCCCCAGATGGCAGGTCTGGGGGCTTCTGGAGACGGTGGCAGCCCCGCATCTGGGCACTCTTTGAGGATCCCTACTCCTCCAGATATGCAAGGGTAAGCTATGCAATCAGCACCCTCATCAAAACACTCAAACCTCCCTGCGGTCCCACTTCCTCCCAGCATCACCAGGGTTCTCTCCGCTGTCAGAGCAGAGCAGCCATCCATGTGTGTGGCCATACAAAAATCACGTGGGGTCTGTGGGGATGTAACCCACACTCTCAAGCAGGCCCCGCGCATGGGGAACAAGTAGACACCAAGGCCTGAGCTTGTGTACTCAGATGTGGGCCTCCAGAGACCCTTATTTTCTAATAGGCTCCTCAAACTCATAGAATAGCTTGGGGCAGGGTCCCAGTCATGGGCCAGAGAGGTCTCCATTACACCAGGTAATTTCCCTCTATGCATAGATTTTTACAGTCAGACATCCCCCAGTAAAGAGAGACACCTTGTCCAGCCCTCTTACAAGCTAATGGCTTTCTCCCCTTTACGAGATGGAGAAAGGATTATGGGAGCAGGCATTCCCAGCAGTACCAGGGGATTTGGAGAGTTTCAGCCTGGACTGGAAAGGGAGTCAGTGCCTTTCTCTTTTCTCATACATACCAAGTTAAATATTTATGAACATGCTTCTCTGGAAATGGGTAATTCAGCTGCTCGCTCTGTGTCTTTTTCCCTTGTGGGAAATACAAAGTATTAATCAGAGGAAAGGATTTCATTCATGTAGAAGGGACACTCTGTTTGACAGGTTTCTTGTCTGCTACTAAAGGACAACTCCTCCCCTCCTGGTGCCTGCAGTTGTTTTGGAAAGGGAATGCACACTGGTGCAGTTCACAGCACAGGTGTGGATAAAAATGGTCTATAACAGTCATCCGACTGCTTTAAGTAGGCATCTCCTCATGCTATGAGAACAATTACATTAATTAGGACCTGATTCTACTCCTGAAATCAAAAGTACTGAAAACATTTGCTTCACGAGCAGCAGCAGGATTAACTCCCAAGATAGTCAATTTGATAACTGGGGAAACAGATGGAGGATAGAGCCTTCATAAAGGAATTGGTTGGCATAGGCTCTACTCTTAAATGTACCTTTGCTACAGCTTAATTTCTGCCAGCCCTCCGGTAGGGATGAGTGGGGCTTTGGTGGGGGAGGGTGATCAGTGTTCCTGAGAAGGATCAAAGAAGTGAGATCAGATTAGGGAGAAAATTGGATGGATGGAGGAAAGAGAAGTGGAAATGCAAGGAGCAGGGAGAGGGGAGCTGGCCGTGTATGAACGGGTGGTGGAACAGCAGCTGCCAGAGACTTGGTCTGAGCAGAGATCTCCAGCAGGGAGACACCAGGTCTGCAAACTTAATGAATGGGAAAAGCTGGAGCAGAGCCTGGAGTTATATCTTACTGCATTTCTAAAGATTCCTGTTTATACACCATTTGGAGACTTCCTCTGTGAACAAAAGAGTTCATATTTTAAATTAATTCCTTTAAACAGCATGGAGGATAAAGGAATAATAGAATATTTACCACAAGATGGAAAGATTATGCTGTTGTATTGCAGCTTTCAAATCCCTGATTTCTGCCAAGGGAACATGGAAAGGAAAAGGCAAGGTTGGAGGGTATCCTTCAAAATGCTTGGTTTCCATTAATCAAGCCCCGTGTTAGCAGGTGATCTGAATAGCAGATCTCTCTGGTACCCAGGATTCTGTTGGTAAAACACATTTCAAGTGAAAGTAATGTGATTGTTCAAGGTTTTGGGAAATGGTACGAAAGCCAAATGGATAATGTTGTCCCAATGAAAAGGATACAGAGATTAAAATACCCTTTTTCTTGGAGGCATTATCATATTTTAGGAGAAGGACAAAAATTTATAACCAATATTAGGAGTCTGTGAAGCACAGGCTGAAATTCTAGAAGGATATAAATTCTCTAAGGGTATATCCATTTAGCAATAGGTGTTTTATAAAATGATTTGGCTTTGTTGGGGGTTTTTTTTGAGTGGATGATGTACCATTTATGCACAATCACTTGTGCATACCTGTAAGAATTCAACTCCTGATTTACCTCTAACTTGTTCTTTCCTTAGAGGATTGTTAAGACTAGATAAATATGAGTACTCTGAATATTTCATGGGTTAAATATGATTCTTTAACTTGTATCTATGGAGACGTAGGCCACATGCATTAATATTTTGCATGAAGGAAGATGGCTTTCCTCATCAACACATGCACACACTGTCCATTAAGAAGACATTATAGGGCACTTAACATTTCCTAATAAAAGCCATATGTTATGGTTATGGATATAAAAAGAGATGAGAGTTTGATTTATGCTATTGTAACCTAACACAGACATTGCAAAAAGACCTGAAGCTCACAATAGCTAATTTATAGTAAAATAATTGATAACATCATTAACAAGTGAATGGTGTATTAAGGCAATCATTGCTAGAGTCAGGCAACAAATCCACTGTTACCCCACTTCTAATTGAGTCTGCTACTTTCAGTTACAAACTGCAATTCAGTTCTGCAAAAATCTAAATTCACATTGCCATTTTGTCAAAAAACAAAAAAAACCAAAAAAACCCAAAAAACAACAAAACCACAAAATTGTCTCTTCTTAAAGGGAAATGGGACCTGTACTAAGGGTGGTTATTACACACCTTTGATGTTTATGTATGGCACCAAAATGCATGCCAAAATAACATCTCAATGTAAGCATCAGTTTACATAACCATTATAGTGTTACACTTGGGCAAGTAAAATGAATACAGTCTCTGAATATTAAGATTAAATGAAATTCTGCATATCTGTATAAAGCAAGATTCTCTGGACTGTGTCTGATATGCTAGATCAGTGAATGTTTAGGAATTGTATATGAAAAGCTCAGCATTTACTCAAATCCAGCCATTCTTGGAGGATTTTGATAGACACTGCTTGTACAAGTACAAGTACATTTGACTGTTTTGCTTCACCTCCACCTGACTCATACTAAATTACTTCTGATCTCATTGTAGACAGCCAGGGAAGACTGGAAGTGCATTCGTGTACGTCAGGCAAAATCAGCTAACTCTGCAAATTTTGTTGATTTCTTACTTTGATTAAGCAAAGCTCCTAGTCACTTATCATTTGTCTTTAGGTGCAACATAGTCAACAGTTGCTTTTAAAAACAATAGTGGCTGATTTTTATTAATTTCAAGTTTTCTCCACACTAATTTCTTAATAATGTAGTTCTTTCTAAAAAGAGGAAACACTCCAAAAATTGCATCATCTTCTCTATTTGTAATAAGAAAGGATAGTTTGTTTCAAATGATAGACTGCCTTAGACATTTACCTTAGTAAGATAAACAGGTATTACACTTCTCCTTAACCTAAAGAATCCATGTTTGGATATCAGAGTCAAAGTCTTGTGCCTGGAGATCTAATCAGAGTAACAAAAGGTGATGAGAAAGATCCAGGGATCCAGGAGGATTGTCAAAATCATCTGTCCAGACAGCTAAATATCACTGACCATACCTGAACTGATGTTTCTTTGAAGCTCATTAGAACTGTCTTTTCTGTGTAATCAGACATCTTTGTAAATTTATTTTTTCTAAGTAGGCACAAAGGGGGAAATAGAGTCAGCTGGAAAGCTATGCTAAAGCAGCAGAGAGTTACACTGTGGTAGAGTTCCTGCCCTCTGTACTTACTAGACTTCATAGGTCCTTAGGTACACAAATGTGTGAAAAATATTTTCTTGGCATCCTCTCTCCTTTATATTTATGTCTGGTCATGCTGTTCTTCCACTAGTAAAGCTCCCACTGACTTCCTGGTGAGTTTGGCCTGCAGGTATCTAACATATTTATTCCCCTTCCTCCTCATCCTCCACAGCAGAATAAGGCTGTGTTTGTGTGAATTCACATTCCGTGGGTTACTCAGTGTTTGAGAACGAGGAGCTTTCAGCTGAGATTGTGCACTACTGCTCCCATTCAAGTTGGACAGTTAAGCTTTTTTAATGAACTCTCAGGAAAGCTTTTGTAGTCCTTCCAAATAAACATTTCCACTGTTTCTTAAATAAAAGCTGGTTAGGGTCCTATGGAAAGTCCTCAACAGCTTGACTTGCAATCCTGGCATATGCTGTACCACTTTGATCTGTAACAGGAAAAGCAAAACTCTCACTCACCCTTCCCTCATGTTTCCCCTTCACATCCTGCAGAAGAATCTGCTTTCCTCAGTGGGTGACTTTTGAAGGACGAGTTTCTGACACTGAGAAGGTGACAGGAAAAAGGATAGTGGTAAAGAGATGAGAAAAAGGTATTCCCCAGGGATTTCTTCCAGGTTTCTTTTGTACATTCAAGAGCATTTCAACCTTGCTGCGTTCATTTAAACTGATTTTTCTCTATATAAAGTACAACTCATAGGTATAAAAAGGCTTATGGGATTCTAGTTCCTGAATAACCACACTGACTTGAGGGTTAGAGCCTGGGGTGATTCTGCTCGTTCCTTACCCCTGGCCAGCACGACTTAGCTCAGGAATTGAGGCAGATCTCAGGGACTGGGAACAGATCCTCCTCATCCTTCACAAGGGGAGCTTATTCCACAGATGTGTGATGTGGGACATGCCTGGCACAGGAGCACTCCTCAGACAGTGGTCTGGAGCCTCCCACCAAGCAGGAGCAGACAGGGACAGAGAGGATGAGAGCTGCCCCACTCGTTTCCCTCTACCCTCCTCAGGGACAGCTTCCAAGGGGCCCTGGTGGAGCTGCTGTCCCACCCTGAGCCTTTCTGGAAGGTGTCTCCTGCAGAGCCATATCTAATCCTGCACTGAAGCTGCCTGCAGGAATTCTCACCATATACTGTGACAATTAACGAGACAGCCTAATTTTAACTGCACGCTGCATTACAGCTCTGGAAAAATGAGAATCTTTCCACATCAAATGAGGTTTCCCTTGCACTTGTAGTAGAATGGAATTACAGACATCTATTAACTACCATTCTATCATTCATTATTAATATAGTTCCTAAAATTTCATTTTATTCCTATTTTCTCCCATCAAGGAACATGTTACTGCAAATCCTTATATAACCCACTAGTAAGCATGGCAGTCTTCTCTGCATCCTGACCAAAGAAACCTTTGCAATGCCAGTTAGAAAGTGTTCACTGCTCCAAGTCCCCCATCCAGTCCCTATCAAATTGGCCATGGTGGGAGAAGGTACACAAGTCATGCCTGGGAATTGTCCATCCAAATTCAGAAGTAATATGTTTTTAAACTACCACACACACACAAAAAAAATTAAAAACATCAGAACAGCCATGCAGAATCATGGCTTCACCAGTTTGAGCTGTTCAGAAACACACAGGAAGATATGATGCCTGCCCAGAAATTCTTACAATCTCTTTGAAGTCACGATCTCACAGGGAGATGAGAGAGATGATGTTACCCACCTGACAATTCCATGGCTGCCTAGTACAGACTTAGCAGTTTGGATTCAAGGACATTTTTTTTAAAGTCTATTTTCCTATTTCCAATTTTATTTCTATTATTCTAAAACCTTTAAAAAGAACAGCATTTGTTGCCATTTTAATTCAATTTTTTTTATCTCACTTAATTTTAATGTTTCTAGGTTACAAAATTTACTTCATTTAGCCAAGGCTGTGATTGTATGGATCATACCATCATATGCATACACATATATATGCCTTCCTATTGCTGCCACCTCCTACGATGCTGAGTGGGATTTCCATATGAGGAAGGACTTCAAAATTAAACCACCCCAAAATATTTCTGCAGAAGTAACTGTGGTGTCACTGAAATCAATGTGAATTTAGTGGCTGGTTTCAGAAAGATATTTGGTCCCTTCTCTCTTTAATCCATCCCTATGTACCTTCAGGTATTTTCTTTGCCCTTCTCCTGACATTTGCTATTTTGGTTTTGGTTAGGGCAAAAAAGGCAACAAAACACTGGTAATTCTCTGTTGGTCTATCATGAGACAAAGGAGAAAAAGATCTGTGGATCAATTATAATATTTCTATTTTAGAACTGTTTGCAGCAATGTGGTATATTAGACTATACCTAGGAAAACTATTTTTCCATCTTGTTCTTCCCTTCTGCTGTGCGATCTAGCATTTAACAGTATTTGTCTTTCTTATTTGTAAAAATGTGTGTATATTTATGGTAGTACTTTAGTAAAGTCTATACATACTGCCTTTCTCTTAACATAAGGAGAGATGTTAGCAAATCAGCAACAGAGGACTCAGCCTTACTGTTATTGAAACTCAGCCAAAATTACCACCAACTTCAAGGATAGAAATGAATTTTCCTGCAGTATGGTTCAGGATAACAAATTAATTGCTGTCTACTGCTTTTTTTCAATAGACACGTTGCCTATTTCCATTCCAAAGCACTAAAGTGCAATAGATCTTAACAATTTATTAGGAGCATACATATTCAAATACATGTGTTCATAATCTTTTAAAGACATGAGCATCTTTAGCACACGGCATCAAAACACAGAGCTCTAATACTGACAAAGCTCATCATGATCTTATTGGCTTTTTTTACTGCAAAGGACTGTAGAATACATCCCCCTTTAAACCACATGACTTCAATTAATGTTCAACTAAATCATATCCAAGCGCTGTGTTTCGTAATAAAAAGGGCAAGCAGGGGTATTCAGATTGAAAAATTGGGCCCTAATTGATAATCAAGTGCGTAATTCTTTCTCATGCAAATACAGATGGCAGAACTGAGTTTCCATTTTGTATAAGCTTGATTTTATGAAATTTGTGTGCATTCTTGGGGTATAAGGCTGATAGAAAAGCCATTTTGAGATCTTTGTAATTGTCTTACAGTTAGCTTCTCAGTTACTACATGCTGAATTTGATCTGAGGAAAGAACAGTTTAGAAGGCTGACTTGGCTTTCCCTGCTGAATATTGAATTACATAAATATGTGATTCACTCCAAATGGTACACAGAAGCGGTAGGATCGGATGAAATCAGAGAAATCTATGAATCCATGGAGAACCACCTCCTCCCCCTGGAATATAAACCAAATGCTGTCATTTCTAGAATAATTTTTACATCTCTCTCCTGTGCTCACTAAGTAACCAGATTTTGCTATCTTCACTCCTACTCCTGTAGTGATAGCTTACTCCAGGAATATCCCCATTTCCGTCAGGCTGAGAACAAGGTGCCACCCAACATGGGTAAAGGTAGAAGGACCAGGCCCTACTTGATTTTAATTTCTTTCTGATAAGATTTATAAAATGTAACAGAGGCGCTAATAAATCATGCAATAAAAATTATGAATAAATCGTGGGCCAAGGCTTTTTGCAGTGATTGCTTATGATGTAAGACCCTTTAATGGCAGTAAGTTAAAATTGCATTGTAATGGCCTTTTGTAAATGCAATAAATCTCAGGTTTCAGTGCACTGCAGACAGCCAGCAATGTGTGCTGCACATGAGCTACCAACACAGGCACACGCTGCTGGCACACACTTACGTAATTATGTTGATACTTCAGGAGCAGCAGTAAATCTCAGCACTGCTAGATTTACTTTGAAAAATCTTGGGTCAGAACCACTGAGGTGTTGTGACTACAAGGAATAGCTTAAAATATCATACTGGCTTTTTACTTGAAAACCTGGGAGAGAATGTCCCTTTTAAGAAGCAATAAAATGGATTATTTGGTTTTAAATAGCAAAGGCAAAACCTATCGCCACCGCGTCTTATAATTTTCAGAGGCAAATACAAGTTAAAACATACATTTTCACCTGCACAGACAAACCAAATTGATCTTCTCTTCTGAATTTTCTTGATCATCTACCCATACACAAAAAAATTAAAGGTACACACAGATACATCAACAGTTACTGAATAACTACTTGTTTCAACTGCAGCAGAGTTTCTCTTGCTGCCCACGTTTGCCCTCAAAAAACATATTCTTAAATACAGAAAGTCCTGGTCAGCTTGGGTTGCTTATCATTTAACATGCCTAAGAAATTTAGCTACAGATTTCCCTTGAAAATTCATTCCAATACCCCTGTTCTATTTGTCAGCTTGGGCTTCTTGCAGTCTTCATTACACCAGATCAATTGTCAGGTATAGATGGTGGCGGCCAGTTCTGTGATTTATCCAGTTATAAATTAAATTAAAACCTTCAATCAGAATGCTTCAGGCTTGATAACAGACTTCAAAACAAAATGAATAGGAAGAAATCTCTAAAATGCTGTCCACCTACAACTTCCAGCAGAAGGGAGGTCATGTCCTAGAGCAGAAAAGGACACAGAGGCAGGAAGCAAACAGACCATCACTAAAATCCCATCCCACTTTGTAGGGCCACAGTCCCAACTACCACTGATTTTAGTGGATCCAACCAGAGACCAATGTAGACCTATTTCAGGTAAAATTTTTCAGGACAAGGACAATTGTGTAATTGCCACAACACGCAATGCAAAAGGGCTTGCCTTCTCAGCAGCCTTTGATCTCTACTCTAAAAACACCACAACATGATCTCAGCCACATTGTGCTATTCCTGTTTCCCTTTTTAGCACGGATCTCCCCTTCTCTTCTAGTGTGGAGTTCTGCAAGAAATCTAGTGACAGTACGTCTTAGCACTTCCCGGGAATGTGTCCCGCATAATGCAGAACTGATTTTAACTCAGGGTTTTTCAGTAAAGCACTTGTAAGGACAAACCAAGAGCAACCTGACTGTGCTGTGATAGCTCAACCAATACCCAGACTGAGGCAACTGCTGTGGGGTGGTGGTTGGTTTCCTGGTTTTGGGGCAGTAGCAGATCAGCTTAGGTCAGAATTTTGTTTAAGTAATATGGAAATTTAGTGTTCTGTTGTTTAGTGTTCAGTTCATAGGAGTTCACTGTCTATCCTACCAAGAAGTCCCTGAGGGGCTAGGAATTTTATTAAAAGACCTAATGTAAATTTCAAAACTGTATAGATTACTTCAAATGTTAGTTATGTCTAAGCAGCAGGAAATCAATAGTGCAAAAGTGCATTCACTGGTCTAAAGAAAGCATCTTTTGGAGAACCTGCTCTACTAAGCAAAGAAGCTCAGTTTTCACTGTGTCAGTGGCATGGACTACAGGCAAATAAAAATTTGAAATTCAGTAAAAATTCTATAGCATCTTCAACTCCAAACCGTAAATTTATCTTCACATCCATATTACCATCGGCTATCAGAATGCCTAAAACTGTGCATTTAGTGTTCTCCAAGGATATCTAGGTTGGGACAGCAGGCTTAAAAAGTCCTCAAATCTGAGATTTGGACAAATGGTAGTAAGCAACCAAATTAATGCAGTTTATGGAGTGTGCATTTGTTAGAAGATCTGACCAAAGCTTGCCTTGTTTGCCTCTGTTAGCACTGAAGGATCCTCTCAGGAGAAGCATCTGCAGCATGCCAATAGTGCAAAGGCAGGTCACACACACTTAGCTCAGCAAATGAACACTTGCAGTGGGCACAAGCACACAAACACCACATTTTATTAGCTCAGTATGGCACATCATTTGGGTATGCTTCAGCCCCTCTCATTTTCTATGAATTTTATTGTGTGTGAAATCATACAAGATGTTTAATCTTAGTATGTCATTTTCAAAATAGAAAAACAAAATTTCTTATGTGACTTGCTTTGCAGTTTTTCCTCTCTCCCTTACTATATGTTTATTTCAGTAGCTAGTACAATAGAGTTATAATTTCTGTGACACCTCTAAATGCTTGTACTATAAAAACAGCAAGTTGACAGCATCTAAGGGGAGGTTTTACACTATACTCAGATGTAGTGTTTTCCAAACCAACCTGGACTGCAGCAGAAGATTGCCTGAGGCTGTGATCCTTCCAAAGGTGCATTGTGTTCCTTAGCTGTGGTGGCCAGTGCACAGACAGCAGGGCTTCTCCATCACCACCTTCTCTGTCACTCCTGCGTCCATGAAATCTAGCAGTCACTTCCTACATCTTCACTTCTGAGGGCAGACTCATGAAAGGGTGTCACCATGTGAGCTCAAACTTAGAATTCCCAAAACACTAACCATGCATTTGTAATTTTTTTAAATGCATATTAAAATTTCCCAGTGCCTACAGTGTTGTTTCTTCATGTGCCCAAAACTGCCTTAGCACTGTGGACAACTACCTTATATCAAAGCCTGGTGGATGCCCATAATTTTCCTTCACTAATAAGAGAAGTCTTTTAAATGAAGTGGCCAAAAACATAGTGAATATACGCTGTTAAAGAACATACTCAAATAAAAACATGAGATATTTGTAGTATAAAACAGTTCCCTGGATGCAATAATCTACTGGCTACTGGCTACTGGCAATAATCTACTGGCTACTTTTTTGCTTAGAATGTGAAATTTCAAATTTAATATTTTCCTCCCACTGCACGATTTTAAATTTTCATCCATCTCTGCTTGGGAGCCCTCTCCACTTCACAAAGCTGCATAATCCAGGCAGTTAGTGAAGTTAATCCAATTTGCACTGCATGAGGAGTTCACAAACCATTATACTGGGAAGATGGCAAAGCAGCATTTCCCAATAATGTGAAAGAGGCTGTTGCTCTGTGGTAATTCTGGGCTACTGAATTCAGCAAGATCAATAGCAATGAACAGATATACATATTGGCATTATCAGAGATGGTCTCATGTTGGCATATGAAAAGACTGGTCCTTCTATTTTCTCTCACTTGTTGGAAGCCAGTTCCTGGTAGGAAATAACCATATGTTGTCCTCATGCTTTGGAATCCAGGGTGAGCCATGGCGATGATTTAGGGATCTCTGAGCCCCTATGGAGAAGAAATGTGCAAAATGCACAGAAAAGTAGGAGGTGATATGAGAGTAGGTGATATGCAGAATTAGAGAGGACTTTTTCACCCCAGAGCCTGAGCAGTTCTGCCATGCTGCAAAGCGAGCTCCAAAGTCAGTGTGAGGACACATCACATAATTTGTTTTGAAAAGACCTACGTTTCCCAGGGCTATCAATCTGTCACCTTTCAGTTGTGCCATGGAAATAAAAGCATTCTTTAAATCTCTGAGGGCTGCCTTTTCATCAATATTTTAACATAAACCTTATTTTAATTTAAATGGAGATTGATCACTTATATTTTATTACTTTTTAATAAAAACCCATGATCACCATTAAAGGAAAGGGATCTCTATGAAATTATTGCCAGGATAAATCTGACTTGGAAAAGCACTAGAACAAGTCTTTGCTAGATCAGAGCCTTTTACAGCATGTACGTTTAGTTCAGGTTTTAACAACCAACACAAGTGATCAATGGGCAGTCTTGCTATTACAGTCACTGCTTTCATAATACACTTAAAACTAGTCCAAAATCTTACTAGAAACTGTAAAGGGTCTATTGTTAAATATCCCTCTCTGCTGTAACTTACCCTACAGAGGAAGACTTGCCAGGGGCGCTAATGAAGCGGAGATAGTTTTGCAATTTTACCATCTGTTATCAAATATACTCCTGCTATTACAGGAACACAATAGTATTAGAATTTAGAAGCCACAAACATTGAAAAAAAAAATTTATTTCATTGTTTAAGTAGCTTTGCTGCATAGTCCAAAGAACAAAATGTTTGGACAATTAATAAAACATCTCAGGGCTGCTTTAATTAAAAAACAAGATGCAGCAAAAGAATAGTGATGGAGTTGAACATAACCACAACACAACAGAGAGATACAAATAGGAAAACACATTGTTCCACAGCCTTCAGGCTTAGGCTTTAATTCAGGATAACACACCCTATTTTTATATCCTACAGAAAAAAAAAAAAGTCAATAAAAAAACCCATTTGAAATGTGAATGTCATTGAAAAATTTAAAAATGCTCCATGGTATGTGATGATTGTAGAGTGCTTAAGAACTGCATCCTCCTAACCCTTTTTCCATCCTAAGTAAGGACCTTCGGGGTAAAAACTCCAAAGAACACTACAGTTTAGCTTCACTTATGTGCACTGGACTAAAAATGAACACTTAATATTTATGTGAATCATTGTCAGTGTCAAGTGAGATGAAGCTTATAAAAATAGATCCAAATCAGGGAATGAGTTTTAAGACTCAGTGGGTAAATGCCTCTTTACGTACGGTATTATTTATAGATATTTTTTAATCTGTTCTGTCATCTTGTCTCTTAAATTATTAGAGAGTAAGAAAGAAGGAACCATGGCAAATGTAGATGAAAGAGAAATCTTACTGGGAACTGTGGCAGGAATATGAGCAAAAGCCAGGAAGTTTAAAGCTGTGCTCCTAAGCCCCTTGCTTTCTGTATGAAAACAGTTCCAGCCTATTTTTCAATTAAATATGCCCTTTTTTAAACTATGCTGTTGAAATAGGAGGAGTGATATTTTCAAGACTCTCAGGCACCCATAAGAGTTGCTAACACATCTGAAAACAAGATAATCACAAGCCTGTTTCAGGCATTGTGCTGAGTCCTGTGCCCATGGTCTCATGAAGCCTTTGACATCCTACATTAATCAAAGTCCCCTCTAGGTATAAATGTTGAGCTCACCACTGCCACAACAGAAATTCTAGCACTGGATCCCAATTTTTGTAGTTCTCTTAGAAGTCAGTGACAACTGCAGATGTTCCCTAAGTTGATCTCCACAGGTTCTAAGCATTAAAAACTTAAAATGTTGTTGTGGTAGCTCTGTACATCTATTTATCATCATCTGCTAAGGAGACTGCTGGTACTAATACTGCCCTGCATCAACAAGGTTCTGTGAGTCTCAACCATTTATGAAAATACTTTAAAAATCTGCTACAAAAAGGACAACAATAAAGAAAATATGACTAGAATTTGAAGCAAGTATTTGATATTGAAGGGCAAAATACTCAAAACATATAGGGTGTACGTCAGCTTGTAAGAAATTTCAAAGGAACAGAGCACATCCACGAGGCTTCTGGGTTCTTGCAAGCAGGGGAATGTTACGTTTCACATGTAGGAATCTGGGGAGGTCATACTTACTTTCTTTCTGCTAGCAGGTGGAAAACTCTCCTTTGAAGCAATTGGAGCCATTTCTTCCTTTATACAGACACATTACACAACCTCTATCTGACAGGAAATAAAACTGGGTAAAACAGGCAGCTGCTCTCTTCCCTGGGTCTACGTGGTTATAGAATCCTGCTAAGGGGGAATATGTATCCATAGGCTTTTCCTTTCACCATTCAGGTATCATTTTTATTAGAGCCAAGATGAAGTGGTTTTTGTACTTTCTTGATCCAGGTAGGATTTCAACGTAACTGTATGTCTGCTGAGAACAACACACAGAGCTGCTCTTTAATTTGAAGGCATTTCTTGCAAATATAAGCTTTTCCTGCTCTTGAATTCAATAGCAAGATCTAATTCAGAACAGTGAGAACTCACATCTAATATTTTTGTTTTAATTGTCCTAAATCTATTTTAGAAGTGAGATGTATGTGTTTACATGCACAAGAATTGCTGTAAATTTAAGCAGAGGTTTCAGATGTGAACATTAGGAATAATTGGGGTTTTTTTTAATTGCCACAAGGATATCTGAGGATATTGTTCATCCCAGTAGTCAACCAGGTTTTATTTAGCAGTATCAGTCTAACAGATGCAATTTCCACTTATGATAACTGTGGGCACATAATTAATTTTAGTAACTGCAAAACTTATAGTAGAAATACTTTTATGTGACATCCCTTGCTCCTCACTTTGACAATTGCAGAAAATAAAAAAAGAGTGATTTCTGCTATGAGCTTGTACAACTGTCCAACTGCTTGTACAAATTGCACAGCAGTTTATTCTAAAGATCTGTAATGTACACAGATGGCAAAAGGCTCACAAATACATCCAGAAATTATGTGTGAAAACTACATTCACAAGTCTTGCTCTGTGTTTATTGAGAGACCAGAAACTGTATTTTGACAGGAATATCAATAAGAACTTGGATTCAAATGGAAAAAAAAATGTTTTCCATTTAGTACTTACACTGCATAGGGTACTAGCCGTAATCAAGAAAAATTTCAGGATGGCATGAAACTCTCAAGCTGCATAATTCCCAATAACACTCAGTGGAGTCCTGCTATTTAAATGCCCACAGGCCACAAAAATGCTTTTAAGCCAACTCAGAAGCTTAAATTACAAATTCTAGTTAACAAAATTCACCACAGGCTCGCAGCTTAGGGTAGAATATATTCTTTTTTTTAAATGCATCTGCCTTCATTAAAATGCTTAGTGGTCACTCATGGTTTTCAATCTCTCATTATGCTGAAGCAGAGACTTTTTTTTTTTAAAACACACAGAAAGACATGAGGCTTAAGTAAAGTCACCATGCTTGCCACCAGCCCCTCTAACATTTATTGCACAAGGTTATTTGTCTTTCCAATTCAGCTGCTCATGAGAGTTGCAAGGAAAGGAAACCATTCATGACTTGATCTTTTTGGTGGTTTACATTTTTGGAAATTTTGCAGATGTCATTTAGGAAGCCTTCTCACAATACACAGACATTTTGGCTAAGAAAAAATATTGTATGTACCCCAGTTTCAGATCTAGGGCTGGACAAATAAGTGTAGATACATCTTGGCAATAAAATATTTTTTCCTCCAATTTCTCCCCCTCCTCTCAAATAACACTTTTTCAAAGCTTTATCCTTTCGTCCATAAGAAAAATCCCCATTTCTCTTCTCTCCCCAATATTAATTTCTTTTTCTCCCCTCACACTGACTTAATAAAAAAGTAAAACTGAAAATAGTAGTCATAAAAAAAGAATAAAGCAGTAAAATTTAAGAGGGAATACCTTAATAATAAGGAAATAAATTTCTGCACAATATTTTGCTAAAAACTGTAGGTAAGAAAAAAACCTTGCTTGTTTGAAATCTGAAAGATAAATATGACAAAGTTTGTTAAATGTTTTCAAGGAAAAAAGGATCTCCTTTCTTTTTCCAAATTGCTTTTTATCATTTCCACTCGTTTACTAACAAATACACATCCATCTTATGGCAGTCTTTATCTTGATTGAGGTGAGGGTTTTTTTGTTTGGTTTGTTCAAAATTAGTTAGGAATATAAACAGCTTTCCATGTAGGTCAGAAAAAAAAAGAAATCTTCAAATTATTCTCAAAGTGGCACTGTGGTTTTTTTAGCCTTTTCTGGACATAAAAATACTCTCTTTTAGAAGCATCAACATGTTCTTGTCCTTCTGATAGTTCCTCTTTCACCCGGAGTCTGTGGCTCCAATTCTGGTTTTAAACAGCATTTTAATCACTGCTCTCTTGCTCACAGAGCATGGGATGCTATGCAGTGGAGGAACTGCAGTCACCATCAGATGTGAGAAGGACACTCCTGAAGTGGAACTGCAGAAAATAGTGGTTGCAATGTAAGCAGTGAGAAGGAAAATGCCTGGAGGAGGATATATCTCCTAGAAATAGGAGATGGAAGGAATCTTTAGAACTAGAAAAACAAACCACTGTAGGGAGAGGGAAATCTTACCCCTCAAGGTTCACTGGACATTGAGGGACAAATAGAGTTAGGACCCTGGAAAGGGAGCACAGGATGACAAATCAGCAGCTTGCTAGTAGAGAGAGAGACAGTCAAGAATTTGAAATCTCAGACTGTGGCCACTTAGAGCAATTTGTTTTTCAGCAAGTTGACAACCTAGTCAGAATAATTCAAGTGAGTTAGCAATATGCAGTACCTCCTCCATGTGCTGCAAGCAAAGAAACAGCCCTAAGCAAAGAGCCCAGAAAGAAGGGAGTTTGCAGTAAGAGATTTTGTGGTCAAAAGAGCAGATTTTGCTGTTGTACGTTTGCCAAAGAATAAAAAAAAAGGGTTAGGCTCCACGTGAAAAGCTTTGTGTATTGTGACCAGTGCTAATTCTGGAGAAGCCTTTGCTGTAAGGACACGTGAGGATTTTGGACAGCATGTTCTGATGCACTCATTTTCTTCTGTGAAGGTGAGACACCTTGATGGCTGGCACAAGAACTGGGCAGGACAAAAAAAGAGAGAGAAAGAGGCCAACTTCATTTCCTTAAGAGCTCTAGAGTGGATATTTCAGCATTCCAACCTAGCCAAACTATCTTCTCCACTCAGGAGTCCTGCACAAGCATTATGTCCTTTACCACACATACAGACTCTTTTCAGCTGTGATCCAAGACTAAATGGGATTTCAGGAGAAAACACCTGGCTTGAATGTATAGGGCACTTGTGGAAGTAAGAGCACACCACAGGCACTTGCTCTGTCAGACTAAAAGATGCTGTGCTGGTTCCAGCAGTGGTCCTCATACAGGAATTATTCTGGGGGTAATTCTCATGCACCCCTTTGCACTTCTTTGATCACAATATTTTTTTTAAAGGAGTCTAGAATAAATGAGCAATCTTTAATCGAGAATATTTGCTGTCTAATGAAAAGCTGTGGCTTCTTAATGTATTCTGTTCACTGAGTACTCCAATATGAAAATATGTGTAAGATTCAGTGGCTGATACAGTGATGGAGCTGAAGCAACAAGGAGATAAGGTAGCAAACAAAAGTGTTACAATTTTATTTGAGAAGCCCAGAAATGCACCAGCTCTTGATACGACTTCAAATGAGACTTCTGGCAAGCCACAACTTCTTGGTAATGATTTACATCTATAATCAGGATAATAGAACATTATTTATCTAACTCTTCTGGGTATTGTGGAGACTAACAGTTGCACAGTAATTTGGAGATAAACTGGAGACACTAGATGAATTTCCATTATCATCTTTTCTTTAAGCAGGTGAAGTGAGGACACCTTGACACAGAAGGAACCAAAGTTTTCTCAAAATAAATCAGAGAGATCAGAAGGCAATTTTATCTTTGCTTCATTCTGATTATTCAGCATTCCTCAATAAGATTGACAAGAAATGAGAAAACAAAGCTTTCGTGGATGGGGGAGGTAAATCTAGTAACATTTAACACTGCATCTGCAAAACAACAGTTTAAAATCCACAAAATTATTTCTGCTGTTTCAGATGAAAAATTAATGCAAGATGCACCCAGCAGATTGTGCCTAACAGACATCGATAGATCTAATAAATAACTTTTAATTATGTAATGAGAAAATTTAAACATATATCTCCTCATATAGGCCTTTTAAAACAAAAACATGTAAAGTTAAACATTAACATGCTGTACCAGACCTCACATTTTAACTGGCCCTGGCTTGTGGCAATCCCATAAAGTCAGAAAACAGTTTAAGTGAATTAACCCCTTGTCTCCATAATCTGTGTATTCTCACCAGAGGTTCTGAATGGAAGGAGCAAGTTATTAATCATCCCTGAAGTGCAAAAGAATGAACCTTTGATTTTTATCTTGGCTGTTGTCAGAAAACACATTGCCTTCCCAGAGCAGGCAGACTGTATGAGCTGAGAGCTGTGTCTAGCAAGGTGGGTCTCTTCCAAGAGACCAGCACCCTATGGAATAAGATGGCAGAGCAGCTGCTGTGTGTGCTGAAGCCTGACACGTACTGGGGTGCCCTGAACAATGCCAGGAAGGCACAAAGCAGAGTGGGAGCACTCACTTTTCTCAGCTGGGCTGGCTCTGTCTCCAGGATCATCGTTATATTACGAGACCTCTGACACAAAGGCGTCAGGCAGATATTGAAGAGAAGCTAATCACTTCCCAGGGAAGCATTCAGCCAGAAGGGACAGAGGTATTGTTACAGATCAGGGAGGAGGCAGAGAAGTCAGGAGAGACATGGCAGAATGACACTGGGACCACTTCTGGCAGTGTGTTGAGACAAGGAGTAGCCCAGTGATTGTCCTGGAGACTCAGGGAGCAAGGCAGATGATAAAACAGTTGCCCAGGTGCCAATGTCTCTGTGATTGGGATGCAGACCAGAGGGTGTATTGCAGATATGTGAGCAGCACAAGACACTCCACTGAAATAATCTGGTAATTCTTGCTATAGGTAAGCAGAAAATTGCTGGATGCCTTGGGCATTACTTAGGGGCCATTGTCTTCCTCAAAAATACGTACTGCTTTTGAAGGATTAATTCTACCTCATATTTACCATGGATTTATTCCTTACAGCACACAGGGATAGCCCAAAATCGTTTATATCATTACCTAGATCAAGGAATCAGGAGTGTCAAGTTTGACTTCTTTGTTCATTTTTTTTTCTTGAGTAATTCCTGAAAGGACCAGGAATTACTCATTTTCCAAATAGAATAACAACAGAAAGCTGCTAGAATTTCAACCAAAAAAACAACCAGAACCAAAAACCCAGACCAACAAAACCATCCTTTTGTTCCTCAGTGTTCACTGATTATAATTAATGTGAAGTTAATCAAAACTCAAAGCAAGACCAAAAAAAAAGGTCAAAAAGCAATTATATTAGAAATACGTTCCCCAGTCAATTGCATGCTTTTCAGACTTTAGCTGTGTGGCAATTTCAGTGCTTATGCAACCACCATAGAATTTTCTAGGTCTGACTTTTACTTGAGAAGCAGAAACTTCTCACCAACCAACCCCTTCAGGTCCAAGCCCAGGAACCTTTTTGTCATGGGGGTGGGGTGGGGGGGAGGAATGAGCTTCCTTCACACTCTCAGCCCCCTCAGATGCCACCACTGCATCACAGAAGAAACTATCACGCACCTTCCTGCTTGCTGCAGATCCAGTCAAGGACACTTGGAATCAGCCGGGAGACACCACCTCGTAGCACACAGCCCTTGCAGGGAGAATTCCTCTGGGGAAATCAGTTTATGGCAGATTTCATACGGTGCCAGGTTAACAGCATATGTATCCCTGTCCTTTTAGCACAGGTTGGAAGGAACAGTGTTTGCTAAGGCTACATAGCCAAAAAGCACACTTTAAAAATACACACTGTAGTCAGATGTCTGCTTGTAACATTTATGACTTGGCAGATTGACTCGCACATCAGGCACACATTTGATGGTTAATTCTGAGCCCTAATGCAGCAGAGCAGTCTTCTACCTGGCTGGTGTCTATCCTTTTCAAAAGGCAAAGGAGTGCATAAATTATGTTTAAAAAGAGGTAGGCATTTTCTACCCACAGAGTGGAGTCACTGTAGGTGGATTATTATCCAGGAATACCGAAGAGGCAAGAAGTCTGTGATTTAACCCATTCTTTGTAATCTCCTTGCCTGCTACTGTTGGTACTGCCGACAGTCTGAAATTATCCATATGATACAATTTTTCAGGAGGTTCTGCAGCACAGCAGCCGCATTTCAGACAGTCAGCAGGAGTTAAAACCCTAAAGAAAGGATTTTATTCTGAAATAATACCAGTTAAACCCTGCAGCAGCATCCAGTTGTCTCTGCTGATGTTGGCAGCTATGAGGTTGCTCCAGATTACTCACTCACCAAGCCCTGCACTACAAATGTCATGTCTTAGCAGAACAGGATGAACTCTAAACCACCTTACAGATGACCAGCAGGATTTTGAAACCTATTTTTTCTGCAGTATCTTTACTACTGGGAAAACAAAAAGCAATAGTTTTCACAGTGCAAACTGAGACATTTGTACATCAGGATACAGGCATGACCTTTATCTAGCACAAATAAGGCATAGAGATGTTCAGCTGAACACAACCACCTGCATTTACTCCAGCCAAGAACCTGGTCTTCAACACTGAGTTTAAAGAAAGCATTGTGAATTGTGATGAAGAAAAATAACCAGCACTGGGGCTGAGCATCCCTAAATTCCATTGATTTGCCTAAAAACTGCTGACAGTGAGCATCTTCAGAAATAGGACCTATAAGAATAGCCAAAAAAGAGGAGGATTTATAAATGTATGAGATGAGTTTTAGATTATCATAGGTATCCCTGCTCTGCTTCAACCTTTCATATTTATATAAAAGAGAATAATATTGTCCTTTTCCATATCAATTTTTAGAAATTCAAAATACTTTACAAAAATTACTTAATCATTTCAGTATTCTTAGTGAGATATACAAGTATTCTTTCAATTTTCTCACAAGATGTGTGATCTGTGGCACAAAAAGATATCACTAATTTCTTAAATTAATCAAAAGAAATAATTAACAAAAATGAGAAAGAAGTCCTGGCTCCCCCTGCTTAAAAAAAATTTTTCATCAGACTCACCATTGTCAGTAGATCTAAACATGTCAAAAGCAATAGTACTAAATCCAGGAGTATCTCTGCTGTATTTCATACCAATGGATGCTGCTCTAAAACCTGTGATGCTCCCTGAGAAAGGTAGCAAAGACTCAGTATTTTCTGGGCAGATGGGCATCTGTAAAGTCATCTTGGTCTTTTTCCATGCATACCCATCTTGGTTCTCTAGCAAATGTGCAAATATCTAGACTCACCAAGTGCCACTGAGGTGCAGGCAGGGACATGGACTCGTCCCTGTCCCCTCCTGACCACGCACAGGGAGGAGGCCAAGAGCTGCTCGCCAGTGCATCCTCCAGGAGAAAGACACCAGGCAAGGTGAGCCAGAGCCACCTCTTGAGAGGAGACAGGGGAGAGATTTGCAATGGAAAGAAAAGCTGTGCCATGTTAGTTAACAGAGCTGTTCATGCCCGAGGGCACAGATGAGAGAGGAATCCCACAAGAGGAAAGGGGAGTGTAGAAACACTTCTCAACAGCAACATAGCACCTGCCCTTCCCACCTTCCTCCTCACCATCCCCTGCAGATGCTCCCCTTAGTGGCTTGACCATACTGGCTTGCAAGGTGCTCAGTTTAAAATGTTTGCCAGTAGACTGAAATTCTTATTTCTGTTCTGCACCACAGAGGCACTGGGCAGAACTTCCATCATAGTCAGACATCTTATGTCCCATAACAAAGAATACTAAAACATTCCAGAACTCCTTCACCCTCTTTCAGCAGGCTGTGCATAGGATTGCCCAGTAGTCCAATTTTAAATCCCAAACATGCAGGATCCCTTTACTCTCCCACATTTGCTTACAGCAATGCTTCAGTTCATTAGTTGAGCTCAGCCATAGTACTGGGAGCACTGAAGTTCAGGCTCCTTGCTAAACAGAAATCTGGGCAAGGAGCCTGAACTTTCTGACTACCTTAAATTCCTGAAGCAGCTCTCTTATATAAAGCACTGCTCAGCTCTTCTCTTGGAGTTCTTGAATAATTTTGTATTTTGTTTGATAGTTGACCCTGGTACTTGCTGGTATAGCTGAGCTGCCACTGTTACCTGTGATCTTGTCAGGGTTGAAATTTTTAATTTGCAACTATATTAAATTTTCACTTAAAAAAAATTGAATATAAAAAAAATTTCTGTTTTCCCAGTCTTTTGTAACACAAATTGCAGAGAAGGATTTTAATATAACGCATGAATTAAGGGCACCATTGGCATAAAACTAAATTCTGTTTCAAGGCTGCCAAATGGTGCAGCTCAGGAATAGATATAGATATTTCCAAAAATAACATTTGTACCATGAAAAATTCCTACAAAAATCCCCAAAATTATTTTGAAAACATACTACTGCCTTTATTACTTTATTTTCCTGAGTGTAGTTTATTATTTTCTTGGAGGAGCACTCAGAGGGCCCCATTACAGAAAAAAGCCATGCTATGATAACTCACTTAAGTAGGGAGACTAAGATAGTTTTCAATGATAATTAGTATGAGCAAAATAACCTTAATTTTTATTGGTACATAAATCCACATACGTATTTAAACTCTGAGAACTATTTCCTTCTTTTCTACAAATGTAGAGTCTAGTTGGAGAGTAGGGAAAAAAAAAATCTTTCTACAGAAAATAGAGGAGATCCTCTCCCAGTATTAATCTCTGGGATCCTAAGTCATTATGTTTTTTAATTTAGAAAAGTCACTGTGATTGTTTAATGAGTTCTCGTACTCTTCTTGATCCCTCAAAATACAAACCGAAAGCAGCCTGCTTGTTTCTACAGGTGTGACTTATGAATAATTAAATCATCCCTACACATGCATGAATATTTGCACAGCATCCATAAAACAGTTTTTAACATAATCCAGAGACATCTGTGACAAGGCCTTTGACCCCCTGCATCAGAGTCTACCAATCAACCCTGTTGTCCCTTTGCATATTCCTAAAGTTGTGCCCCACCATTAGAAAAGGATAACACCAGTGGAAACAGGAATTTAAATGCTGTCTCTCAATATCTTTAGCTTTTTCTCAACAGAATATTTTCCTGACATAAGAAGACAGAAACTGAGGCATTATGTCAACACCCATGCATCCAATTTTAAATCCCATGCTACTCCAACACATTAAAATCAGTTTTCCCATGGAGAAGGATTGTCTCCCCAGGGATGGCTGTCATCTTGGGCCTCACCAATTTTCATTTCTCTTAGCTCACCTTTTTTTTTTTTCTTAGCTCCCCTCTTTTTTTTTTTTTTTTTTACCAATAATATATTTATTATTTTTTATAATTGTCTTTGGTCAAAGTCCAGCCCAAGGAAAAACAGATTGAGAAGTTACTGATTTAAGAAACTGAACAAGACGGAGCTTGCTGAGCCATCTGATGAATTGAGGCACATGCTGCAACAAACCAGACATTTGTACAGGAGAATAAGATGCCACATTGCTCATGTAGTGCCCACAGATGCTGGGACTTTCTCAGGAGACTGACTGTACAACCCTCATTCTTGCATTCTCTGTTCAGGGAAGCGAGTGAGGGAGCACAGCACAGTAAGGTTTTATCAACGTGTCAGGAGCAGGACACGTTGGCAACAGCAACACTGGGAGATCCAGTGCAGCAGCCTGGATGTTATCCATCTAATTTCTGTATCTAATCTCTCTAGACACTTATAATCTGACACTCAGTGGTGTGCTCCATCTTAGCTGATAGTGAAATCATTTAATATAAGTGGGTAGTGAGGTAGGTGACAAGCTGATTGATGGCAATATCTTCATTTAAAGCTACATAGCACCACCAGACAGAGGTCTAGAGCAGCTCAGGAGTTCAGTCTAAATTTGTTGGTATCCATGCAAGTTTATCATGCTAGAGTGTGGCTTATACCATCTACTGAATCATTTTCCTAAAAAAGGTGTGAGCTTCATCGTATCTCCCTCCTGGCAGTCTGAATCTTTTCCACTGCCTTACAGTAATCAGAAGGAATGCTGGCTCCTTGAAGCTACCTGTGCTTCAACTGTGACCTCAAGTGCCCCAGCAGCAGATATGGTGCTGTTTCACAAGCACCAACACTGCCCATGCTTGGGGTTACAACTCTGTCCTGCACATCCTGCAGTGGGAATCTGAGCCTTGGAGGCAAATTTGGTGTCCAGCATTTGCTACAAATGGATGAGGGGTCCAGCAAGCACCAAGAGCACAGATGAAAATATAGTGATGCTCCTGCACATAGAAAGTGATTTTTGCATATTAAGACACATTATTAAAGCATGGAAAAGCCTTTGCATCTTTATTTCTTCATAGAACTCCTGCTTGGAGAGCCCAGAGAGCAGACTGGATCCCACAGGGAATCCCTAAAAAGTCCACTCTTGATGAGTCTGCAGTCAAAGCCTAAAGGCAGGCTCATGTAAAGGAAAAAAGGGCTGTACTGAGTTTATGAACAAGAATTGTCAGTTTCTTTCCTTTCTTAAGGGCCTTAAGCACATCAGGTTGCCTGCTTTTCTCCAGCCCTTAAGCAGAGCAGAGCTGCTTCTAGAGAAAACAATGGCAGAAGAGTCCCTGTCCATCCTTGTATTGCCTTGGAGACACAACCTGACTACAATTTCTGCAGCCACAAATTCCCTCAAATTCAAGGGGTTTTTAAGTCTGTAGCCAACCTATTGCTCTGCCGTAAGGAAGAAGATATGGGAAAGGGTTTTCTCACTTCCCTTAGCACTCTCATAGAAACAGGGTCCAGACAGTCTCAAACTCACTGTTCAGACCTGCACAAGAGCATCTGAATGAATTTTAATCTGACTCCTGTGGGGAAAAAATCAAAACACCTTCCCCATAATTCATTAAAGAATACTAGAGGTATTTGGCTAATTCTTGCCAAATTCTTCCATGCTTCATTCAAGCTCTGCATCATGGGGCTGTTTCTAACCTAGCAGCAGCACAAAGATGAGCTTTCAGTAAAACCTGCACTGTCCAAGGTGTTCCAATGGCCATAACCAACAACAATTCCCTACAAAAGGCTGAATTTACATTGTTTGCAATGAGACTGTGACATACCAGCATTTTACACCCCTTGAACAGTAGGGATAAGATGAAGAGAATTTTATGGCTAGTGATTGCCTTTCTTAATGAAGGAGCTTTGTCTCTCCCGGTGTCCTGTGTGGTTGCAGTTTCTGTGGTAACGACTGATTGCACAGAGAAAGAAGCCAGTGTAAATTGCTGGCATGTAAACAACAGCTACCTTTTATATAGGTATATAAATACCTTTTCTGACTCAGTTCATGATCCATTTCTACAAGGTAATTGTTAATGCCTACAGCATTTATTATTTTCATTTGGAAGCCATTGAGCAAATGTCCTATGTGACATACCTCACATGTCACACTTTGCCAATGCTGAAATACAACTTTTAATTTAGGATAAAACCCATCTGATTTTTGTCCACATAGAAAAATTAATTCTTTACAAAATCAGATGTGAACTCTCTCAATGAAAATAACAAAATAGAAAACATAAAAGTACTGAGTATAAAATATATACACATATATACTAGCAAATAGAAGGTGACATGATGTGAAAGATAAGAGCAGGTAAAGCTTTTTTCCATCCTGTTTTCATGGAAGAAATTGTTGTGTGTGAATCTCAGGGAGTAAAGTATTTCAGGTGACTGCAATGAAGCAACAAAGAAGTCCAGGCTTAATAGTTTTCATTTTAGAAAAACAGTTCATATTCAAAGTTAAGCTTTCAGTAACCATACGTAAAGCCTTTAAAATAACTCAGGAAATGCCTTCAGAAATCAAGACTGCAATGATTGGTGCCATTTCTTTCACTACCCACATCTACTCACACCCTACTTCTCTAGAAACACATTCTCAAAATGGAAGCAGCTTCTCAAGCACCAAGTTGTGTTTCTGGTTTACTGAATTCCCACAGAGTACTGAAGTTTCATTGAGTAGAAACTAAGGCATCCAGACAAATTTGTTTAGTCATGAAAGGAACAGAAGAATGGAAGACAAACAAGTTGCAAGAATGGAAACTCCTGAACTAGTTTTCCACCAGCTTCTCACCATCCACATATGCTTTATGAAATGTGTGTTGACTAAGATACAGGACTAGCTCCTTAAAAAAAAATGGGGCACAGTCATTCATTTTTCTCAATCCAGCTCTGAAGAATGCTTCTTAACACAGAAGTTTCAGTCTACCATAACCACAGCATTCTCAGCTAAATTACTTTCTTACCTGAAGGGTAAAAGTGGTATCAAATATTCCACAGAAATATGTTGACATACACCAATCACTTGGCAGCCCAAATCCTGCTGAAGTCAACAATAGACTTATACTGGCAGAAGCAAGGTGGAG
The DNA here is from genome assembly GCA_013397555.1 of Urocynchramus pylzowi. Lineage (NCBI taxonomy): Eukaryota > Metazoa > Chordata > Aves > Passeriformes > Fringillidae > Urocynchramus > Urocynchramus pylzowi. The sequence goes on along the minus strand of VZRH01005339.1, from coordinate 1,081,983 downwards.
CTATTTCTGGAAGTTGCTTGATGTGCTGGTGACATGGCTGAAAATAAACAGCCCCAGCACCATCTATTGGGCTGTCAAACCCCAGTTGTTGTAGTGTTAGGTCTGACCATGGCAAAACTGGCTTCACTTGGCTGTGGCACCCAGGAGTCGGGGTAATGGAGGTGTCCAGCTGGAGCACTCAGACTCAGCAGTGCTACAGCTGCATTTCCAGTGTTGCATGTGTTACAGCACATTCTTTAATTTTACATTACTTCAGTTTCTGAGTGGAGATGGACCTTGAGTTGCTTTTCACAGGGGGTTCTTCTGGGCAGGGCTGCTCTTTGGCTTTTAGCATTTCCTTTCACAACAGGCAAGAGCTATTCCCGTCACCTCCTGGCTGTTTGTCGTTGCTCTCCAACATCATATCAAGCTGTCACACCAGGACAGCTACAGAGCTGCAAGCACTTTGAGTCAGCATGGCTTCACAGTGAGGGGGATGGCCCTGGAAAGGCAGGAGCAGCCTCCCCTCCCAGCTCAACAGCTGCTCCGACAGGGACAACCTCAGGTCACCCACAGCTGCTCTCACACCAGAGGCTCCAAAGGCTGCCCGGCACAATCACATAGGCAAGGAGGAAAAAAGCAAAATCCCAAAGGCCACACTAAAGATGTCCCCCATGGATCAGCTCTGTTTTAATCAATCCAAGTGACACATCTGCCACATGTCAACAGCTTTCGTTTCTCCTTGCTGTAGCCTCTCCTTCCTCTCTCAGTAGTTCAGATGGTCAAATCTGGACCCAATCCACTTTCAGTTTGGGCCTATTCCTACTCAGGATTTCTGGATAACTCTGTGTTTGAAGGCAACTAGGATCCAATCCATGTCCTTGGAAAAGGACAGTCAGCAGATCCAGAGGCCTGATTCTGAAGGAAGAATTCCATGCTCAATTCAGGCACCCCTTTCCATTAAATGTTGGAAGGGCAGATTTTGAAAGGCAATGCTTAAGGCACCTGATGGATATTGAAGGATACTTTTTGATTCCAAAATTTAAGTAAAAATTATCTCAAGAGGAATTGGTACCTAAGTTAACAAATCCTGTTACAGATTTGTGATTTTGAGAAAGGGTCCTCTAGTTAATTTTTTCTTAATTGCACAACTTAAATTGATACTTTATAAACAGAGATCCATTACTTTACAAATGGCTCGCTTTGGTTCTACTGAAATTAGCAGCTTTTTGAGAAAATAAATTAATTTAATTTGCCAGTTAACTACAAATTTTCTAATTATTTAGCCAGTATTTCACTATACCAAGAGAAACACCACTTCCTGTTTTTATCCAGTTTTATAAGGAAAATATATCTCATTGCTTGAGTACATAAACCATCACCTACCATTTGCTTTAGGAGAGAAATATTTTTAAATTATGATTGGCTAATATTTAACCTAGAATTAAAACAGTGATAATATCTATTCTATTTCTCAGACTTAAATAATAAGACCACTAGTCCAACTCATGGAAAAGGGAGGAGCAAGGCATGTGCAAAACAATCAGACATTTCATTATACTAATTAATATTTCAAGATGTCATGGATTTAAACTTTTCCCCACATATTTATTACACTGGCCTTGGATATCAGCAAGCATTTCATCATTGACTGCAATAGGAAGAGAACCTCACCTGTATTCTGTCCTCCATACTTAACCAAACAATTAATCTGGTATTGACAGATGTCTGAGACAGCAGGACTTTTATGCTGCACTGATGCTAAATACAGCAATTGGCAGCCTTGTCCCTGGCCAAGAGAATTTGGGCCATCAGAGATAGTGTTTCTGTAACTACCCCTGACAGGAAGAATTAATTGTTTTATCAATTTTCCCCAGATTTAAAAACCTGTATTAATAATTTGCTTACTTGTAAACTGAAAGATAAATTGGTGCCAATATTTAATTATGATCATGTCAGAATCCTATAGCAGTCTAACTTTTTCCTTAAAGCATAGATGTTCTTCACAGGTTTTTGGGATTTCTTTCTGAGAACAAAGGATTCAGTGGAGCAGCACATTAATGGCCTAGGTTTCATGTTTCTGTTTATCTGGGAGGGTTCTGGCTAGAAACAAGCCCTGGATGCCAAGAGATCTATATAAAGAACATGGCCTTAGTGATTAGGTCCTAGGATGTGGCATACAAAACACAAACAAACAAACAAGAGCAAGAAACAAAGATGCAGATTTATGATTCAGATGAAGAAGCCAAGAGTTCTTGTGGAGATTCCCATAGCAAAGGAAGAGGAATGAGTGAGAACACAAAGTACTACAAAAACTGTCAGTTATTTAAGGCAGAACTGGTAAAAATGAATTGGAAAGTTTCCAAAGAATGCCTTTTTACTTTATTATTTATAATGGCAACTGCTTTGTATAAACTACCTTACACAATTGTTTTTGCCTTCACCCTGATTTATCTTACTTTTCTTGACAGATTCTGCCAGAACTGTTTAATAATAATTTGATGTGCTACATGCAGATTTTCCTGTCTACCCTCAACCCTCACACACAACCCAGCAGTCTCACTGCAAATCACTTAGGGATCCACCATGCAGTTTCTCTACATAAAAGATGTTGCTTTGCTTTCAGACAGAAAAGATTTGGCTTTTTTGAATGTCATTCAGAGGCACAAGAAATTAAGGGGGAAAAATAAATTCATTGCCACTATGATGCTTAAAGACTCCTTAGGGATACTCTGCATTCCCCATTCACATTCTCTGCTTCATCTGCATGCAGAGCTCTGAGACATTACAAAAAGAGCCAGACAGGGGGAACAGAACTGAGAAGCAGAAAACTGTTAACAGAGTTTTTTGCCTTTTGAGCATATTGCCCAATTAATAAAATTTATAAAAACATACCTTGCGTGCACTCAATGTTTTTTAAAAGGCTCTTCAGTGTTTGAAAAATAATATTAAAAACCAAGGAGATTGGGAAGGAACAAAAAGAGATATAAATTCAATTCAAATATAAGTTCAAATTTGATCTGAAATCAAAAATCAGAAAAGTAAGTACATAGAGGAATATACAAGTGACAGGAGCTGAGACTTAAGTCCATTTTAGGGCACCCAGAACAGGCATGGACAAAAACTTTGCTGGACAGGTTGGAGTAAGACATGAGACAACCTGCAACCTGCCAGATGTAAGAAAAAAACATAACTGAATCTGATTGAAATTTTGCTGTAGTTGACAGTAAAAGGAAACCAGAAGCTTGTTCTTTTAAGTAGGGTGGGAGCAGGAGGACCTGTCCAAATGTTACATGCAATTTTTTCACTTATGTATTCAAGTTCCTCATGTGTGCTCCTCCAATTAATTGAACTAAATCAGTTGGTCAGGGTCTTAATTTGCCCATAGAATAACATCCTGACAAGGCATGTGATTTTTGCACGATTTTTGGGGGTTGGGATTGTTTCTTTTCAACTACACTGAATTAAGATTTTCCAGGATGGAAGGAAATAAAAGAGCTGCCAGATCTCAATGTGGCACTAACTCAAACAGGACAACAATGGTGCTTTTGTATACACCACCTGTTAATAAAGTCATTCCCACTTATGGATAAGAGTCAACAACTCGACTGTTAATTTGTGTGGTGCTTTACCACCAAAATCTTTCTTCTCTGTGTCCCCTCTGTGAAGCCATGACTTGCAGATACCTGCAAAGTCCCTTAACTAGGAGCTTTAAGTATACTTGAGACCGCAGCACATTATTTAAAGGTCATTATTTATCACCATTCATCAAATAGGAAGCAATTAATTTTTAATGGAAAAATCAAGTCAATACATCAAGAGGGGTATTTTTTTGACAAGCCATAGCTTTATGAACTGCTGGGAGGAAATTAGGCAGCCTGTAGGGAAGCAGGAAACCTTTTATTTACTAGTGAGGAGAATCCTAACTCAAGGTCTCTCGAGTTGTGGTATGTAAGGTAAAACACAGCCAGATAGTACAGCAACATTTAAAATCACATAGCTCAAATATTTCCCTCTCACACACAGCCCAGTCTACTTCTTTCCAAATATTTGCAGTGAGAGTTCATTTTCCTTCCTGCTTGCCCTCTCGCTGAACAAAAATAATGCTAGCAAAAGCACACTGCACACAACTGAAATGGAAAAACAGCTAACAAATATAAAGTAGTTGGAATGAACCAGGCTGGTTTAATCTCATTCTGATTTAACAAGGTTATTTTGTTTAACAATTATTCTACATCCTTCAGACAAAAACCAAAAACCAGAGAGATAGTGCAACCATGCTGCTTCCAAGAAGCAATTGGTTTACACAAATCTCCTTTGAATAACATAAGAAGAAGAGTCTTGTAGTCTTTCCCCTCTCAGGACATTCCTTCCTGGATGCAGTGCTTTCAGAGGGATGCTAACCTGGAACCTAGCCACAAAGTCGTCCTGCCTCGGGCCATGCCCTCAGGCCTCAAAAGTCATCAATGCCTCCAGAGGCAAAGACTTTCCAGGAAGATCATGTTTGTACCAGCTTCACTTCAGACAGCCCCTACAACTCACTGTGGGGATGAAGAGAGGAGGAGAGAGGGAAATCCTTCTGCATGCAGGGATATCACAGCTGCTGTTGCAGATGTAAAGAGACCCTGGCAGCTCAGGGACTGCCTGATGTGGATGGAGGCTCTGAGCATTCAGCACGAGCCAAACGAAGGGGATGGACACGCAAATGTTCCACAAATGCTGTATCAGAGAGAACTGGAGATACTCCAAACTCTGCTGATACTCCCCCAAGACACAAAGTGAAAAGCACATTGCTGAGAAATGGAAATCACACTCCTGATTCCTCCTGGCTGGGGAAGGAGGGAAATACTGCACACAGAGAAATGAAGCTTTTCCTCTCCTAAAACATCTCTAAAAGATCAGAAAATAAAGTATAACAGAAAGCCATCAAGACTCATCTTGCAGGTCACTGAGGGGCTGTGGATCCTGGGTCTGGCAGCCATCCAGAAGGACAGATGGATATAAACCCAAAGGATGAGTCTACCAGCCACCTGGGACTGTAGGACAGAAAGGTTCAAAAGCCAGAACCATGGCCCAGCAATGGACTACCATGCTCCAGAAGCAGGCATGAGGTGGCCTCTGCAAGGGGGCATAACTATTATTAGCAGTAACAAAGAAAGTCTTCCCTTCTGTATCCCCCAAATCCAGCTTTTTTACCACATTTGACACTTAAACGTGTCTGTCTCCCCAGAACAACAATATTGTTGGGACAGGATGGAAATGACATGATGCTGTATTTTCTAGCCACAAGGATAAAAAGGATGCAGAGCTCAGATTAATTCTCACCAGGATCATCTAACAAAACATAGCAGCAACAAAATATTTCATGGTTCCTCTGTATATGTTGCAGAGAACATTTAAATTGGGGGCTGTGCTGACTTGAGTCAGGGTTGACCATTTTGCCACAGAGATCATAGAACTATTTTTTCCCAGAACTCACTTTGTGAAGGGACAAGATCCTGAAAATACTTTAGGGATAATTTTATAATTCAAAAGGAGAAGAAATCAATTAGGAGTGAGATTTCTCTTCCTTTGAATCTAACAGGAAGTAATGTTTTGGGAATGAAAACATCTCCAGTATTGCATTGATCCTCTGAATTGTTACAGCAGCTAGGCAGCTTAGACAGGTAGGCATCACTACTGGTGATGGCTGGACCAGCTGGGTATGAACCACCACTGAAAACACATTTCACAGTGCTTAGAGCAAACACTATGGTCCCAGCCCTTCTGTACCAACTGGAATGAGGAGTTAATGGATCCAAGTGCGTCCTCACATCACTATTGCCATGGTCACTGCATTAATTTTAGATTGTTGCCTTACTGATTTACAGTGAGTCCCAAGAGATCAACACCAAACCACTGATCTCCTTTATCCTTCCCTTCTTATGTCTTACTGCCAGAGAATCCATAACAGCTAGTCAGATTTCGCCTTTCCATAATTCTACTTCATTCTATCTGAAAGCTCTAGTGCAATGTGAAATTTGGTCTTGTTTACTGTATTTAAAGTTCTAAAGACAGTGTTCTAAGCTTAGTATAAGTCACGATGAAAAGAAGTCTGCACGCAAGAGTAGGGATTTCCAGGCCACTTAATGACTTATCCGTAGTCTCTATTTCATTCTAATGAAATAAAGGAAGTACTCTGACCCTGTGAAATGTCTTTAGTACCAGTGAATCGTTATTAAAGACACATAACTGTGATGTTATGAAAAACCCAAACTCAACCCTGTGTCCCTTATTTTGCATTTCTAAAACTAACTTCAGTTCAATGTAGTCCATAAACTTCACAAAGCACTGGAAGTCCACCAACGTCCATAGGAAGATTAGTGCTAATTGGTAGTGATCTTCAAAATGAAATCAGTTCAGAAATGTTAAAAGAAAACTATGAAGTGGCAATTTACCACTAAGTCCTGGGAAATATCATTGCTAAGCAGTTGCACTAATTAGAGAGAGGGGAAGAAAAAAATATGACCCCAATCTAGCTAAGGGCTCAAATAACTTAAACCCATTTGACCTGGGCATCAAAGTTATTCGTGCTTCAGAATTGAACATGTAGTTCTTGCTTAGCTGGACTAAGGCTCAGAAATAGGAGACAACATATCTCTCCTTTTCATCTTGAAAACTGCTTTAATTATATGTTGGTGATTCAAGCAAGGCTTAATCCTCAGCTCTTTGAAAACAGCCTTCATTTCTGCAGTTCTCTGTTTTCCCATTTTTAGCCCCGTAGTACAAGACATCGTGCCTGGTACTTGCTGGCATAGGTGGCCCAGGTGCCAAGCATGGCATTGCAGATTCTTGGCATCTGCCTCTTCCCTCCCAAAAGCTGAGACCAATGCACGCTGTCTGGCCCTCACAGACAGTCAAACAAAATTTTCAAGTCTTCTAAGCCACCTCTGGCAGGTGGGCACGTCACCTAGCAAGAGGCACCTGCACCCCCCAGCTGGGTCTGCCCAGCTGCGCCCATCCTCACAGGAATCCAACCCTTTTCCTGTAATTCTTCTGAAATACATGGCTGTCCTTGGGCACCATTACATGAGTTAAAGGGCAAAGGTCTGGGATGGGTCCCTTCACCCCATTAAAGAGACAATGATAGCATTCAAAAAGATTTTCGGATCCCAGTAAGAAGGGAAGTTATTCAACAGTTTTGAAAAGCTGGTCCATTTTTAGCCAGATACCAGCTTGCATTCCTAAGAGCCCTAAAATCCAAATAAAGGAAACAGTCCCTGAAGTGGCATCCTCTTCTGCACTCTTGACTTTAAAGGAAGGTATTCAGGATCCTATAGTTCACTGTATCCCTTTCTCATTTTGCAATTAAGGCAGGATTTTCCCCACTATGTTAATTTTATTGACTACTTTTCCCCTTTCAGAAGGCCTGCAGTGAAAGGCAGGTTTCACTGCAGTCAATTCCAGCACTCAATGATTTGAGGCCAGGTCAGCATTTCAAATCACCTCTTCTTGGGACTAATTTCTAAATTGGTGGAAAGTGTAAGGAATGTATGTGTAAGGACTACATAATGGTACAGCTCCTCTACAAGAATGTGAAAATTCAAGGCTAGTGATAGGCCTGAAACTCTGGGTGTACCCTAGTAAATACTTCATACAGAGTCCACACTTTTTTCTCATCTCTAGCATGGAAATATGGCCAACACCATTTATCATTTTTGTTTATTCTTAAGCATAGGAATATTGATGTTCCTAGGAGAAGATTTCAATACATTACAACACTGTAAAAATCACTGAAATGCAATAACATTGTTGCACATTTATTGCTTCTAACCAACTCTATAAAATGTAAGCTTCACTTCCCTCCAAGGGTTTTGGGAGAAAGCCGATCCTCACTCCACAAAGTGTTATTTGCAAAATGCTCCTGCCTTGCCAAACCATGAGATGTAAACCTTTTTTAAATAGTGTACAGGATATCATAAACTCTAGATAGGCTTTGAATGACTCCACATCTCCATTCGTTCCCTTTGGAGTCGTACAAGTGGTATTTAAACATGATACATGTTTTAATACACTATCATTACTTTGTAACTTTAGTCAATTACTTCCCAAGCACAACCAAAGTAATCCTTTTTGCTTTGCATTAAGGACTTGGAGACAAGGCTGTTACAAAGGAAGACAATCTGCCTTAAGAAGGGCCCAAGATTTTCTAGATTGCCCCAGTGGAAGGATGAGGTGAACAGTGGGGTCTGCAAGTCAATTGAACTACTTTAAATCCACAGCATTCTATTATTTCTAATGGTAAATTACTGTGCATTAACTGGATTGGCCCACTCAATTTTTTTCTTATGAGGTATTTTTACTACATCACTTTAATGACAAAAAGAAAGAAAAGGAGGAGAACCTCAATTCCAAATAATTTAACTTTTAAAGCTTGACATTTAGCTTAAAATATAATTTTGCTTCCAGGTTCCACATTTAAAGCTGCAAGGAAGCACACCTACTTTTATCAAGGAATCCAACAGATTTATGCTTATTTATGCAGAGCCCGAACACATAAAACACAGCTGGCAGGATTTTAATTTCTATCAAATTCAAATCAGAAAGAGTCCTTCCAGCCTGATTTAGCATCAGTACCAAGACCTACTTTGAACCCAATCAGGACTACAAAAATCAACAACAGCATCTGGTAGGAAACTTGAAAACCTGCCATTCAAAAGGTAAGAAAAACCTCAGTCAATTTCAAAAAGATTAGGAGGAATATCTTATCAGTAATGTTTTCTTGGCTTTCAAAGAGAACACTCTTCCTGTCTGAAATCATTCACTTGGCAGACCAGAATTGCCTAGATGCAGTTCTCTACTGAATAAACTTTACATTTTTAGTCTCTTTTAATTACTTTGATTTAGACAAAATGAAGCCACTTAAGACCTGGCAGAAAATTACCCAATTAATATTTCCCTTCTCATCAAGTCAGAAGATTAATTATGCATTCTAATAAAGGCTTAAGGACTTCTTTCCAACAGCTGCTGACCATTTTCATCTTAAACCAAAAACGCCTTTAAACACATGCTTAACTTAATTGCCTAAAACATCCTTCCCGACTAAATGGTTCTATTGATTGTCCTAAGAACTTAGGCAGAAGAGATGGCCACAACCTGAGTGCTTAGAACCCAGAAGAAAAAAAAAAAAAGGTAAAAGAAAGAAAAAAACTTTAAAATATCAAACTGGAAAACTTAATAAAGTAGGCAATAATTCATATTTTTCATGTCTCAATACATTATAGTATACAACATGACATCAGCAAATTACCATACTTTGTGTTTGTAAACAAACATCAGTAAAATAAGTTAGCTGGTGGAAAATAGGATAACAACAGACACGGCAACACCAGTAAGTATTGCTAAAGCCATGAGATTTGTAAAAGGCTTGGACAAATTAAAATGTAAAGTAATTTTATAGCCATCAGTTGAATGAAACTGAAGCTTCCTTTAATCTTACTGGCAGCTACTTGTCAAGCAGAGTATATACAGTCTTCCTTCTAGTTTGAACAGAATGAGCAGGACAAGCATATGATGTCCTGCTCAGCCAAGAATTCAGGGATTGCATTCCAAGTCCAGAGCTTAAGTACTCTTATATGCTTTTACAAAAGAATGGCTGGCTAAAAATAAATAAACAAACAAATGAACCACAATAGAAATCCCACAACTTCTAGCCAATGTAGTTTTGCATGAACTGTTGGCAGGTAGGTAGCAGCTGTAACCCTGACTGTGACTGCCTTCTGCTCTCATCAGGAGATTGCTTAGAAGTGATCCAAGTCAGAAATATGGGACATTTTCATTTTTGTCCTTTGATTTCCATACTGCAAAACAAGGATAACTAATTGCTGTAACTTCCCCATTAATAGAGAAAGTAAGGCTTTTAAGCCCTTTAAATATTACACAATTTCTATGCATTTAAGCACTGGCAAGGTCCATTAAAATAGGGCTGAAACTAACCTGAACCTTGGGATTTTACCACTACAGTTCTGAGGCATCCCTAGCCAAGTATGGGACAGTGCTAAAACAACACTGCCATGTGATGTACTTTGCTTCCCCCTCCCCTGCCACCAAAAAGACAGTGAAAACCCTGTGTGGGTTTAAGAAAAAAAAAAAAGGAAAGCAGAAGCAAGATTACCAAGTGTGTGATTTCACAGAATATTTGGTCTCCCTTCAGGAATTGACATGAAATTTAATGAAATCGAGGGCAGTCCTTAAACCAAGGTTGTGACAACTCTGCCAGGCATGTGCATTCATGACTTGTATTTTCTGGAAGAACTTTGCACTTTAGTTTGCTGAATGTGTCTGAAAACAATCACTTGGAAGAAAATATACACAGCAAATGCTCAAAAATCCCAAACTCCAGCAAACAACAACAAAAAAACCAACAAAAATTCCCAACTAAAGAGATGCTCCCCAAAGAAAACCAAGCCACTAACCCCCTCCCCCCCCAGCCAGAATCTTCAACCTCTATTTTTCACATTTCAAGGTGAGAAATAGTTGGTCATCAGTCTGGGAGAAGGGCCTCAGCAGGAGCCCAGGATTATATAAAAACTGCTCACTACAAACTTCAGTACAGATAAGAATACCTTGATAAAGCCAGAGAAAAACAAAGTGACTAAAATTTATTTCAGAATCCTGCCAATGTAATCAAACAAAAACATTATTCAAGAATTATTTTGTAGTGTCTTGATCTAGCCTTATGCTTTCAGTGTTTGCAATACATTTCTTTTTAATGAGGAAAAAATTGCTTTCCCTCTTCACTCTCCTCCACTGGATTAACTCACTGAGGTTTAACATGGCACAGGCTAATCCAAGGCTCTTGGTTTATGCCCTGGTATTACTACTTGCTGTCAGGTCATTACTTGGTTTTGCCATGTGTCCTAATACTGCTCATGGGATGCAACCTAAATGAAAAACAACAGGAGTCTGTTGAGATATAAGGGTGGAAGTTTGTGTCAACACTTAAAGGGAATAAGGCATTATGCACCACTTGTTCTTTAAGGATCCTAAAACTTATGGAAACCATTTTGGTTTATACTAAGACAATATGCTATACATTGCTCTTAGTAGTAGCTGAAGAGCTGCTCTAATCCTTCAGGAGAGTGTTGCTAAATAAGAGCTGAAGTTTCTAACTGCTGAAATTCAGTAGTGTTCAGCTACAGAAGTTTAACTTAGAACCCATATGAAAAGTAGGCATGGGTCACAATATCCAAATCTCCTTTCTTAAGGACCTAAATGAAAAGAATGACAAATCAGACTTGGCATCTCCATACCCATCTTTAACTGGAAAAGTTTTCACATGAATAAAATTATTCTGTCACATGACTGGATGCAATCTAAACTACTTTCTTGGGTTAGAGAAAATAGAATATGCGCAGGAAAGGAAAATCATCTGAATTCACTGCAATGACTAAGTCTGGGCTGAGTTCCAGTCTCATTAAAATCAGAAAACCATGGACCAATCCAATATCTTGGCAGAGACATATGAGCAATAAAAAAGTTCCTCCCTGCTTTCCTCTTCTTGACATTCATACGGGAGGGCAAGGACGAGTGCCAGTATCACCCCACATACAAACATCGTGAGTGGCACAGCACAAATAGGTTGGCATAAAGGTTTGAAACTGATGCTCAAAGAAAGCAGCAGGTGGCTCTTTTGCAGGTATGTGTCATTGAAAGGGAGTTTGGCTTGATAGTCTGCAATTTCACAGGCACACCATCTTACCACAGTATGCAGCTTCAGGCTTTTGGGTATCTGGGTGTTTTGGGGTTGGCTTTTAGGGGTTTTTTGTTTTGTTTTTCATTTAGGCCTCAGTGGGGGAACATGGGCAGAGTGTGACTTTAAGGAAAATGTGAGCCTCTAAGGATGCTTGCTTTGTTTCTCAGCTCTGCTCAGGAAAATGCAGTTGCCCAGCCTCAGGGCTGTTTGCAAAGAAGAGTATTCTCGCATGGAGGACACTTCTCCCCCAGCTGTATGGTAATAAATGAACTTGAAATTAATGTGTTCAAGTGATCAATAGCTACTTTTCCTCCACAAATGCATTGATCTTAAAAGACAATTGCTTCCTCAGTGCCCAGCACTGAGAAAAGATACCAGCATAAGAAAGTTGGGAGTGCTTTGTGCTGCTCCTCTCTGAGTGGAGATCTCTGTTGAATTAAAGAGAGTGATTTCTGAGAGATCAATGCTACTGTAACTTGTCTGGTTGTGAAGTTCCTATGGAATATCATCACTTCAAAGAATCTAATACAATTACTCTTACTATCCTAATTCACTTTCTTGTGACATGGATTTGTAATGCAGAAGAGCTTTGGATAATTGACCTTTAACTAACGTGAAGGAAAAACTGGTTTGCTTAGTCGTTCTCCTTTCATCTAACATTCAGAGCCATCCTCCTAGTGGAAACAATACTTTTTAAAAAAAGAAGATGTCAAAGACAGTTTCTGATACAAGTGAAAAGATCCTTTGAAAGACAATCCTTACAGATGTACCTTGCACAGAGCACTTGCCATTAATATCATAATAAACTTGCAGCTGAAATTAGAAACAATTTTAACATGCAAAAGGAATCCATAGATCAAACACTACAAAGGAGAAGAACATAATGTAGCTTTCAAACAGATGTAGATGGATTTGACAGAGGAGAGGTTAACTTGGGTTAGAAACACAAACTGAGGGGAAGAAAGATCAGGCCACACAACTCACAGGGTTTCTATATTAATTTCTTTAACTGGGCCATCTTTAAGTGATTCTTTCCATGCTATTGCTGTAAAAAGAGAGGGAATGGGAAGTATTGCATGTATGAACTGAGTCTTTGATAACACTCAAGTATATGTAAAATTATTCAGCTGAAAATCCAAAATTGTTTTCAAACACGTAATTTATTTGAGCCTGTGAGACTAATAAGAGATATGGCACTAATTTTATTAAAGGGAATGTACAATTTGGTTGAAATTCAATGACAGAATTGAGATTAGGGGAACAACCTCTTTTTGAAACGGGGGAGCTGGTAAAAATCACTGGTTTGTGAACAACATTTGGCTTTAATCTTCCTTAGGGATAGGAGAAATGTCCAAGAGCTATTCTCATTCTTCTCTTCAGATCAGATAATTTCTAAGTCATGCTGAAAATTTTACCTTTAAAGTCTGGGGGGAAATATCCCCAATTCTCATTTTCTCCAGTAATGAAAGATCTCTCATAGGAATTACAAACAGTTGGCCTAAAAGTTCAAAACCACTCTTTTCGTTCTGGAATGGAACTTTTACCATGTTTGCAACATCTTGATACCACCACCCCCCAAACAGTCTACATGCTGCCAAGATTTGCCTTTGAGTAATCCTGTGGTTACAATCAGCAGAAGCAGCTTTAGCAGTCAGCAGGTGGGGGCCCATCTTGATTCACACCAATTGCAAAATTTATCCATGCAGAAAAGCAAGGACAGGGTCAAAAGCATTAAGGTGAAAAAGAACAGTAAGGTGAGAAGTAGTTACAAACTTATCCAAGGTAAAAACCCAGGCCTTTATAGGGGAGAGAGATACATTCTCTATTCCTGTAAAATGGCTCAAGTCCTGAATTTACAGTGACACTTTCACAGCTCAGCTCCTGTGTTGTTAGCTCCATAAGAATGCTGAAACTGCTAGACTTGGGTGACATTAATGGAACTTCTAACCCAATAAAACACAGCTGTTTCTGAGGATTTTAGGAGGCACCTTTACTGGGAAGCTCTGGAATATATTGCACGCTGTTAAGTTTAACACTGGGTTTTAACTGAATTTCCTTGATGCCAGCCGAGTGAGTCAAATGGATTCTCAATGCCTTGTGCAATCCTCACTTTGAGGTTCAAGCTGGGAACATAAACAGCCAAACACTGCAAAGAGAAAAGTGGGAAAACAGTGTAAAAATAATGGATAACTGCAAATAGAAAGCAACATTAAAATGCCATAGAAATAATTGTACAGGTCTTCTTAATAAAACCTTCTCACTAATTCCCCACATCTCTGAAGTTTTCAATGGTATCTTTTCCTCAGAGCAGCGGTGCAGAATCTCCCCCTGCACCTCTTTGAGGCTGGTTGTTGTCTGTGGCACGAGGCATGGCAGCAAACCCGCTCCCCACGTGCCAGCAGCTGTGGGCTGTGCGCTGCCACGGCCGGTCCATCTGCCACCACCGCCTGTGCCAGCACAAAGGGCACCATTATCCTGCACTGAACCAAAAGCCAGAGGAAGGAAATGCCTCTGGCAGCAATGCATTCCTGCTTTCAGTGCTCCTCTTTGCTTCCTCCTTTTTGTCAGTGCTCAGTTCTCCATCTGCTCTCCAGGGGTGCTATGGCAAATGTTGGGGAAAATGAACACAATGCAACATAAGGGAAACCATTGCCAAAAAGGCATTCTTAGGTCATTTCTGCTCTTGCCCTGAGAGAGGAAGGTGAGTAGATGGATTCATCAGTCTAATGCTTCAGGTCTAAATGAAGGTGCCCTCCAAGAAATGTGAGGAGGGCTTGAGGCATGTCCTACTATCTCGGAGTCCAAAGAAGAGTAGCTTTACCAAAGCTGGAACAGCAATTTTTCTCTGCCCCAAATTGAGAGAGAGGATATTAATATGGATTACATGAACTCATGGAAGAGCTTGATTAAAGAGAGGCTGCTGTGTAACACAGCAAAAAACCCAAGTAGATGGCACAAGCGAGAGTCAAAGAAGCACCAGTAGAATTCCCACCAAGTACTGAACTACCATATAAAGCCTAATTAATTTTGAACAGATCAGAAGCCCTAGACTTCAATTGTTGTTTCTTTGAGAGAAGATTAAAGTATTTCAACTGAATTGAAATTTTCAGGTGTAATACAAGGGGGAATAAAAGATTTTCCAGAATATGCTGATTTCATTAACTGAAATCTATTTCAATGGAAAATTCCTGAGTGTTGCCACCTAGCCTAGAAGGACAGACACAAACCCTCCACTGCTGCCATTATCAAGCTCCTGCCAAATACATTTTGTGTACAGGGAAGCAGGAAGCAGGGGTCCCTGTCTCATTCTGCCTTCCACTTCCCAGTGCTGCCTCCAGGGCTCAGAGGTAGGCAGCCAAACCTTTCTTCCCCTTCCCTATATCACAGCTCAGGATAGGACTGTGGAGCAGGAAGTGAAAAGAATCAGCTAACTTTCAGGTGACAGTCCTAAGCAACAGAAAATACCTACTCCTAAAGCTGCTAATCCATATTCTCCGTACCAAAAATACTATTTTTACTCCTCCATTAGTGGGACTAGCATGAGTCAACAGACAAACGCATTCTCTTTGTAAGAAAGATATGACAAATGTAATTTCACCTTTATGTTGCAGTTCGCCCCATTTCATCAAAAACAGCTTTGTTTTTAAGTTAAGTAAGATGAAACATCAACATTACCCTTGGAAACCAAGCCTTCTTTGCCACTGATGGAGTGAAGCAAATAGGGATTGAGATACAAGCTTGAAAATTCACAAATCACTTCAGCACCAGACATTTAAGGTATCTAGAGCTGAGGTCAATAGAGCACAGCCAGCTGAAAATTGAAAAACTAGAAAGCTATTGCAATTTATAATGATTAAGGATCTGACTCATTGATTCCAGTTCTTCTTTTCTTCTTACTAATGAAAAGGCTGAAGTTGTCTTATGAAAACAAGGATCGGCATGCAAGCATAATTGAAGAAATGGACCCCTCGTTTCTGGTAAATAACAATCCCTCCTTCTCTACGTGCATTGGCTGAAGTACTGCAAGTTGGCAGTCAGGAAATGAATTCTTTTTGCAGTTACAGCTGGATAAATTCAATGCTTGGGATAAATTGGCCTCAAGCAAACTTATAAAAAAAAAAAATGTACTTCCTTGCTAAGTGATCCCAAGAGACATATGTATCTATAAAACAGTTAAGGGGAAGCTGCTGACTTGCACTCAGTGGGTTCAACATTTTGAAAATGATTTTGTTTTAAATTTTATAGAACCACTTACATAACAGACAGCAAGGAGAATTTTTTTTTTTTAGACACTTGCTATTTGGAAGATTAAGAGATGGAATCAGTGGTACATCACAATGAAACTTTAATTATGGGAAGTTTGGCACCATGATAAATTTCACTGCGTTGCTTTGACAGTGCACTCTGTCTCACAGAGACTGAACTTCACACGCAGCCTTTAGCTCCAGATTATGCAGTTTGGAGCTTGCCTCTCTACATGGTGCTCTGTTTTGGAACTGCTGAGAGAGGGATCGGTCATTTCCCATCCACAGAGATCTCCTGGTAGCTTTCCCAGGGCAGCTGGCTCAGCCCTCCTGCAGCCACAGGGGAGAGTGACTTGTATGCCTCTGACTTTGAGGGCTGGTGGCTCTGGGGAGAAGCTCCTGCAGGATGAGGTGAGATGTGCAGCAGGCTATCCCAACAGAGGGTTAGCATCCCATGCACCCTCGCTCTCCTCCACACAGAAAAGCAGTGGGACAGCAAGTGCAGGAAACAGCTCCAACAGCTCTGTGCCAGCACATGGCTCCTTTTTGCCGGCTGAATTCCCAGATGGCCATTAGCACCCAGCTATTTGACTTGCATGCTTCCAAAGGCCTCTGGGAGCAGAGTCTGCATGCCTGCCAGATCCCTGTGGGGTAACTGCAGCCATACCATGTTCACTTCAGCTCTTCCAGCAGGTTTGTTCACAAGTGGAGCAAACTTAACAATTTTCAGTCCTTAATTACAGTGGCTAAGCATATGCCACATTTGATTCCAGAGGTGAGAAAATTCACTCGTGCACGTATTTTATACATGCAGATGTTACTTGTGGCTTTTATACATATTAGGGTAAGATTCTCAGTTGAAATCAACTAAAGTTTAGAGGTGCTCTCTGATTTATGGCAAAAGAATGGTGGGAGATAGAGGCTCTAGGCTCAAACATGGTATAGAAGAGACAGGCATTCTTATTAGTCTCTGGTTTAGCCCTCACATGCAAAAGAAAGTGATGTGGAAGCAGTTCAGGAGAAAACACTACTTAAATAGTAGGGGCTAGAGATTAAGTACATTATTAACTACAAACTCTCTGCATGTTCTTTCAGCACCTACTGTGCTATTCACAGTCACTTTGTTCATTTAGGACAAAGCTCTCACTGAGGACTTCACCCAAGAGTAACCAGAGTTACCTGGGGCATCCCACAAAGAATAAACCTGAAGAAAGGACATGGATAGGGTTTGATCTGGAAGGAAGGTACTACTCTCTGCACATAAGCAGAGCTGCAGAAATTCATGTACTCTTCTTGGATAGCTGGGAGTGAAAAGAAATAACCTGCTATATTAACAAGGAAAGGCAGGTAATCAGAGACTTAGAAAAACACACCCACTCACCTGCAAGGAAGGAAAATTTCATGCTAAAGCAGGAAATACAATTGTTGTTGACCTCCATAAGAGCTGGAAATAGCATAAGTCAAGTGAATTTGATTGTAGCTTCACAATCTATATAAAGAGAAGCCAATTTTTCTTTGACTAACATGCTTATATTTAGGATCCTAAATCTGTATTTGGAAACCTAAGGAACTGACCTGATTTTCTGAAGTGTTCAGCACCCAGTGAATGAGTGGAAACATTTTTAAGTGTCTTCTGCAGGAACTGCTGGATTCAAGAGTTTTGGGTGGGGAGAAAGAAATCAAAGTTTCATTCTATTTCTTAACTTTGTGCTTACAAAACTAAGACTTGTATTTTCAGAGTTCATCACTCTGCAGCAGTGTCTGGTGTTGCTTTAACTAGTGTACTGCTAGAACTAAGTGTGCAGATTTTTAAAAGCTTTCAGACTCTTTGACTATGACTTAAGTAGAGATATTCAACACAGAGTAAACACAGACCCACTTTGCTGCCGTGCCAGTTTGAAATCTGAATAAAATAATCCCTCAGGCAAAAGCAAAGCTACATAAACAAAACCATGGCAAAGCCATATGAAAGTCAGGAGTAAACCACATTTGGGAATGCTCACATGTAAAAGGAAAATTCCTGATATCTCAGTTGAGGAAAAAAGAAGAGTTCTAACAATTTAGTAAACTGTGGAAGCCTGCATTTCCCTGAAAATGGCCTTTCCCCAGCAGATACTAAAGTTTTGAGGTCACATTGCTAGTGTCTTAAAAGAGGACTGGTATCAATCTCCCTCTCATTCATAAACTTTTTTATATCTTCTGAAGACCACAAGATGGTATAAACCTATATGGAAAATACATTGTAAAAACCTATGGCCTAGCCAATCCTTACCAAAACACAAGGATAATTCATTAATTACTGCTGTATTATTTCCTCTAATGGCACTATAGCATGAAAATCCCAGCATTCATGCTATACATTTGCTAGTGCAAATACTTTTTTAGTGGTACTGCATTTGGAAGTTCTGGAAATTGGGAAAAAAACCTCATATATTTCATTGAGTTCTTGTTTTTATTTCACCATGACCATTTCAAAGTTCTAGTGTAATTCATAATTTAAGATTTTGATTGAATCCCACTAAAAATATTTAAATACAGTCCTCTCTGCATGCCCTTCACAGTAGCATTGGGGTCTACAAATCTCATAGATCTGACTGATAAATGATTTGTACATTAAAGCCACTTCTTAAAAGCACACACTAAATTAGGCACCTTTCTGTAGAGCTAAGATTTACAGGTTAGTGCACTCTTCCTAATATAAAACATACACACAGGGTACCATTACCAGCAGTCATGAAGCAAAGCTCATTAAATAAAAAGAAAATTGAAGTCTTACTTTTCTCAATGCAGAAATGTAACTACCCAGAACAAGAAACATATCAAGACCATTATTTCCAGCACAGAAATGTCTACAGGCCCCAAAAGCAGCATTGAGAACCCTTTATGGCAGGCTCTGCACAAATACCAGCTGGAGGTGGTCATTACCAGCAGTTATTACATTTGTCAATGGACAGACAAAAGGCAAAAAGTAGAGCAGAACAGAGACACATCAGAGGAGATGAGTGAGGAATTAAATAGGCCTTGAGGTCACCCCTCCTGCAACTTCTCACAGGTCAAATTTAGCCCCCAAATATGCTTGTGTCCTTTCTGTGTTTTTTGAGAGTGTGTGTGTGAAGTGCTTTCGACAACTGTAACACAAGCAAGTGAACAAAACTGATTTTTCTGCAACAAACCCCATTTTTGAAGTCTTATCATCTGTTTCCAAATTCCCTATTGACCATGGATTGCCATTGGGCCCTGGAAAACAACTTTCCAGACTGTTCTATAGTTCAGGCTCTCTTCTGTCTGAAAGCTTTTCTGTCTCTGGGGCTAAATTTCCAGCAGGATTTTCAAAGCACCACAAGGAATATAATCACTTTTTGAGTTTTTTTTCCATGGAAAGCATGTGACTCAAGACTGCCACCCCTCAAAGAGCTCAGGCTGGGCTTTCCTTCCAATCCTGGCCAATGCTTACTTGTGCAGAAATTTTGAATAAACTTGTCAAGCCCAAATTTGTCCTAGACATACTGCTCATAAAAATGTGCAAAAAACCAGATGACCTGTAAAAAAATAAGGGTTTTTTTTTATTTAGCCAACAGAGTTTTCCTTTAAAACAGCACTAGAAGAGATATATGATCATTACCTCTACAAATCAGTTTATTTACACTGATTCATTCAGTGATCCTGGAGAGCTAGGACAAAACCACACATTCGAGGGCAAGTGATGCACCAAAGCATAGGCACTGGCTAGACAGCACCATTACCTTGCAATTACAAAGCTGCTCAGGAGTGTGATACTTCCAGTACTAGAGCCTTCAGACAGTGTAAAGCAGTGATATAATACAAAAGCTGGCTATTAAAATACTTAATAGTCTTAAGACAGATGCCAAGTTTCACCATTAGAATTAAGGTCCCAGCTGGGACTGAAAGTTTCTTCCCTGGGAACCATTCAACTCATAATTCAGCAGTGGCTGCTGTTTCTGCAGGCAGGCAGGCAGTGAACAGCTCCCCACTATTGCCTCCTGTTCCTCAGAGCAGAGGAGAGCTCTCCTGCAGCCTCACAGAGAGGTGAATGCCTCGTCCCCTCCTAAAACTGGTGCAGAAGTCAGCACTCTTTAGCAGGGGCTGATGCATCTCCAGGTATCTGAGATGGCTGGAGGAGAGGCTTGAAAAGGAAAGGAATAAGAAGGAAGCTTTAACTCCTTGATTTAAAGGCATTTCCTAATGCCAGCCCAAACCACTTCTGTCCCCAGGATTAGCAGGAGGTGCTGCAGAAGGAAAGGGGTCTTGGGGATGTCTAAGTCACGTGCACAAAGCCCAGAGGAAATGCATCATAAGTAGATTGGTGTATACAGAGATTATGCAGCACTGTCTTGTCCTCTAAAATGCGGCAAAACTTTCCCTTAAATTATTGACTCATCTAGAAAGGAACCTACCAGAAAGGAAGTAGATTTTGGTGCTCAAAAGTGCAAAAGTTGAATAACAATGCTGCCTAATGGGAGAAACAAATGCATTAGAGTTCACACAGCAATGCCCAGACTGACCCTATTTCATTCCATCTGCCACATAAAATATCCACTGAAAGGTACAGAAATGATCACTTTATTACCAGAAACCCAGTGAAACAATAATGATCTAGACTTCAAGTGTCAGCTGGCTGCAATTTTCCTTCATATTGTATGTCAGCAATTTCCAAATGGACTTTTGAACCGAAGCCCACAAATCCCAGCACAGAAAGGGGACCAGCGTCATCTTCAGAGACAAAGCTGCCCATGCCTGGTAAAAAGTCACAGAGCTTAACTTCCTCTGCACTGCAAAGGGGCACTTTATGGTACTTTAATTGAGTCAGTCACAGTGTTTCAGACTGAATCTTTGAGTCAAAGGGAACTTCTCTCAGGCAAAACTGCTACAAGACTGAGATCTGCCTGACTGAAGCAACATCCTCCTTCGGAATAAATGGCACAGAATTCCACAGTTGGCACAGTGTAAAAACAAAGAGGACACAGAAACTGATTTCCTCCTAAAGACACTTCAACACCAGGAAAGAGAAGTTGCAAAATAGGCAGCCAGGTTCTGTTTTCTCCTGGGATGTATCTGCTCAGCCAGTTCCTTAGGGCACAAACAGGGTTGGCAAAGTCTATAGAGGAACAGCTGACAGCAAGGCATTACTCAGGGGAATGCACAGATGTTACAAACACCTACGCTTCATTCCAAAATTAACTTTTTTATTAGCAAACATTTGACAGTCTCAGGTCTGTCTGCCTTAGAACAACAGTCTGCTCTGGAATGCTCATCAGGAAAACGTTACCTATTTGATCTTGGAGGATGCACACACAATATTTACTGGAACCAATGGTAGAGGGGAAAACAAAGTGTTATATACCATGCACTTAATGCCACTAATTACATCTTCCCTTGCTTACAACAAGTGAGCTATTTATTACACACAGTGCTGTGTCCTGGATGGTTCATGTATAGGGTTGTGGTGGTAAAGTCATTCCTGGTGAAATTCTGAAGGCAGCCTTTCTACTCCTTTCAGTACTTACTTAAGCCAAGGTTTAGGCTTTCCTAGGCTGATCTTCCATATGCCTTGCACTGTCTTCCAGGATATTTGGTCAGACTCTCGTGTGATGTAAGTGAACCTGGCAGCAGTGCAGGGAAGAGAATGATTTCCTCTTCCACCAGCTGAGAGTCTGGCACATACTTTCTCCTAATTAGTATTCATCCTTAGGCCTGTTGAATTTATGGGAGAGAGTTAGCTGCCCATAGAAATCCTAATTATTTAGAAACTCAATATCCCTTGTAGCCTGCAACTCTCACTGAGAACACCTTAATTACAAAGAAACCCCCAAGTCTATTATATTAATTTGTCCTCAGTAAGTGGACAATACACGAGCTAATATTTTGTTAACTTAAGGAGTTCTGTAAAGATTTAGAGCGTTTCTTAAAAGCACTGAAACAACAAAAGACAAAACAAAAAGTCCAATTATTAGAAAGTGACACACCTCTAGTTCCACAGACATTCTCTCCCCAGAGAAATATAGCCTAGTCTTCAAATTGCTCTTCGACTTCTGAGTCATTTGGGCACATTTAATATTTTTAAACAAGATAAACACACACACAAATTACTGTAGACTTTCAAAATCACAGGGCAAAACCATTCACAAATGAAGAAGAATTATAGAAATACTCAGGAATTCTGTCTGCTCTCTCCCACCTCCTGCCAAATTTGTTACATACTATCTGATCTACAAAAATATTCTACACTTTCATTCTTTAGTCCATAGGTCATTTACTTTTTGTCCCATCTTCTATTTCTTTTAGGTCATAATTTTCTCTGCCTCTCCCTTCTCACTTTCCTTTATTTCCCTTTTTTTTTTTCTTTTTAGCTCCACCCATGAAAAGAAAAATTATTTCAAAGGCCAAGGACAAAATCAGGCCATGTATAACTTGGGTGACTTGCACAGCTGCCAGGCACAAATGCCAATTTCAATATCTGGTCAGAGTGGACAACACAGCTGGAACTGTTACCAGCTTCATGAAGCCTGACACTTGATTTTAGACACTCAGTTGCGACTCTTCTCTTTCCTCTCCCTGTCCCAACATTATGAAAATTGAGTGAGATCTTTATTTCCAACTACCCTTCCAGAGGAAGCCACTGAGGCAATATACAGGATGAAAATTTTAGAAGAAAGTGCCCCGAAATGAAATGCCAACACAATTTCCAGCACAAAGGCACACCTACATATAGAGCAAGAATCTTTATTTTTCATAAGTGGAGTTTGGAAGGCAACCAGCCTTTCAAAGTGACAGGTCTGCAGCTCAGTTTGAATGAATGTATTGGATACCACTGCAAAGTAGCACTGGCTTTCAAACTCTCTGAAAAAAATTAATTTGCTTTCAGTCAAAGAACACAAGATAATATGCAACACGAATCCCAGTCCCATGCCAAACCTCATATGTTTCTTTAACCTTTGATAAAATCATATAAAGCCATTAAAAAAGAGAGAGAGAAGCTGTTTTTAAAAAATGCACATTCACTGTTAGAAAATACTAAGTCTGTGAAAAAAAAAGTCAGACAGTAGTAGCTTCCACCAACAATTACCTTCATAAAAATCAAGTTCTTGATTCACACAGGCAAGTTGAAGTGATTTGTGTGAAATTTTCTTCTGTGAATGACAACTAAGCTTTAATGCATATTTTTTCTGGGAGAAATACCTGCTGGACCCTATAGTTAAAATTTATTTACAGAATTTTTTTCTGGCTATCTCCAAATAGAGTGCAATATGTTTTTGCAATAAAAAAAATATATATATATAAGTGCATTGTTTTTACACTGGTACAGGATGTTGATCTGGTCTAACACCCCTGCTCAAGCAGGGTCACCTGGAGCCAGATCCATGGGAACATATCCAGGCAGCTTTTGAATATCTCCAAGGTAGGACACTCCACAACCTCTATCAGCAACCTGATCCATTGCTCAGGCAAAGTGTTTCCTGATGTTTGAAAGGAAGCCCTCCTGTGGTTCAGTGTGTGCCCTTTGCCTCTTGTCCTGTCACTGTGCACCACTGACAAGAGCCTAGCTCCATCCTCTTTGTATGCTCCCTTCAGGTATCCATATTCATCAACAGCATGCCCCCTGAGTTCCCTCCTCCCCAGACTAAACAGTCCCAGTTCTCTCTGCCTTTACTCACATGAGAGATTAGCTATTTCCCTAGTCACTTTTCAAACTCAGACATTCCACAACACATTTATTTTTTCATTTTTTTTCTGATAAAACTTCTAAAAATGCTCACCTGAGCTAGCTAAGCACAGCCTTTAATTCAAAATTGTAGCAGATTATTTCCTCTGAATGATACATAGCCTACACTACTTCAGAGATGAGCAAGGAAGAACACAAGTTCTCCAGAATAGAGTACTTCAAAACAAATCATCACATTTTGCATGTTTGATTTTCCTCCCTCACCTCTCCATATTTAAAAGAGAACTTTTAAGCAGAGAGCATATACAATTCATTAAATCTATGTTTTGGATACTTGCAATTAAGCTGCGAGGATACATTTTTTCATCAGAGCAAAATTATTTTAATAGCCATAATCAACACAATCAAATATAATCAGTCTGACAAGATAATAACATTTTAGAATCATTGACAATAATTTTCTGCCTTGCCAGCTCACATCTATATGAAGATGATTACCCCAGGAAAAGATATGCAACTTCAAAGGTTTCTACCTCTGTTTCAATACAGTGTTAAGTTATGTATTTTCATTTCTATTCTTCTGTATCCTCGCCTTCCCCTCTCTCACTCTTTTTTTAACTTTTTGAGAGATGTACTTTTGGTCTTTTCCTTCACTCTCTACATTCTCCTCCTCTTTATGCATATCTATACCTTTATGCAAGTGATTAGGATAATACATGGACATTCTTCAACAATCTTAAGCATCATACTTCTCATGAAAAGCAAGGGACAGAGGTTTGCTTCCTAATGTATTATTTTGTATTTTCCCCCAAATCTGCACACCAGCTTTCCCCATTTAACTTCAACCATGCCCAAGACATGTGCCAGCCAACTTCTCTGTTTCCTTTCTATTCCAAACACTCCTCCAGTGCTATTGCTTGGAATCTGTCACAACATGAAAATCATCTCCTACCCTTCACCTGCTCAGCCTCCCATGAATCCTGCTCCTCTGCCCTGCTGTCATTTTCATTGCACTCTTCCACTCAGTCCCCTTACTCCTACCCTGCCTTCGTTTTCCACTGGGAAGTAGCAACACCAAATTCAAGCTTTTCTTTCTCAAGTCTCTTATTTTGAGCCTGCTCACACTCTGAAGGTTCTTCCCTTCCCTGCCTGTGGCTCAGACTTTTCTTGCCTGTCCTCAGTTTCTCCTAAGCCCCTCATCTTTGCTCCTGACATCCCATAAGTCTTTTCTTCTACCTCTGCCTTACTCCTGTAAGGAGTTTTTTTAACTAGAACAGCTTGTCTTTCCCTGGTCAAGAAGCACTCCCCTTTTTCTTTTCCAAATCTTTAAAATTCTCTCAGCTTTTCAACATAAAGCTGGAGTGTGTTGAATTTAGCAATGCCACAGTCTCTTCAGAAAGAACTACTTCAGAAAGAGCAATGAAACCTGAGCCCAGACATCTCCAAAAGGTGCTTCACACTCCAGCAGGAAGAATCCTCTGCATCTAAATACTGGATAGACCTTAAGCCCATCCTTAGGTCATCTTAACATCAGATGCAAAATATATTATTACTATTATAATAAAACATTAATACTACAATTGCAGCTTTGATGTTGAGTGCTTTCAGAGGCAAAATATTCCAAGAAGGCACAATTTCTTACTGCTTCCCATTCACAGGGCATTTCCCAAGCTGAGATAAGTTTCCATGAACAGACAGTTTTTCTAAGCAAAAAAACTGAACTTTAAAACTTTGTTTCACAGTGTGCTAGGACCCAACAGTTGCTACTGTTCCCAAAAATGTGTCTTTACATACTTTCTTTACTGAAATTGATAATTTATTATATCGATTTCCTAGAATAGCTTATAAAATCTTGATTTAATTAGGAGCAAAAAATCATCTTTTTGTAGTCATGGCTGTAAAAAGAAAGACCAAGACTTTACAATACACAAGATGCAATCCTGCCCTTAATACAAGGTTCTATATTTGATTTTTGAAGTAAATCTAATTGTTCCAAGGAGGGGAAAAAACGTATTGGTGTATTCGGTAGCTTTCATAACAGAAAGTTAAGGAGAAAAAGCCACTTGCTCTTGTTTAAATAATCATGATTGCTGAAGGAAGTGGAACTAGGTTGATTTGCCACCTGCAGGAAGCTGGTCTTCTGTCTTTTCTGCAGTCTGCAAATATTCAACAAAGCATGTTTGCCTCACCTTTTGAAGAAGACAATTCTATTCAAAACCATGGGATACAGAGCTATGGCAGGGCATGGTTTCAAACTGAGATCACAAGCATTGTGGAAAGGGAAGGGACAGGAAGGAAGTAGGAGTGTTCAAAGCCTGTGCTGAAGACCAGTGTAGCTGTTCTTCAAGGAAACACCACCATACTTGTGATTTATCTGTTTGATTTACTTCTCATGGACACAATTTCATTAAACTGTAGACTTCTGAAAAAGTGACAGGTCACTATCAGACCGATATTGTCCTATCCTTTTTTTGGTTGTCTTTGAAACACAGAGCTACTAGAAGCAGTGCAGGAAACATAGGCAGTTTTATAAGGTTATTTATTATTCTTTGTTATAATAACCTTCTTTTCTAATAATTCAATATGCAAAAAAAAAACAAAACCAAAAAAAAAACCCATAAAATATTTGCAAACACTAACATTAATTGATTATTATTGATTCTCCCCTATGGTGAATGGGAATAAAGAGTATGATAGAAACTGTCTGGATATAAAAACTGATGACAGCAGTTATAATTCTTGGCTATAGTTCCTTTTTTGCTAGAAAGAGTGTTTTTTATGAAATCCTGTTGCCAAGAACAGACCTAAGCTTTCCTGTCAGCTGGTTTTAATTTGCAAGAGTATCTGTACTAAAAGCTCAAAACACTACAAGCTAGAAAGGTCTGGACTGTGATTTTGAGAGGTGTTGATAATGGATCATGAAAGTGTAACAAAAAGCTTCAGATGTAAAACAGTTCTCAGTATGCAAATCCCTTCCATGCACGAGTCCTTTCCTGAGCTCCTTGCCTGCTTCTTCCTCCTTTGCCATCAGCCCTGATTATGACATGAACCTTTGCCTGTGCCAACATGAATGAGACATTTTTTTGCAATTAGCTGCTGCATTTATTACTGACAGCGCCTTCCCAGACAGATGATCAATGCAGTTATAAGCATAGCAAGACATAGTTCATAGAGATATGAACTATATCTAGAGTTTAAAGTCTGCATAGGCCTGTCAAAAGGTAAGAAAAACAGAAGTAGTTTGAATGAATCACATTTTACCAGTAAGTATTGAAAATAGACCAAGACACTGCCAGAAGGAAGTTTGTTGCAGAGCTAAGAAAAAGCCTTTCCATCATCTGAGTCTTGGCCCAGCACTTTGAGTGACTGTGTACTTGCTTCATTAGAGGCTTTTGTGGGTGGGAGGATCTTGAAGTGAGGAGGAGGGTAGCATGGAAGAGGACATTATGCATTGCTTCTTGGGCTGTGAGCTAAGGTAATTTATAACAGCATTACCTAATCAGAGTTTTTCAGGATTTTTTTTTTTTAATTTGTTTGGGGTTTATTTTAAGTGACACAAAAAGTAGCAAGAAGATATTATAGTACTCAAGGAGACTCAAAGGTGCACAGCAGGCAGTCACAGGCCTAAGAGCTCCTTTGAACAGGACAGCACAGTAACAGACTGGATTGTATTCTTTGTAAAATACATATTTCATGTATAGGAAGTGATGGAGATATTGATTTTTTTAAAACCACAGAGATGTGGGTCTCTCAGACATTTTACAGACTCAGACCAAAGTCAATGCAGTAGCACAGACTCGCATTCTAGATATGGTTGCATTTGTCTTTCTTTCCAAGGTGTATAGAAGCAGAGGTATATCTCTACCTACTAAAAGGAAGAAAGATCTTGTTGTTAAATTATGAGGCCAAGAATCAAAAAACCTGTCTTTAGTTCCACTTAATTCCTTTCAGTTTATTTACTTACAGCTGTCTTTAGACAGCTGCTGGAAATGGTACTTTTCTTGTGCCTCAGTTTCTTCCTTGAGCCAAGTCATTCATGGGAAGAAGTCAAGGCATGACTTCAAGTTTCTTTCCTTGTTTAAAGAACTCATTTCCATCATTGTAGGGAGGTTCATGACCTCATTGCAGCCATTCTGGAGACAAGACAAGTAATTAACTTATGTCCTCAGCCTGGCCAAATGGCTTGACATAAATAACTTGTTAAAACACAATCTACCTGTAAGTATATCAGCAAGGACTTAAAAATACATTCTGAACCATAAGAATTAAACCTTCCAGCTAAGATGAAGATTATCAATCATAGCTTGAATTCTTAATATTCCTCTAGAAGACAAGACATCACCTAAAATTTGAAATCTACATGTTTACCTTCAAACTCATTCTCTGTTGTCACCTTGACTGCCTGGTGTGGCACCTGGCTCCCAATCAGAAAGGCATTTCAGTCCTTGCATTGCACTTTCTGAAACGTTTAGCAGTGTTAACTGAGTGCTGAAAGCCAGGTGAATTCACAGCACCACTGAAGCTCTTACTAAGCAGCAGCAGCACTTTCTCAAAGCAGGTGGAAGGCAGGGAAGTCTGACTGGGAGCAGATAGGGAAGGCAATGCTATGACTGGCACAAAGCACCAGAAGGAACCCAAGAAAACATAGGGAAGGAAAGAGGATGACAAATACAGGGCAAGATAGGCTGACCACGGTATCTTTATCAAAAGCCCAAAACTCTAGAATAAAAAGAGGCAGCAGGGGGGAACAATAATTTCTACCCTACTCACTGGAGACTGCAAAAATAGGAGAGCTCAACCAAGGATGAGATTTTACCAGAAGTTTTCATTGTACAAAGTCAGATCATCAGCCTCTATAAGTCAACACAATGGAGCTTCACTCACGCACAGAAAACCCCCAAACCACCACAAACAATTCACTCCCTTCACACCCTGCCCCCCAGCTTAGATTATCACTTAGAGATGCCCCATGCACTCTGTCAATATTAAAATTGCTTTTCAATAAAGCTTAAAAATTAGGAAAATATAGTATTAAGAATGGTTTTGAACAGAAAAAGAAAACCTAGATGAGTAGATGCTGGGTTTCATGTATTTGGTTTCGTAACAAGAAAAAAAATTCCTATTTTCTCTGTAAGTAATGTGCCTTTCAGTAAAACCCTCAATGTTTGTTTCAATTTTAAAAAAGCATTAATAAAATGTTTTCTGAAGGCAAAAAAGAGCATGACAATACAAAGCAGGGTGAACCCGAAATTTTTGTAAGTGCTGTATGCATTCCTCCTGTCAGTTGGGTGCCTCATCTTGCTGCATGTAAAATCCAGTCCACAGGTCTTGGTCTTGTATCACAGCAGTTTTATAAATGGGTTTCTACTTAATGATCATTTTGTTGGAATTGGAAAACTGGAATTGGAAAGGGCTGTGTGCAACACCACTGCTCAATTTCCAATGAAACCACTATAGTTGGCAACAATGTCTTTTATAGGGAAAAAAATAGGTTTGGGGTCTTAGTGTGTCTTCATTGTTTTAATACACCAGACTCATTTTTCCATGTAAAAATAGTATCTGTGCTTGCTTGGGAGCTGAGAATGGAAAACGATAGCTGAACATTTAAGGGCTTGCACTGCCTGAGCTGACATCAGTTTTGGGAAAGCAGCTGAGTGTTCATGTTACCCTGCAAGAGTTTTAGGCAACTGAATATGAAAATCTGCTTCTAAACTGAAACAGATCTGCTAATTTTGTGAGAGGAGTTACTATAAATATTGGAAAGAAGAAGAGTTGAAGTCCAAAATGTGTCCGGTAGACAAGCAATTGCTCAGTTCTTCTGCCCTTTATCAATCTAAGCAAGCATTTAATACTGAGATGGAATATCAGAGGAGATTAGGTTGAGCAGAGATAAACTTGGAGCTAATTAGAAATCATGCTTCACGTTATTCTTCTAGTAACAGCTGTTTTGAAATATTGCTATAGGGATGATCCCACTGCAATGCTGGCTTTTGAAAGCCTTCCAAATCCTGTAAAATGTATTAATCTGTGACATTCATATGAATAGCGCAGACAAACGAAAGCAATTACTTTCTCCTCTTTGTTCTGATTTGTTATCTTGGTTTGATGTGGAGAGCCTATGCCAAATATCTATCCCTTATGCTTCTGTGATTTGATTTCAGATTTACTTCCTTTAAATTATGTGGTCTATTTTGGGGCTTCAGCTAATGGAAAAACAAAGACAGCCAAACAACTTCACTATGTAGGAAAAAATATAACTTTCTTCCTTCAGTTATTACTCAGGATTTGGAGGTCTTTGTTAAACTAGTTGTTGAAATAATAAAAAAAAGAAACAGGGATGGGAATGAAGGAAAAGGGAGGAAAGATGTTTTTCTGAAGTGCTGCAAAAACTGCTACCATAGGCAGTCTGTACCAAAGTCAGAGGGGAAGGGGAAAATGCTGCATGTCATAATTGAGATAGATTTGTAGAAACAGTCAGGAGAACTGCAGCAGAGAGCCTGCCTGCAGAATTCCTGAGCCAATCCAGCAGAAATCCCGCCTACTTTGGTTTTTCTTTCATTGATTAAATGTAATTAAGAAGAAAGAGGTTCTTCTTCCTGTCCTGAAGATGCAACACAAACAGGGCTTGGGTGTGGGGGCATGAGGGGGAATGGCACCACAGACAGCTCCTGCTCCTTTACAGCAGGAGGATGCTCTCAGAGACATTTTAAAACCACAGCCAACCTCAGGCTGACCCACAGCATACAGCTACAGCTCTGCTAAAGCAGTATGGGGATGCCTGAAATCCCCAGGAACCCTGCTAATGTAAACCCTATTCCCTAAGGATATTGGTGAGCTCTGCCTGGCCATCCCAGCAGGGCTGGCGAGGAGAAAGAAATTAGGTGTGCCCGGTCCCACTTCACAGTGACAAGGACACGCAGGCTGCCCCAGGTGCTGCTAACCTGGGAACTGGATTTGGCTTCCCATACCACAGAAACAAGACCTTTCTTTTTTGGGAATCCCCTAGAAAAGCCTGACAAAGCCTTCACCAGCCATATTTTGAAATAATAAAAACAAGAACTATTTTCTTTCAAGTAAAAGTGTAAGGAGTTGAGAGGAGAGAACTGTGATAAGGAATGACCTAGAAGTAGTCACAGGAAAAGCAAGGTTAGAGTTGGGTCTTGAAAGCCTCAGAGCCCAAAGCTCCTCACTCTTGCTCCTTATTTTCTTCGTCTCTTTAAAGCAGCCACATTGACCTGGCTGTAATTTGGATGCTAATTTTTTCTCTCAACATCCAATTTGTTAAGAAAGAAAAAAAGGTTTTCTTTAAAAAGCCTTCTGTCTGCATTCTCCTTGAGAAAGCCAGCAGGCCTGAGAGATTAGTGTCATCACAGCTACATGGGCCAGTACTTCATAAATACAAATAAATCAGTGACCTGAAGCCACACTTGCTCTGCGCAGTCCCAAGCCTTGCTGCCAGTTTTTTAAAACAGAAGAAGATTTGTTCCAAAAGGCCAAATGGCTTTGGATTATACCCTAAGCCTGCAGCATATCTTCTGTCCCTGGCACTTTGAAACAACATGTGAGGGGCAAGGCTTCCAACTGCCCTGAATCAAAACTAAAACAAATGGCAGAAAGGGAAGGGGCAGTCCAGGACAGGAGAATCTGACAGATGCAAGCCTGTTGGGAGTGCTGTTCTCCATGGACACAGCCAAGAAGACAGGAAAAGAGGAGGCAAGAGCAGGGAGGAAGTGGGGTGAGCACACCAGCATTAAAAATAAATAGTTGTGTCACATATTGTGTACAAGGCTTGAAGACTAGTGTTTGCAGCTGACAGGGGTTTTAGGGAGGTTTTTTGTTGTGGCTATTTTTTCCCCCTTTTAATGCATACATCACATTACCCCAAAGTGACAACTGCAGTCATCCGTGCTGCCAGAGCAGCAAGCCTGCAGATCCCCCTCTGTGGATTCTGCTTGCCTGGGCACCCTGACACCTCCTTCGTGACAGCTCTGGAGTCCCCAGGACACGATCTTTCCCTAAGGCACGTACAAGCTCCCAGTAATGCTGATCATCAGCTTCCCAGGCAAATCCAGCCTCCCCTACACTCTCCATTCTTTTTTTTTTTTTTTTCCTATGTCCACAGCAGGTATCCTTTCATGAGAAATTGGAATCCCATGTTGCTAAGTCACTCAGTCTTTCACTACATGCTGGAGAGGATGTCTGATGTTTCTGTCTGCTGGTGCTATTCCTGGCCCAGTTTTCTCACAGAACCTTTAGAAAATGACATCCAAGAAGTAGCTGTTCATAGTCTGCCACAGAAAGCACAAGTAGATATAGAGGAATAAAATTCATGACTGGATTCCCACATTAGATTCCTGTTTTCCATTATTTCACAACACCTGAATGCATCTCTTTGCATTTTGCATAATTAGGCAGAGTCAGATTTTACAAGGAATCTTCAGAAATCACATGCCCCATCCCACTTACCTGTGAAGAGTGCTGGGTTCCTAATCCACTTAGGTTCACTTACAAAAATCCCAGCTAACACCCTCAAGTCTTTTAATCTATTTCTAGGGATTGTCATCACCTGCAAATTTGAACAAACCCAGAATTTTCTGCATGACTCATCCCTATCAACAGAGAACAGCAAAAACTGAGCTCCCATTGCAGGAGAAAAGCTAAGAGTACCCCCTAGTGTTCTGGGTGCAACCTGAAAATCTGGCCAGAGTGAAACCAGAGACAAGCTAATTTTAGAACATGGCCTTTAGTCACTGGGCATCCATTGTCTCCCTCTGGAAAAGGACACCTGTTGCAGTGTGATTACCTGAATGTGCCTCCAAACCATCACGTACCCACAGCTTGGTGTGTCACCACTTCCAAGTAGAGGAATCAATAGCCACCCTTATGAACTAAATATGCTCATGTGGATTTACACCAACCAACCCTTCTTTGCATTGGCAATGGCTTAAGGGTGCTCCCAGTCACCTCAAGCTGCTCAGATGACATGCAGAAGTCATTAGGGTTTGGGTAACTCAACAGCTTCTGATGCTTTATGGATCTCCTGTGAGAGTCGTGCGTCTTAATTAATCTGTCAAGTGCTTCAATATCCACAGAGAGAAGGTGCAGCACAATGCACGGCAAGGTTATTTATAACTCTCCCTCCTTCCTGCACACAAAGCCACATTAACTCACATTAAACCCTTTTTTAATGACAGCAAAGTTATAAAAAATAGTGCAACTTCTGCTAAATGAATCCATTCCAGACACCTGTTTCTTGCCCTGCCAGGTCAGGAGACCAGCAGGTTCTGCCATTAACCTCCTGCTGTGAGAGCTCAGCAAATCTTTTTGCTTTTCTGGGCTTCTCTTCCAAGTCATCTCTCTAGAGATGTTCTTCCTGTCAGGGTGTATTACCATGTGCATTTACTAAGTAGTAGTAATTATTTTGTCAATAACAAAGGAAATCTACTGTTAATCATAACAGCAGTCTTAATATACTTTGTCTTACTGGCTTTTTCTGGAATAATATCAACTGGAAGGCAAGTTTAATTTAAATCCAGGCAGACACATGTGGAGTACAGCACCCAGCAATATGTATGCAGATGATAACATGCTTGAGCAGCCTGGCCAATATCGTACTTGCAGTAGCCCATCCATCAAGGCTTATGTTATGGCAGATGATGCAAATTTAATGATTAAATATAAAAGCTTAAAATTCCAGCTAGTAGCAGCAGCTTATGAGGGGGTAGGAGAGGGCAGTCATGAAAGCCTGTCACTTAAACTTCATCTTACACTGGAAAAGTATCTTGCTGGAGTAAGGCAAACATTTTAATAATGCAGCAGTGCCAGCTGAAGGAAACAGCTGGTTTGTAAAAGCAATTCTGACTGTAAGGGTCCAGGAAATGGAATCTCAACAGGATAAGCCACATTTACAAGCTCCTGCTAAGATGGCTCCTTTAGCAAGCCAGAAAATAACTTACAAACAGATCACAGTTTGCACTTTGGCAGCACACTTAATACATGCTCAAAGTGCCCAGTCTGGAGGGAAATACACTGTGATTGTAGAGATAGTGCAACTTGTGCAGGCCAGGCCACCAAATGCCCCTTGTGGGTCCTTCAGAGTTTCTGGTTCTGCAGGACATGACTTTAACACAAAGCTCACAGTGGATTTTATTGCAGACTCTGTAAGATGCAAATTCAGCTCATCCTGTGATTTTTTGTGATTACTGATTTCTGGGATGTTTACTTTTTCCAAGAGATCGTTTTGCAATTTTGCTGTGATTTCAGTTGGTCCAAATAGCTTTGCTATTAAGTTATCTCATTGCTTGTACGTAGCCTCTAAGTGCAGCTCTGTGATGTTTAAAACCAAGAACTGAAATAAAACACTATCTGAAGCAACAGAATCCAGCAGAATCCAGCAAAACCAGAATTCCAGCAACAGCTGGAATCTTCTGGTTTTCCCTTAATCCAGGGTTTAAGGTTTCCCCTCACCTGCTTCCTTTTCCTGGTCTGTCACATGAGGTAGCAGCAGTTATCCAGCAATCTCAGAAGAAAATTGTAAGGATTGGCTTGTCAACACTCACTAAATCCACATAAATTGCTTTGAGCATAAGAAACAATAAAATGCTGAACAGTATCACTGCTGTGGCACCCAAATGGACCCTTGTATTGTCTTGCCAACCCAAAAAGATGCAGACAAGATCAAAGCTCTGTTGTTTTGTTCAGGCTTTTTGTATGGGCTGCGTAAGGATTGTTGTCACCTAACACATGAAATCTCTTGGAAAAATAAAATATCTATCCCTAAACATTTTGAAATATAACTAACCACTCCACAGTGCACAAATGGTCTGATGTGGGAGCTCCCCATAATAATCAAACGCAGGAAAGCAAGGAGGAAGGGAAAATCAGTACATACTGAGAAGACCTCTCTCCAGAGTTACCAGGTAGCAATATCCTAACTGTAGATTTCTCTGGAAAGCTGGATTATTTTTTATTTTATTTGGTGAGCTTACTCTCCTTTTAACTGGCCTGTTCCCTGCTCTACTACATGTGGTGAGGGTTGGTGTTATTGTATTGCTGCACACGCTCGAGCTCAGCGGCACTGAGCAGCTTTCCTATGAATAATGGGAGTGTGCTCCACGTGCCATCAGGTGTACATAGCACGGAGCCTGAATGTGTGTCACCCCTCAGGATTACACAGCCCTGAGCAAAACACAGCCCAGCCACAGCTTGTTCTCCTGTCAGGAAGCTGAACCCACAACAAACATGAGGTTCCCATAAAAAGATAATGCACCTTTTCTAGCCACACTGAACACAAACAAGCAAATGGAATGTGTCCCACCACTTACTTCCACTCCAATTCCCTTGTGCATGCCCACTGCTCCAGAGTACATTCACAGATAGCCCACCCTTCTCTGCTGCTCCCCCACCATTGCACCACAATGCACAGAAATTGCCACTTCAATTCCACACTGAGCCCCTCTGGCTCTTAGTGACCTTCATGCCAAACTCCACACTGCTGGAAATTCTGCTGTGGCTTCAAGGAGCATTAAGGAAAGAACATTTCTGTTAAATGGAGTCACACAACAATTTATCAAATGCGGAATCTCTCACATCGTTGCGTGACATCAATTTTCTGTGACAATGTCTGCAAATATGCAGGATGATGGGAGGTGGTGGATGGTGTCAGGCAGAAGGCATTTGAAATGAGAACTTGTGGATCAGGGATAGCTGGTTGAACCTCTCTTCTGAGAGATGGGGTTCAGGAAGACTTCTGAGGGGTTGCTACATCTGCTGTCAAATACTAATTTTTGTGTATACAATTTCAGCAGTTTTGGCCCTGTTTCAGTGACCCTCCTCCTCTCCACACCATTACCAATTCCAGTTTAACAGGGATTACCAAGGGCACAGCATGCTGGGAAAACACAGGACTTTTCCAGGTAACAGCTAGGAGGGATGCCTTACCTCAGACTCAGTGGAAGATCAGTGCAGATGGTTCTGGAGCTTCATTAAAGAAAAGGGATATGTGAGATCATGAAGAGCTATTAAGCTTACATATTTCTCCCAGTTTATCAAGATGATCAGTACACAGGCAAAGCATTAGCTGTAAGGTTTCTGCCTTCTGGTACCTGCTGTCAAATGCCCTAGTTTGGCTGGTATAAAACTAATGCCAGATGTACCCTAATAAAGAAAAAGGCCTTGGACTTCACATGCATAACCAAAACCCAAATGACACTATAAACCTGCTGTTGTGGCATTTGTTCTCTCAAGGGTATTACAGTTCAGCATAAACTGGAGGACAACAGACAAAGACACAGATATCTTTGTTGCACAGACCTAAAAAACACATGAAGGCCAGTATTTTGAAGATTAAGTCAATAATGCCAACTTGCTACATTAATTGTGAAGTGGGAATTGGCTAGCAAGAATTGTATATGTATCTTTGTTTTAACTGTGCCTCTCTTTCCCCTTGCAAAAAAAATGAACAACTGCCAACTCCCCACCTCTCTCCCACCAGGAGCTGGCTGCTTTTCTCCATCACTGGCATTATCCAGTCCTGACTGTGCTCAGGAATTTCACTGCCTGTCTCTGATGCTATTTCTCAGCAGTCCTTCGTACATATGGGACATCATGTTCTGCCCTCAAGAAACCCACAGCATGAGAGTCAGGAATCTATTTTAAAAGATTAGGTATTCCCCAGCCATGAAGGAGCAGTATTTCTGGCTATATGTATTTGAGTGCATATTCCCTGGCAAAATAGGACAGTGGAAAGGGGATGAAACCAGGACTTACTTGGCATTGTAGTCCTCAGGCTGGTAAAACAAAATATTTGACAATTACTCTTCAGAAGCAAGTGAATTGACCAAGCTGCTCAATCTGGATAGTGGTTTAAACAGATAGCTCTGTAACCTATAGCTGTCCTACCCAAAATTGTGACAAATGGCTTTCACTAGCCCTGTTGTCATAGGATACGAGATTTCCACTTCAACAGAAAGATGTGGGGTCTCCAGAGGTCCCTGCTGCATTTGCAGATGCAAGAGCTTTGTGCTTATTATGAGTACAGGGTGATCCCAGATGAGTTGCCTGGTGTTTTCACCCATCAACAACATGCCCCCATGACACAAAGATATCTCTCCATCTCTGCAGCAACTCACATTTTTGGGATCACTTCAACAGCTGCTTCAAAATGTAGTTAGTTGTTTACAAGTAGAAAGGATAAATTTTCCAGGCACTGTAGACTCCACGTCAAACACATAACAAGAAACTGAGAAAGGAAAAAAGCTATGGACTGAGTTTTTATGAGTGAGTCTGGCTCAATAATGAAAGGTTCACAACTGTTCTAATGACTGAAAACAGCTTTGGACAGAACACACAATTCACTGCTCCATGGACACCAGAAAATAAATTTTCTAACCACTGAAACAAGCCACAAATTATCCACCAATTTCAAAAACAGCATGACTGTAGCCTACACTGATATTTTCGCTGAAAGGAGGAAAATATGACAAGAATAATAGTCTTGCAGCTAAAGCACTGAACTCAAAGGACTTCTGTGTAGCTCCTGACACTTCAAGGAGCTTCTCATTTTACTCAGGCAAATCATTACAGAGTAAATTCATCTCCCCTGGAATGTGACTAAAAATACACATATAAATTGCAAAAGTCATTATATACATGGGTTTCTTATTATTCCATGTGAATAGGAATAAATTGATCACAAAAGAAAGCAGTGCTTAATTGTGTTTGAATGCTTCTAAACACATACTCCTGTGCAATAAGCAGACAAACGCCACACTAGTTTTTTGTTCAGCCACTTTGAAAGGAGCACCTTACTTTTGTCCCCACGTTAAAATACAAAAAAAAGTGTGCACACTGCTTTGTAAATATAACCCTCTATGACAAAAAGTGTATTATGAGTATCTTGATGCCCAAGTTAAAAGGACAGCCTGACAAGAAAATTGTATCATCCAGTTTGCTAAGTCTCTACCTATTTCCAAAAGTTCTATTCCACACACCAGCAAAACTTGATTTTTTCCAGAATAGAGCCAGTGAGCAGATTTGTAATCCCAGCACATAGATTTTGTCCTTGCTCTCCCACCAGTCTTGCCAGTCATTATTAACTGCTTGAGAGTTGGTTTCTTAGGAGGCTACATTACCTTCTGTTGTAATATTCCTGTTATCTTGCCAATGGCCTTTTTCCACTTAGTTTGGTCTGAGGTGAACATACTGATTTTAAGGCCACAGCTGAGAGCTACACCCTGAATGCAGCGTTAAACATTAAGTTCTTTCCTGAAATCTGCTAGTATTAGAATCATAATGAGAATAAAAACCAAATCTGTCTTGACCCACTTCATTGGTCCTTTTAAATAAGCCATAAGTCTACACATGAAATTGTGACGTGAAACCTGTATCTTTTACCAATCTCACCAGTTCTTTAAGTAATGAGTCAGGGAAAAATAAGGCAGCAGGCCCTATTCTTTTTCAGAGTCACGACATCCTTGGAGGTGCAGAAGAGCACTCTTGTTCCAGTTTTAAACCAGCAGGAAATGGACTACAGAACTTGGTTTTCTGAATGACCCTAGACTCAATACATGTCTAACAGGCTAAAGCTACTGACGTTTGCCTTTTCTTTCACAGTTCCATTAAGCTGTACCATTAATGCAGCAAATGAATAGAGGCATCATAAGCCACAGTGCTCTGATATTTGGAAGTTGCCTGGCTCCTGCCACATTTCTAGTTCTATCTGAACAGAATTTTCAAAGAAACAGACTTAATGAATCATGTTTAGTCACGCCTGAATGCTCACTGACATTGTAGCTTAAAAGCAATACCTGCTCTCAAGGGATGTTTTTTGCCATATCTACACTCACACTACATTCTGGATTGTGTTTATTTATTTCCTAGAAGCACATATACTTCACTAGTGAGCAAATACAATTTCATCTTTGCAATTCAGTCCTCCCAAACCACAAATGGGGGATGAATGCTAGCCTATCTCTTTTGTAAATCAGTTTGAGATATGCTCATGGGGAAAGCTGTTTAACACAACACTACTAATCTTTGCCACTGATTTCTAGGGAAAAATGAGCAGAACACCATCTTTTTCTTCTCCCCTCTCCAACTACCTGCCATTCCCCCTCTTCAATTAGGTCAAAAACCTACAAGGAATCAAGTACAAAAGGTTATTAGTGGAAAGGCCAGTTCTGCAGTTTGACTCAATGCTGTAGAAATAGGTTCCACTGGACTGGGGTTTGTGTGAGCAGATCAGAACCTCCCTAACAGTGTGTGAGACAAGAGACAAAGTAATAGGACTTCATTTATAGGATTTACTACTCAGCACTGTGGAACTTTCAGACACAATAACTCAAATTGGGCTTTCATTCAGGAATTCCACTGCCTCAGTGCACCTTGCTCCAGGCACAGAACCCAACAGACAAAGAGTGTGACCTTCAGTCCATCAGAATAAGGGTTTGGAAGGATCAAACCCAGCAGAGCTGCTCCTGTTACATCTGCTGCCAATGCCACCTCACAAGTGAAACACTGATTTCTAGGGCAGAGCACTGAACACCAAAACCTAACACTGGTCTACAAATTTCCCAGGAATGCTTTGCTTTCCTCACTAATGTATTGTTTTCCAACCCCTAAGAGTTTTTCTTTAATTTCATTGTAGGTTGGTTACATTTGATGTTCTTCTTACACAAAGGTACCCTTGACCTGGCCACATTTTTTTTTCTTTAAAACAACAAAGCACAGCATAATGGATGAAAAAAGCCACTTGGTCCTGACATCTGCTAGGCTGCCTCACACATCTGACATTCTACAAAGCATTAATATCAAGGCCTGCCAGAAGTATGCCTTGTGCAGCAGGGATCAG
Source organism: Urocynchramus pylzowi (assembly GCA_013397555.1). NCBI lineage: Eukaryota > Metazoa > Chordata > Aves > Passeriformes > Fringillidae > Urocynchramus > Urocynchramus pylzowi. The sequence goes on along the minus strand of VZRH01005339.1, from coordinate 1,042,495 downwards.
ACTGAAAATTAATGTGCCACTTACGAATGGTAAAGGCATAAAACTGACTAATCTACTTCCATGGTGCAAGGAACAGCTGGGTCAGCCAAGGGCAGGTGTGTGAAAGGAGAGCCAGACTCCTCACCAAGGCATCACAGGGGAGATGGGCTCCAGGCATTCCAGGGAGCCAGGCAGATGCCATCAGGCACAAACCTGGCTGCAGGGAGTCCCTGTAATCCTCTCTAGGTCTCAGCAGCATGTTCTAGATGATTACATAAAATGGAGATGAAGATTTTATTTTAATGTACTTTCTACTTTGATAATCTCTTATTTCAAACAAGTTCTATCTAAAATAATTATATTATTTTCTCGTTCTTTTCCAAGAATCACAGAGGACCTGGTCATTTCTGGCCTAACCTTGCTGGTTTCGGGGAGAAAAAATATGGCAGATCTTCCTCCTTCAGACTTATCTGAAAGCTCTCTCTGAGCAAGGTATATATATGGCCCAATCTGTTTTACCAGAAAAATGAAAATAAACCAAGCAAACAAATAAGGTATCCAAAACCAAGCAAAATTATCATGCTAATGAAGTAATTTGTATCTAGAAATCTCTATCAGGGGGGAAGAGAAAACAATGTCTCATGACACCATCACTTTGTGTTCAATGCACAAGACATACTATGAGCATACACCATTTGGCAGTTATATGCTCCCAAAGAAAACATGCAAGGACAGGGAAAAATCTCACTCAGATCCTATTTCTTCCATTTATGATTTGAAGAAAGAGTTAGGAGCAGAGGAGTTTTTAAAAAAGTGTCAAATCCTAAGTTCAGCTACCTGCTTTTCCTTTCAGTCTTCCTTCTGTTGCTCCCAGGTAGTATTTAGTTGTTGCCAAGCAGCAGAAAGCTAATTAACACAATGTCATGTTTCCTTGTTTTCATCTCTTGCTCCTTCCCACTTACATGCACACTGCTCCTCAACATTCCCAAAATAAAGGTAAATTGGCTGCAAGAAACAAGAGAATTGAAAGCATAGTTTTGCATTCAGCCTATGGAAACACTCCCTCCCCTAGAGCACTTGCTCTTATTAGTGCAAATCACCATAAGCTTTGGTCACAGAGCACATTAACATCTCCAGCCAAGCATCTGGCAGGGCTGTGCTGCTCACCTATCCCAAACCAGCCAGCTGAAACACAGCAGGTATTCCCACAGGAGATACCCTCACTGCAGTGCTGGTGAAGCTCTGTTGAGGGAAGTTTAGAGAATTTAGCATTTGAGCTGCAGTGCACATAGCAAAAAAAAGGCTGTCAGAAAAACACAACAACAGCTTCTGTCAACTCATTTGCTAGGGTGAAAGAGATGCCTTTCTAAAGCTATCCACTATAATCCATTTAGGCACATCACCTTCTGCCCATTTTGTATTTCTTTGCTTCCAAACAATAGTAATCTTTTTCAGAGTGTGGAGAGCAAAAAGATTTTTCTTCCAAACAGTAGACTCACTTTGCATCAGCACTCTTTTTTTAACCCAGCAATACATGTCCCTAGTAGCATGAGAAGAATTTATTCCCTTTTTCAGAAGACTCGAATCTATTTCTGTATTTGAAATAGCAGAAGGTCCTAAAAACAACTACTGCAACCCTTACACACATGGGCACAGATGAGAAAGGGATCCCATAATGCAGAAACCTACTGCACATACAAATCTAATAAAGGTAAGGGGGTAAGACGGTCAAAACAAGGCAGACAAGGAAATGCCAAGCAGAGGCTGACTGCACTGAGATCATCTACTTCCAGCACAGCAAGGAGGGGAGTTTTCCAGCTCTCACAGCCACCATTCATCACCATTAGCTAAAAATGCTTGAATTCTCCACCTTTTTTTTCCACCCCCAGCCCTTTTGCTAAGCACTAGATGTTTGTGATAAACCAGAGGCTCTACCAGAATTTCTGCTTGCAAGACCACGGCCTAAAGTCAGCCCAACAGCCATTTAGAACCCATTAGAAAAATCAACAGTAATGAAATTCACAGTGTCTGGCGTGAAAGCAAATTCCTGTTTTGCCTTTCCTGAAGGAGACCAGGAGTTATTCTCTCTTTTCCGAAACTGCTGATATATCACCTTCCACTATGTGGGGTTTTTTTGAAGAACACAAAGGCAGGTGTTACACAATAACACCTCTCTGCTTCACCATTTTGAACCCATTACATTCTATTTTGGCTCTAGCATTAATGGCCATGGCACATCCAGGGTTCCTGGCCCATGAGATTAATGAAACCAGGCCATTTTCCAAACATCTCCCAAGGAAAGTTCAGCCATGTGGCTACCATGAAACCTAAGGGAGAGCTGGGAAGAGAAACACTCCAGTCAGTGTTGAAAATATTTAATCCCAGAGAGCCAGTCAGAGATCCAAGTCCCCTTAGAAGAGCATGACACTCTAATAAATGCATTGCATTGTGTTTCTTGTATCCACGAGCCACAGAGTTGCTCTAGATATTCTTCATGTTCAGGCAGCTTGACTATCTCGATACAGTTCCCTGTCTGGCAGGGAGGGGAGGGCTGGGTGTGTGCAGTGAATCTGTCACTTGCAGCAGACAAGAACATCTTGTACTTGAGCTCTTGTTGAGTAGGTTAGAAAGGCAGACAAAGCGGCAGACTTATTAGAATTTTTTTTTTTTTAACTGAGGTATTGAGAAGTAAAACCCTTATAACTTTCTATTAATTTAAACAGGTCTGTGCAATATATCTCATTTTCTCCTTCAATAAGAAAAATAACATTTAAGGGTTAATACTGGAAATAAAAACATTACAGTCTAAACTGAGCTTTGAAGAGATCCCAGCATTCCCAATCCTTATTTTTTATGCAATCATCACTAAAATGAAAAAAGACACGTCTGCAAGCTGGAATAGCTGAAATTAAGGAGACAGATTGAACCAATTTAATATTCCCATCTCTGCTAAGCAACAGACTAGAGAGGCAAAAAGTAGTTTGCAACAATCTGAAGGGCACTTTGACCAAGGAAGAAAAGGTCAAGAGAAACTAAGCAGAACTCAAATAGGAATAATGGAATGAAATCTTGATGAGGCTAAAAAAAAACTGAATTAAATTCTTTTGCTCTGGAATTCTCCCTTAAAGGAAGTGAAATAAGCCCCTTATAATGCCCTGAATAACCCTGGAAGATCCTCACAGTTGCAGCAGGATGTACAAACACACCTTTTGGCATTCCTCACTTCCCAGATTTGTAAGAATGATGTATCTGATATACATCTGTAAGAATTTAGCATCTCATATGCTAAAATCCTAGGGGTAAAGCACCACCTAATAACTCTGATTTGCTCATCTTTAATACTAGCATGAATTGTGAATGCATGGGAAGAATTAATAGGATTTTCTGAGCAAGGAGAACTACTGCTAATGGTCATTACACTATATCAGAGGACTGTAACATCGTGCTCTTGAGCAGCCATATGTTGTTCAGGAAAATAAGCACCTTCAAAACCCAATGGCTGTGTTAAATCCCATGGCATCTGCCTAAGTATCTATGGGGTTTTAAAGGCAGCTTCTTAACCTTGTCAGTCTTACAGCATTGCTGACACCACTACTTAAAACTAGCAGACCTGAAAAAGCTTTCTACAACTCAGCTTTTCAGGCTTTTTACTTGGTTTCAGACTGTAAGCTTTGCGTAACAATTGAGAAATCATGGCTGGAGACACAAGAAATGAATGCAGCAGGCACCGCATATTTCTGAAGCGCTACATTTCGCCCCCCTGGCAGTGATGTGCCTGCCGCATGTCTCTGCGTGAGTCATCAGTGCAGGGGAAATACCTCCAAATTAGCAGATTAGGAACGGCAGATCCTGCAGACTTGGGCACGCTGTCACAGCTGTGATCCTTCCAGATCCGAGCCCTCTATGCCCATGCAGCTCTGATGACCTCAGACCGCGTGGCTCTGGACATGCTCCTGCCAGCATCAAGCAGTGCAGGCTCAGCACAATGCCCCACCTGGACAAAAAGCATTCTCCTTCAAGACTCTGCTCTTCTTTGGGCACATGAGCCAGTGGCAAAGTGGGGAATTCAGATGGGGAAGAGGGACACAAAGGCACACGGTGCTGGTGTGCCCACCCAACACAGCAATGCCTTCAGAAGCAGGTCCTGGCCCTCATGCACATCCATACCAGGACACAAACCTATTTGAGTGCAAAGCTATTACATAACTTACACTGAATTATGCAATCTTTAATGCTCATTAACAAGCAGAGGCTACCACGAGTTACTAGTGAAAACAATTTGAGAAATGAATAAACATGACCTGTTTTACCCATGCTTTTGGGCCAAGACATTGTGCATATTACCCCAGGAATAAAAGTTACTGAGCTTTAAAAAGTAACAGGTTCACTACTAGTATTAAAAAAGAAAAAACCAGGAATACTCTTGTTTGCATAAGTTGCAGTTTATCTTATTTGGTAAGACTGTAAGTGTCCTAATTTGGTTTTAAAAGTAAAATCAATTGTAAATTTATTTAGACCAATTTACCTGCCTGCCTGTTGTACATCACTGGACTTGTATTGATTGTTTGAGATGGAACTCATTCCAAATTGTATTGATTTAATTCATTAGCAAATTTTTAGCAAAGCATATTTTGTTGTTTCAGGGCAGAACTACATAAAGCTCCATTTAGAGACTGCAGGACTGAGCAGGGGAGGTATAGGAGGGGGGCTAAAATTTCTAGAATAAATGAGATTTACAAGCAGCAATATGAATCATCTGTTTCTGATGAAAGACCGTTTTCTAAACAATAAATAAGAAAAACTGGGACTGGAAAAAGCCTAGATACATTGATAGGGGGGAAAAAAATCCAGTTGGTGAAATAAGAATGGGGTGAATAATTCATAAATAGTACAGTGTATTGGTCGTTTTAACAGACATTTTGATTTATGGATTTAAGTGCCTAAAATAGCTCAACAATTTATAAATCATCTTAAAATCAACAGATCATGAGTAGATTTGTCTGGCTTTCCAGCAAGGCAGCCGAGCTGCATTTGTTACCTTGGCAACCAAAGGTACCTCAGTTACCATGGCTACAGCTCCTTTAAAATACTGTTGGCAATTCCTCCCTCCCCAACTTTTGTGACTATTTTGAAAAGGAATTTAAAAAAAAAAAAGAGAAATCCTAGTACTCTGTCAACACTTGCACTGAGACAAAAGGTTTGCAAAATGCAAATTTTGTCAACCCACAACGCCAGGTTAAAGATAAGGTAATTTTTCTGCTGCAAATCTTCACCTCAGTGAGACACTGTGTTATGAAGAGCTTCGATCTGGGAATCCATAAATCTTGGATTATGAAGAGCTTGATGATCACATCCTCAGCTCAACATTTCACATCAAAACCCAGCTCTGCTGCTCACTGGAAGAAGAGGTGCAGGAATGGACTCCTACCACATTGCAAATTCTCTGTGTATCAAAGCTCCCCACAAACTGGGAAGGTGCCTGAATTGCTTAATAAGATATGGGAAAAAGGGTCAGAAATCCTGGATTCTTGTTTCTGAGGCAGGTGAAGTGGCAGCACTCACCTCCCCAGGCTCCAGTCAGCACCCAAGATGTGCTTCCTATGTCTGGAAAGGATGACTTTATGGAGGAAACCATTTACTGCACTCAAATCAGTGTCCTATGAATTATCCTGAGGTTAGAGTGGCATTTATGTTGCTAAACTGCAAGTAATCTGTTTAGGGAAGTTGCTTGCACCTAATACAACAAGACAGAAAATTGCATCTTTCCAGAAAATTGTGCACCTTAATCTGAGATACAGGGCATTCAAGGAAGAGGTCACAATACCTCTTTCACTTCATTGACGTTTTACTGCAAGTTAAATATAAAAATACATCAAGCTCCAATTGAGAAATAAATATTTTTTAAAAAATAATCACAAACCTTGATTTGGGCATCTTCTGATTCTCAGCTAGCTCTATGTTATAAAATCACCTTTAACTTTCCCTCCCTAGGAAAGAGTTTTTTGTGCTCCCCTACAACATTCAATTGCACATAGTTGGTGTTATAAACAGGTTTATGGCAGCACACAATTGCCACAAATCACTTAAGAATTAGAAACTGAGCAAGTGAAAATAAGCCCTCTGGGGTGAATGCTAGTTTTCATCCTTATTTGCTAACAGAATACCTGGCTTGAACACAAGTCCTGCCTTTCTCCTCTCTTCTCCAACTTCACCCTCAAACCCCTCTTACTTTCCCTTAAATTTTTATGCAGTTTTGTGCCTATTATATGGATACTTGCTAGGGAAGATTTCCAGAAGTGATTAGTGATTTCTGGCGATTCACTGTTATTGAGTCTCCAAACCAAAATCTCCTGAAGGCCTAAATTTTAATAAGCCATCAGTCCAACCATAGTAAAATATCTGATAAGATTTCCTAGTGTTGAGGACTTCAAAGTCTCATGACAAAATATTGAGGACACTAGAGAGAGCAGCGGAAATGTTTTCACTCTTTTCTTAACCCAGAGTGGCCATTCCCACAGTCATTGATGCCACAGGGTGGCACAAAGAACAAAACTTGAAGAGCCTACACAGATCTGAGCCCTATCCCCCATTCTTTACACCCCCCACACACATTTGCTGTGTGTTGGACTCACTGAGCTGCAAGGTTAAAAGGAAGAACATGGCTCAAGGACCAAGCTGGAGTTTCACAACCAGATGGCTTTGAACTCTGCAAACAGAAGTTCTGGGGGACCATACCTTGGCCAACAGACACAGTACCCTAACAACAGCCCAGCACTCCACATTTCACAGATTATCCACCCCAGGGAAGTTTAGATACTAAGATACAGATTTTGAACACAGTCCCCTAATTTTACCCCAATTCAAGGTCTCAAAACCTTGTTGCATAGTCAAAGTTAAAACACCATACTTGAGAAACACAGGCTCTAAACACAATCACTTTGTCTGTGGGACAGAAGCAATAGCTACTTGTTTTGCCTTACAAAACAGCTGCAGAGATTGATACCTACATTAACATTTCAACAGCACTTCCCAGGTGTAGAGTTCCACACTGTTAGATGCTATAGAGTGTTTTGGATTCTTTGTACTGCAGATAGATACATAATATTCAAACAGAGCTGTTTCAAATTAAAGATATTTCCTTTGTGTTTAAGGTTAGAATTCAGAAACTGAGTTGGTTCTCCAACCACACTTAGCATGTGCACTTGAATAAACCTGAGAAATGAAGATACACCACAGATGATACAGCCAGAAGACAGTAAACAATAATTTATGAGAGGATCTTATCATCCAACAAAATGTTGAGTGTACTGCAGAACACAAGCTAAACACAGTTGCATAATATTGCTAACAAACCTTTCAGAATATTGTACATTCCTTCTACCTTGTGCAGAAAGCAATTTTTCTCTAGATATAAAGACTTACCTCGTGATCCTTTCTGAATATTTCCATCTTTCTTTTGACCTTGACTGCACAAGAGGTTGGTTTTAGAAGTGTTGCTTATGCCTGTTGCTTATGCAATACACCTCCCAGGAGGGGTTCAAAGGGCTCCTCCTGAGCCTTTTGTAGCCCCAGCTGAAAGGGGTTAACAGAGTGCAGTACCAGATGCAGATGAGAGAGTGGGTCTCACCTGCAAAGGGCTGTAGGGAGCCCTTTTGACAATGCCAAGCAATCAGCTCTGCAGCAATCCCCCTGGAAATCCTCCCTCTGCAAGGCCTCCACAGCTGCCAACCCTCAACTGGCTTATGGGAGGGGTGATCACCACCTGTAGCTGATAGCAGGGTTGGTGTCACAGGTGCTAGATGTGACTCACCAATTTAGCCTTAAAAACACAACAAGGACAAGGCTTTTTCATTGCTCTCTTCCATGCAAGGTCAGAGTTTTTACATGTCTGTAGGCCACTACTATGGCTAGTTTGGGTACAGTAGGAGAAAATATTGTACCATGGAAAGAAAGGATGCTACAATTTTCTCCTTGAAATCAGGATGGTGCTGTCAACAAGGGGGGGTGGCAATGTGCTTTGACTGCCCTGTGTCACTTACTATGGTGGCAGCTCATGCTATGGCAGATGCCCTCATGAGTCTGGGTTGTATCTTATGCTTTCTGTAAACATCACATCTCTATTTGCCCACAAAACAGTGGAATCTCACCACACTGGGCTGTTTTCGATGAGATGTTAGATAAAGAATAAAAAAATGATTGGGGAAGCAAAGTGTGTGACTGTCTGAACAGGAGACTGGCACCTAGTGGCCAGATTCCGATTCCAGTTGCTTTCTGCTGACACATGGAAGAGTGGAGCCACAGAAACACAGGAATAAATATTTTCTTCTTCAGAGAGACAGGAGAACTGATTTTGAAAAAAATACCCTCAATCTTGCTGGTCTGAGTGAAGACACACTATACAGAATCCTTTAGGCTGGAAGTGACTTTTAAAGGTGATCTGGTCCAACACCCTCCAGTGTGCAGGGAAATCTTCAACTACATCAGGTTGCTCAGAGCCCTGTCTAACCTGACCTTGAATGTTTCCAGAGGTGGAACATCTACAACCTCTGTAGGCAACCTGCTCTGGTGTTTCACCAGTCTCATAATGAAAAAATTTTTCCTTATATCTAAGCCTGACTCCCTCATTCAGTTTAAAACCATTAACTCTCATGTAATTGCAACAGGCCCTGCTCAAACATTTGTCCTCATCTATCTTATATGACAAAGGCTATTTTTGAAGTTGCCTAAAAGAGCTACCAACACAGTTTTATAAGTTACATTGTCACTAATTTGGATGTCTAAAATGGCTCACAGTCAGTCAAAACCCAGTACTGACAAAGATGGCTGTCAGTGGAAATTTTGTATGTTCCCATCCTGTGCATTATCCTTGCACAAATTAAACTGTTGAGGAGCCTCTGCCTAACTAGGGAATGAAAACATCCTCTGCTTTCCAAAATACTGCCTGTTTTTTTTAATAGTTTTTGCCTTTTCGATTGGTTTGTAATAGTTGCAATTATAAATAATGTGGATAAACTTTTATATAGTTACATAATAATGTTGATATTTGATATTTAGGTTTTGTAGAGAAAAGGCACAAAAAGGTCTCAATATTTAGTAACATATTTAGGCCATCTAGGAGCTTAACAGGACTTCTGTGCTATGCACTGCCCAAAGGTAGGAAAGCATTATGGCCATAATGCTTTAAAAGCACAAACTTCTGGCTATGGATTAAGCTAAGCAAACAATATGGGAGGGAAAGTGCCTACAACACACTGCTAGTCATAATCTGGGAAAAAAAACATGAAGAAATGGTGAAATTATCCAAAATGAAGCAGTCATTGAAATGCCTGAGGTTTAACATCCTTATTTTTAGACACCTTGTTAAGAACTCTTGGCTTTTCAGGGAATACATCATCTGTGACATCCATCCACATAAACTGCAGTGAAAACAGGAAATCCTGAGCTCAACATTTACTGGCACTATAGTGATCCCAGGGCTTCCAGTTTTCCAGGGTGAGGAGTTATTTTGAGTGCCTCTGTTCTGAGGTGCTAAACTCAACTATCAGAGGGTAAACACTCAGCTGCTCCCAGAATTTCAATCTCTTTGGAACATATCCCACAGGGTCAGAAACTGAAGTTTCAAAATCCATGGTCAAATATGAAGTAAGTTGGTCTGTAGATGAATTCTTTCATTATTTCTGCTATGGTATTGCTTTGGGAGAGAAATTGGGTTAAGGCTGCAGACATAAACTGCTCGCCTTTGGGGCTTGATGCATTCTGGACCTTCCACTTCATCCTAAGTAGGAGCTGCCAGCATCATCCTACAGCCTGCCACACCCCAGCAGCTCTGTGTGAATGTGTGTGGAAGGTGTGCAGACAGACCTCACACCCTGTCCAAGGCTGGTTATGTAGCTAGCTCGCCCACATGGGAAACTACAAAAGGTTGGACATTGACTCATTTTAGTTTTTCTTGAAGCAGAAGCATTATTGTCTGCACATAAACATGATCTGGAACACACACCAAATACCTTGGCTTAAAAGCCACAGGAAGGAAAGCTGGTCTTGCATGTTAAGTTAAAGGGCTCTACATTCAGGGCAAAGCCTCCCTGTGTTTCAGGTGTTTCCTTATGGAAAGCATGGTGTTTCCTTTGCACTCAATACTCCCACACACTGGAGGTTTCCTCTTGCAAAAAAAAGGGTAAGTAAGCAGGGCATGATCTTTCTAAAGGAGCTGGAGACCACCGAGCACCCTCTGCCTCCTTCATACCTGTATCAGTTTCATTCCTAGGGGCTGCTGTGAAGCTGAGGTTGGTGAATCAAACCTCACTAAGGGTGGGCTCCGAAAGGCTGCAGAAATAATGTCTCCAGCTCTATGAAAGGCTTCTAGCACCACTTCAAAAGTAGGTTTGAGAGAGGCTGCACACCATAAGCATAAGTGTATGAATTAAGGCACCTTTGGGCAAGTCACAGTGCAGAAGCTTAACAAAAAGGGAAAAAAATAGACCAGCAGCAAGTTAGAGAGGAAGGAAGTGTGATTTTCTCAGGAGATAAATCCAGAACAAAGGTGGTGAGGTGAGATCCTGAAAATCCTAACGCATGACACCACCACCATTCATTGCTACAAAACTCTCCGCTTCAGTTTAGAAGAGAAACTGTGCAAAGTCCAAAAAATGTTACCAACTTCCTAGCAGAAAAAAATTGAAACTCCTAGTATTCATAGGCAATTTAAGTTCTCTGGTTTCTTTTGCCATGTATTAGTTTATGTTCCATGAATGAGATATTACATGACTTTCTCAGTTTCTTTAGTCCTAAAGTTTTTGACAGAACTCATAGCATAAAAGTGTCTGACATCATCTAAAAATGAGATTAATAATTATATTGAATTTATGCAGCAAAAGCACAAGCACATGAAAACAGATGTCTAGGACTCATAGGGTGTTTGAATGTTTAGTGGTTGTTAGCTTACAAAAGAAGGAAAACACCTGAAAATTTCTAATTGCTTAGTTGTCTGTGATGGAGAGGACAAAAATGAAAAAGCTTAAGATAAAGATGATTTAGGTTAGGCATTAAGAAGAAAAAATATAGATTAAAAATTTCCTGTAGAATTTCTATGATGTTCACCAGTAGAGATCCTTAACAACAGTCAGTGTAGCTGCCTTTCAGGAATGATCAAAGACTGTGCTTTGGGACAGGGAAATGATGATTTTGAAGGTCCTATCAAGCACACATTTCTGCAGTCCCTCAGAGATGGAAGGCTTACTTTCACACTTACAGCTCCTTCTGAGTATACATGTCTCATATGCTCAGCTGCAGGAGCCTTGGGGCCCTTTTGGATCAGGAATTGATATATGTTAAGAATTCCCCACTGCGCCATTGCTGAGCAATATGAAACATTCCTTGGTCCCACCATACTGTTCCCATTTAGTTCTCACTACCAGACTAGGAGCAACAAGGAAGCTTTGCAAAATAAATTCACTTCTCTTCTGTGTCAATGTTCCTATCAATTCACAAGACTTAATCTGTCCTAGATAAAACTGGAAGGCTTGCTTGTGACCTACAAAGAACCATTCCAGTCCGTGCCTGGTGACCACCTGGCTAGCCACGTGGCCCCAGAGGAGCACTGTACATACACCACTTCCAGTTATGATGCAGCCTTGCTTATCCCAGTAACTACCTTGTCAAAGCACATGGCTGCCTGCTAGGACTAACATTTGAGAGATCAGCTTCTAATTTATTTATTGCAACGTCAACACCGAATAACTTAAGCATATTTTCCACAGATGACTGCACATTTTTTTTAACACGCTGTTTCACGTCTGCGTGCCACAAAGCATTCCAGAATTTTTTTGCAAGCTGTCATATATTTTTTGGCATTACATAATCATTTCATCCATGAGTTGCTAGTGGACTTTTTATCCAACTCTAGAGCAAGCTCTGTCTATCCGCAAGGCTCCTTCTTCCATTTGTCTCAGCTACAAAACATGAATTTGAATAATCTTGTGAGTGAACCAGCATGTTTGCTGATGTGAGCTTCTCTGTCAATTGTATTATCATCTCACCAAAAGGCAGACTGCTGAGAGGGTCATCTCTGCCTTCACTGAGAACAGCTTGGTGCTAACATCTGATGGTGACCTCATATACCTATACCACACCCATAGAAAAAGAACTGGATTTTTTTTCCCCATGCAAATAATTTCCTTTTCATGATCATTGCTCACAGGATCTTGAAACATCTTATATTAGGATTCTTAATGAAATATTGCAGAGGTTGCTTTCTGACAGAAAAAGTTTTTGCTCACTTCCCCAGCATTATCTGGTTGTTGGTATCATGTGCTCACATTTAGTCATCTGATCAGTCATACAGATTCAGTATTACTTTCAAAAATTCAGCAGAATTACTGGCAAATTAAAAATGAGTCATTTGTTTGAATCAGGGTCCATATCTCTGAGAAAGCCTGTAAAATTGGTCTTGACATAATAAAATGTTTATAAAGATAAGTATTTAAGGCAGCTTTCACTTAACCCATACTTTGGCTGAACTGCAGCAAAAAGATTTGTCTTGTTAAATAATTTGGGGACACATGGGCTGAACTAAATTAATTTTAAATTAAGAGTGGTTAAAGTACTGTTTACAGATTAAAACAAAAACTAGGCAAAGCTTTGAGATTCGAGATGGGCAAATGCTGGTATTTTTATGGAAGTGCAGTAATTTTGACAGAAAAACCTCAATCAGATGAACTACTGTAAAAGAAAGCTGGTAAAGTACTTGAAGAGATACCTTGTAAGTAGAAACCCTAGTGCTTTATGCAGGTCTAGCACAGGTCTCTGGTTATATTTGAATTACTGATGTTTTGTGGAAAACTAACTCCTCTGTTGCCAGCATATGTTATTGAAACTCTTCAGAGCCTAACTTTTTCCTGCAAGTGTGTAGCAGTGATAGACAAAGTGAAAAATGACTAGACTTGGGATTTTTATATTATTCTGCCTATCCACACCCCCAGCCCTCTCTCACTCCCACAAAACAAACAACAAAACCCCCAAACAAACTAACCCAAACATTGTAGATCTCACTAGAAGCACAATATAGAAGCTTTTCTGGAAGCTCCATAGCAGTAAGACTACCATCATTTTTCCTTCAGAGACAAAGTTCTCTGGTGAGTTCTATGTTCTCACCTCCCATTTTAGTCTTGGCAAGCCTCGGGTCCTCCTAAGAGAGAAGCAGGAAACCTCCTGCTGCTCAGGGCCCTGCTTATGCAGACTGAGATGACAACTGCTTAGTTCCTCTTCTTTGCTGGTTCAACAGCAAAGAGATGGTGCCACTTATATAGAGAATTTCCTAATCCTTTAACAGATGTAGTTCAATCAAAATGCCACCTTCCTCTGCTTTTCATCCAGAGGTTCTAGGGAGGATAGAATTTCCTGAATTTCCCTATAAAAGGATAGGGATTAAGAATCACTTTTAAAAATATTTCTGATAGCAGATGGAAAGGAAAAGGCTGGCAAATCTTCTCTGAGTGTGCTGTGTTTCTTTTCTCCCATCTCGCTTGAGTAGGATTGTTCAATGGTTGTGAGCAGTATCAAAGGAGAAGAGCACGTGTCTGTGGCGTGCAGCTGCTACTAACTCGCTCTGAACGTGTGATCTGGAATGAATTATGAATAGCGTGTCGTGTACACCGCCATTTCCTAGAAAACAAACTCTGGAGTTACTGAAACCTGACTTGCAAAGCCCTGCTGCTTCCACTGCCACCACCCACTTTCCTTGTTGTCTCTAATCTAAGAGTACCACCAAGACTCAGCCAAGGCCTCCCTTCCCAAGTCCCCGCTCCAGACATACGTCAGTCTGGACAGGGAGCAGATGTAAGTTGGCAGGCAGTTCCAAGCCCCAAAGAGTTTATTATATCAATTAAATTAAAAAAAAAAAAAAAGTAGAAAAAGGATTGTGCAAAAGATGCAGGCCTACATACTTGAATGTGTCAATGTTGGAGGTTGGATAAGAGCCTCACTCACCTGATTTCTGATCTGGTACTTTTGTCACCAGCCTTCACTGCCCATCTGCACTGAAGTCTGGGAATTGCAGGCACCATATCAATGAATTCTAGCAGGTTACCCAGCATATTTGTGTGGACCCAAGCATAAAAAGAGGTTTCTTATCTCCAAGACTAGAACTATCTAAGACATGCAAGGTAAAGTGATGTTTTAGAAAATTACTCCCAGAAGTAAAAAGCAAAACCTCTGTATTTAATCCTGTCTGGTCCAATACTCAGACCTTTTATCTAAGCCTAGCCTCTAAATCCTCAAGTATTAGAAGGTTTATTTGGGTTTTTAAGGCTGTTGGACTTTTGTTTTCTTTCCATGCTGAGTGGAAAGATGCTGGCTAATTATTCATGAGTGGCTATGTCTGATTCCATTACCTTGCTCCTTTTACAGCCATGCAAAGTAGATGTGAAACACTGCTGTTATGAATTAATTGGTGCTGCATCTTCCCACTACCTTGGCAAAAATGGCTGGGTTAGACATAAGGCAGGGAGAAGAGATAGATAGATAGATAGATAGATAGATAGATAGATAGATAGATAGATAGATAGATAGATAGACTGATTTAATCAGAGGCAAGATAAATTAGGTTACAAAATTCTCCACTTAGGGGCATGACACGTTTTAGACTCTTTCAAAATAAACTTACTAAAATATAGCCAGTATTAAGAGAAATTATGCAGGAGTGTAATTTCTTCTGTCTCCAGGATGAAAATATTTTAATATAACTTACATTTTAATCCAAATCTCCCCCTGTTAAATCTTCTCTGCCTTTGCTTATGGCTTTTGCGGTTTTGGACAATCAGAGATTTTTCTTTGTTGGTATTAGAGCCAGGAAAAAAAAAAAAAAGTGATAGCAGCAGCATTTCTAGTGAAATAGAAACCATTCACATGTCAAAGCAAATAAAAGAGTTTTGATCACTTCAAACACTTCACCTGGGTATATTCTTTAATTATAGAAAATTTTAGATGCCATTATGTAACTCAACAGCATGTGACATCACTTCTTAAAATCCTCACTCTTTTCCCTCAGCCCATTAGATCCTAGGAAGAAGAGAAACTGCTGTAAAATCTAAGGAGAAAGAAGATTAAGAACCACTAAATTATACAAGAGTAATTCATTGGTTTGATTAGTTTTCAAACCATGATTAGTGAAATAAAAAGAGACAGACTTATTTTCAAAGACAATAGAACAGTGTGAGTCCCAAAGTCTTCACCAGATTTTGTCAGCACTGCCCATCTCTGGATTTGACAAGTTATCATGTTAGGCTCAATGGGCCTCTGATGGTGGGCCAGGGAGAACTCTTTTTTTTTTCACATCTTTGGAAAAAATTAATGCTTGTCTGCCTAGGAAAGCCTACTCACCGATTTTTGTGCTATTAGATCATGCTTACAGTTTGCTAAATCTCAGATAATTAACAAAGAAAAATACTCAGAAGAAAGACAGGAAGAGAGCAATATAAATTGGGGATCACAAACATAAATCTATGCCAGTGGTACTTGTGGTAAGCTGCTAAATTCCTGTGTTCCAAGAAGCTGCAGGTGATAAATCTATCAGAGGTGGATGCCAGTGAACAAACTGTCAGGCCTAACTTTCAGGCATTTTTGAACTGAAATTGGAGAAAAGTTAAATTGGAGAAAAATACTGGGATTCTTCCTGTCAATACCATTACTCAGACACAGTTTAATGAAATCTTGAAAGCAGACTCATGCTTTCAAAGCCACAAAGCCTACAAAAACATGCCCATCCCTGGGAAAAATGCCATTAAAACCAGAATGGAGGAAGCAGACACTTCACACTCATTTAGGAGGTGCTTCCTGCTCTGCTGAAGTGGGGACTAAAAGCTCTCAATTACCCTCTGAAGCCAAGGTGTGAGCACACAAGGGCTAACAACGAGAAAGATCGTGGGTGGGATGTTCTCTACCGATAGCACTGCCAACCTGTACCACTGCAGAAAACTTAATGTCTGGTCAGAATTGGTTATTTGTTCTTTCTAATACAGCAAAACATCAGTTTCAAGATACTTGCTGTGCAAGGTCAGCTGAAGGTTGTCCTAAGCAGGAAAAACACACTCAGGAGACATATTTGTACACACCAAGAAGACGATTGCATTTGAAGTCAGGATAAAGAAAGGGGCTATCTTCATAACCCTTAAAATGCAAAATTATTTTATTCTCCTCTCTCTTTCTCATCTGTGAGTGCTACCTGTCTTAAGGAAATGTCAGCACTTCCTTCTGCAGCCTGAATTCTCAGGCTCTATGATTCTGGGCAACAGTCTGCCTCAGGCTGGAACACAGCAGACATGCCCAGGCTGCTAGGAACATCTTCCTGACTTCTTGGTGCAAGATGCTTCTGGTTTCTCATTTTACTCATATGCAGACAATTAATATCTGAGTGCTATTGATATCATACACAAAAGTGATTTTTCAGGAAGGCTGTTGATATACTAAAGCCATTATAATTTAGATAAAAGCATATAGAAGATACATATATATATATATATATATATAACCTGCACACATTTATATAGGATCACAAAGCACATGATCAACACCACCTATTTTACAGATGGAGAAACAGTGCATTTCCCTCTTTAACAGGAGAATCTGACAAAAAATATACCCCAAAATCCTGGTCCTCAATTTCCCTAATCTTCATATTGTTTATTTCCCAGATACATTAGGCATTGATTTTAGCACATATCAGCATCTATAGCAGATCCTCACATAACAGTGCTGTGAGAACCTGAAGTTTTTAGGGGGAAATATCGCTTTATTGTTTAAATCTATGACAATGGTTCTGATCTCTTTGGGAACAAAGCTGAATTTGAAAAGCAGAAGAGTCTGTTTGGTTCTGTATTCTTCCAAGCTTATTTGCTCTTACTGGCCTAACACTGGCATAGGCTGCCCAGAGAGACTGTGGGATCTCCAGCCTTGGAGATACTCAGACCTCGACTGGCAAGAGCAACCTGGTCCAGCTTTGAAGTTGTACCAAACAACCTCCAAAGGGCCCTTCCAACCTAAATGATTTTGTGATTTTATTCTCTTCCATTTTTTTGATATTCTATTAAATGGTTCACTTCAAAATGTGGCAAATCCATGCTTTTGACTTTGTTTGCTAATATAGAAGTTCTAGTGTACTTCTGCACTAGGTCTACCCAGGAAGGCAGACAGGAGGAACTTCTTGATTGCAGGAGAGTTTTGACAATTTGAAGCATAGGTTATTTTTAATGGGTCTGTTCCTTTTGTTCAGACCATTGCACTGCATTCACTGGCAACACCCAATTAGAAGTAACTAGTTCTTTTTAACCCCTATGTTGAGTACACTGTTGAAAAAGGGACACTGAGTAACAGGAAACTAAGAGAGTATTTGATAATATTTTTATTATCACAGTTGCTCATGCTCATAAAGATAGTGAAATACCTTAAATGACATCTCTTGTCAAGGTGCCACACTAGACAAACAAGAAAATAACAGATGTAGGAAGTGCAATGGCAAGAGGTATTACCATGACTGTACTACTCCAACACACAAAGAGACTTAGATATTGCAAATTACTTAATTGATTAAAGGAGGATTGATCAGGGCAACTGTGGTTACAAGACTTGTGAATTTTGACCTGACTGCACTGACTGTACCAATTATCATGGAATACAAGAGATCTCCTTAAGGCTGAGGAAAGACTGAGAAAAGCTAAAAAAGCTCGCGTTGATCAGCTTGGACAATAGAATTCTCCATGGAGACCTTATTTCTGCCAACGAGGTCTCCCTGTCAATACTCAAAGGGAGCCTATAAGAAAGATGCAGATTGAGTTTTTTAGTAGGTCCTGTTGTGACAGAACCCAGGGTAATGGTTTAAAACTAACCAAAGGAAGATTCATACTGGAAGAGATTTTTTCACAATGAAGGTGGTGGAACACAAGCGCAGATATCCCAGAGAGGTGGTGGATGCCCCATCCCTGGAAACATCCAAGGCCAGATTGTAATAGTAATCCAACATCCTTAAAAAAAAAAAAAAAAAAAAAAAAAAAAAATAAATTCTTTACCAATCCTTCAATTT
>VZRH01005339.1:955608-1024417 GCA_013397555.1 Urocynchramus pylzowi | reverse complement strand
AAAAAAAAAAAAAAATTAATCTAATTCTGGTACAAGTCTTACACTGTAATGAGAATCTCTTAAAGAAAATTGTGTCTCATTAAAGCCAATAGATCTGTGTCCTTTGGAATCAGATGACAGACTTATCTGAAACCTCTTCCTTACCCCCCTATCCCCCACTCCCAAAAATCTAGAGAAGGGAACTGAGAACAGAAGCATTTGAGAGCTCTGTTTGATAATGTGAGTCTTCTCAACCTGTGTCTGGGGTTTGCCAAGAAAGTCTGATGATTCCAAGGACTCTGCTCCTTGCTGTAGAGCCCACCTGAGACTGCCACCAGTATTTACTAGCACCTTTCTGAGATCTGAAATATCACAGCTCTCACTAAGCTGAGAGCAGCCACAATATTGCTGAAAGAATGCTGAGAAAAGTGCTGCCTGGCAGTTGTCCTGGAAGGTGTGCTCTCTCTTTAAGGCAAGGAAGTAACAGAAAACTAAGTTCTGGAAAGTACAATTTCAATATGTCTTTAACCCTAAATCCCACAATCAGTCCTGAGATTTAAGTGCTTGCTTAAATTTACACTCACACTAAGGTGCTATCTGTATAAGAATGGATTTTAGCATGTACTTATATACCGCTTTCCCTTCCAGGCTGAATGTTAGGCTGTCTTTGCAGGTGAGACTTGGCATCTTAAGCCCACAGGAAGAAGGCTTGGGATTATATTTACATTTAATACAGCTCTTGCCTCTCCCTGATGCTTCAGAATCAAAGCCCACGTACTTAACCTACTGTTTAACATTTCTCTCATATCTTTCTTTCCACAGTATGTGGCATTTGCCTCCCTGTTCTTCATTCTGGTCTCCATTACCACCTTCTGCCTCGAGACCCACGAGAGATTTAACCCCATTGTGAACAAGACAGAAACTGAATTCATCGGGAATGACACCCAGGTGCGGCACTACAGGGAAGCAGAGACGGAAGCCTTTCTCACCTACATCGAAGGTGTCTGTGTGGTCTGGTTTACATTTGAGTTCTTGATGAGAGTCACTTTCTGCCCAAACAAGGTGGAATTTATCAAAAACTCTTTGAACATCATTGACTTTGTGGCCATACTGCCTTTCTATCTAGAGGTTGGACTCAGTGGCCTGTCTTCCAAAGCTGCTAAGGATGTCCTGGGCTTCCTCCGCGTAGTCCGTTTCGTGCGAATCCTGCGAATTTTCAAGCTGACCCGCCACTTCGTCGGGTTGCGGGTCTTGGGACACACCCTCCGTGCCAGCACAAATGAATTCTTGCTGCTCATCATATTTTTGGCATTGGGCGTCTTAATCTTTGCCACGATGATCTATTATGCCGAGAGAATAGGTGCTAAACCAAATGACCCTAGTGCCAGTGAACACACACACTTTAAAAATATCCCCATCGGCTTTTGGTGGGCTGTTGTCACCATGACGACCCTGGGCTACGGAGACATGTATCCTCAGACTTGGTCAGGCATGCTGGTGGGGGCCCTCTGCGCTCTCGCTGGTGTGCTGACCATTGCCATGCCTGTCCCTGTCATTGTGAACAATTTCGGAATGTATTACTCCTTAGCTATGGCTAAGCAGAAGCTACCAAAGAAAAAAAAGAAGCATATCCCGAGGCCACCCCAGCTGGGATCCCCCAATTATTGTAAATCTGTCGTAAACTCTCCACACCACAGTACTCAGAGCGACACTTGCCCACTGGCCCAAGAAGAAATTTTAGAAATTAACAGAGCAGGTAGGAAACCTCTTAGAGGAATGTCCATCTGACCGTTAACCTCCATCCCGCGTAGTGATTTAAGATTCAGCCAGACTGCTTTCTTAGAGCAATGGGTAGCACATTTATCCATTCTAGTCCCACCATCACACAGTGAATAATATGTGTGAAGTCTAGGTTGCAGGGACAAATGGTACAGTGGAGGCTGATCAGCAAAACTAAGGATGAGAGCACGCTCTAGGAGCCCAAACTTTGGTCCTGGTTAAGGGCATACAAGTCTCAAGATATTTTGGAAAGCTGTTACATCTAGTGGAAGAATTTTGAGAGTTCTACAGCTGTGTTGCTGGACTGTGTAATGCATCTCAGAGGCTCCTGAGAGCTGAATGCTTCATAGAGCAGAGTAGGAGCCAAGTACTCAGCAATTACAGAGCTTTCTGACAAAACAGGGCTGGAATTCGAAACAGCCAGATGCTTTCTCATTTGTTCCCATTTGGGACCTTTCAGCTGTTTTAAATGGCAGATATTGTACATCTCATTACAGAAACTAGGTGCCTAGTAAGTTGAAGGGACAACTATACCATCATGCATATTCATGAGACAATCCCGTCTCTTTCTGATGATTAAATGCAAAGTAGAACAACAGCTCAAATTCTTGACACTAATGCAAAATGACTCACTCTGAGACAAGACTAGATGTAAGGATGTTTATTCCATGGCATGCAAATCAATCTATTCTATAATATTCCACTAGAATTTAGCATTTTAGAACTATGAAGAGTTTTGAACGACATTTTCTAACACATGCTCCTTTTGCAAGTATGGGTTGGTGAGTTACAGCTCTTTCAACCTTCTAGCAGCAAAGGCCAACTGGAAAAGGTCTGACTGGTCATTACTGGCTGGTTTGGCCTAAACAGTGATTGCCTCATTCTTATTTTTAATTGTACTGATTCATGTTAGCAATAGGTGAAACCAGAGCTAAATTAACCACGCTAATTCTACTGGGAGTGGGGAGGGAAATTGAAAGAATACTAGTCACCATGGAATATATTATAATATCCCATGGCTAGTGGTTAATTATGGGAATATCTCAGTTCTATGAGACTCCTATAGCACACAAAATTACGGGGCTCCAATTTGATTTTTTAAACCCCATAATCTACCTCTACCCATGGAATATCACTATTTATTCTATGGAGTAATTTGAAAGTAGATAACCATGTTGAAAACAATGCCAACTTCATTTTTGGCAGATGTTCCAGCCAAGTTGCATAGTAGACATTCTTCAGCCTTTTCAGAATATCCCCCTGCCTTGTATTAGAAAGGACAGATGGCCAGCCAAGTGATGTCAACTGACACAGTGTTCAAAACAGGTGTTTTGGAAGAGCTAGCGTATACCTATGATGGTCTTGTGTTATCATTCAGAAAATTCTGATTTGTTACTCATTGTGAGTGAGATATTTTCTCATCATCATCATAGCCATGCATGTTGATGTCATTGTGAGAAGCACAAAGAAAGTGAGACTTTCCTTTGTGTGTGACTTCACCGATGCCAATGCTAATTTTGGAGGGGAAGAGCTGGTGGGAATCTTTCTCTTCTTTCCTATTCTCTTTTCCTTTCTTATTTATTTTTCCTTCTGTGCAAGTATGTAAAATCCATTCAAAAGGTAAATAGCTTTCATTTTGTTTTTGCTAAAGGCTATTTCCATTGCAACAGGCCAATCACAATTCACGTGACTGATAGACTGTACCAATTGTATCCTTGGCACACATAAGTGATGGTTTTATCATCCATTCCCCTCAGGTTGCAAATGCTTATCACTGCTCATGTTGAAGCAGCAAACTTCCTCATAAAGCAGATGCTTTTGTGGCATCATGGATCAAGAGGGAAAGAGGGCACAGCGGTAATGTGTGTCTCCTACCATGAGCAATGTGCCAATTGCCCCACAATAGCATGCAAGAGATGCCAGACTCTGGGGTACTTTAGCAGTCAGCTACAAAGTTAAATCAGCTCAGAAATCCATGGCTTTGTAAAGTTCCTTCCATTACCTACCCTGGTCCTCTCTGGCAACTGGAGAACCAGGAACTCTACAAGTTCAGTACAATTCTGCACTGGTATCCTGAGAATACATGTAATTTTGGTTCAATGTGGAACTGTTTCGCCACCGTCAGTGCTCTAAACACAGCTGTTACCACAATATCCATGAAGTATTGATAGTAGCAGCAACTTATCTATTTCTGCAATAATTAAGAGAGACTATTTTTATATACATATACAAGCATATATATTTTAAGAAGTAAAAAAGCACACTTACACTTCAGCTAACAAAATTGTAACACTGTAGCTGGAGTTCTGTTTCTGATAATTATTATGCACCACTAGCAGCAAAAAATATTGCCTGCATCTCTTAGCTTCCAAATAGGGAACGATCTATATGTGTGCAGGAGAAAAGCAAAAAATATGATCAGAACCAAACTGTTAAGACAAGATCTGCATTGCCTTGGATGTTAAGTTTCATTTCAGTAACATGAAACATTCACAGGAACGGAGTTGTTTTTGAAACCATTACCAGCACATTATATGAAAACAGGGATTTGCAAGCAGTGAAAATCTTTAGATTGGTTAATATCATCTAACTGTAAACAACTAGTTATAGTTAATATTGCATTAGGAACACAGAATGGGTGCCTAACTTTCCTAAAATAGTGACCAAGTTGTCCAGCATATTTCTTGTAATTTTTAACTGTAAAGCTTCAGTGTGACAGTGTCTAGGTCACATAAGATTATGTGATTTGTATCCAATATGTTATTAAAAACCAAAAAGCCTGCTTAGTTGCTTAGGTGTAAAGGACATCACATGAAGTTATTAATTCTATATATTGTTTGTGGTGGAGTGATTAAACACATCACCAAACGGGGCTAAGCATGAAGTAGTTCTAGACATGAACTCCCTCTCTCATTCTCCGAGTCAGCACTTCACATCTGTTCCTGGTCCATGCCCTCAGGGCCAAGGGGGCTCTACAGAGAGCTCAGCACAGCTCTGCCCGGTGCCTCCTCCCAAGATAAGGAGCACTTTCCTGGCACAGGCATGCAAACAGCAGAGCTTTGCCCACAGGCTGCACAGCTGCTGCCAATGATGCTGTGGTCATTTGCAGCCAAAGCAAAGATGCTTTGAATTTAAAGACTGGCAGGTTTGATTAAATCTTTTTATTGCCCCAAACATTCTCAGCAGCTCAGTCCTGGGCTAATCTACACCTGGCAGGAGGGTATCTTTAATTAACAGCACTTGATTTTAATCTGTCAGAGTTTAAGAATGTCAGTTTCACTCTACCTTACCTTTCCTTTTCCTGTTTTCCATCTTGTCTGATCCCGCCAGTGTGTGGCTGGGAAAGCAGCAGAAGGGAAGAAAGGCATTTCAGAGTCGAGGATGGCAGAGCTGGAGCTGCAGGCAGACCTTCACCAGCAGCATTAAGAAAGGAGAAATTTCCTCTATACAAAACATTGTCTGCAAAGCAATTTCTGCTGCCCATAAATTCTCAAGATACTGCTTAAAGAGTGCCTGGTGAAACTGGGCCTGATACAAAGCAGCAGATTTCACCTGACCAAGTTGACCAAAACTCCTTGACCTGGAGATATCTCAAGCTATAGAGAAATGTGTGTCCCCTCACTTAACATACACCTACCAAATTCTAGCATGTCCATGTCAAAGGATTAATGTTGTTATGTTGCAGTGTTGCTTACAGGCCCTGTTCAAGATCAGGGCTTCATTTTGGCATCATTTTATACAGGACAACCACTATACTGCAATCAAATACCCAACAGGCTAAGTGGACAGCAGAGAGAAAATGGAAATAATCCCCAATATTTTCAGTTGACACAGGACTTAATTTAATTAAGGAAGATTACTTGAAAGGTCTGTGGCAGAGCCACTAGTTGAATACAACTAAAAAATCATCAGTGAACCAGTCTGCTATACTGGAGTGTCTTTTATCTCAGGGCTTGAGTATTCTAAACAGTCAGTATCATAGCAGAAGTTTAAAAAAAAACAGACCAAAAAAACTCACCAAACCCAGGAAAAGACAGTTACCACTTAAACATGATTTTTGTCCCAGACCTCACACTGCCCTACAGGTACAATAATTTAATTCAGTACACAGTGAAACATTTTAAGGCGCAAGTTTGTAAGAAGACTTCAAAACATGCAAAACAAGTATTAAAAGCTCTCAGTTTTGTTTTTAAAGTGTTGCCCAGTTCCTCAGCCCCTCTCTTACGTGAGCTGTGTGCTCACCTGCTGGACTGGTTGACTGCATGGTTACATCTCAGAGTTGTCACTGGATGAAGCAGTGAATGTAACTTCCCAACATTGTAAAAGAAATTTAGAACATGAGTGGAATTCATAACTTCATTTGATGCCTACAGTACTGTTTGGTGCTACACAGCAATGGTCTAAAGAATGCATTCATAATACATAAGCCAAGGAGATGGGTTATTTGGGGTTTGTTCAAAGATCTACCCCACACTTTTTATTATTTTCATATATATGTTTACAACACCAGCACACAAAAGGTTTATATTGACTTTAACATGGCCAAATTAAGAATTTCTCACCTCTCTGATCCACTCTGCATGCAGCTTCACTTAAGCTATACTCCAAGGACATCCTGTATTCATACAAAGGTATTGTGCAGGTTCTTTCACAGTGTACTGGTGGCAAAATTCTCTATTCATTGCATGGCTGTAAAATATAGAAAAAAATTACTAGAATTGAGGCACCTAAGAGGAGAGGGGAAATGTCTGTCATTACTAACACAGACTTCAGCTTCAGAAAAATATTCTGTGATTCTTTTACTTCTTTGCCCCAAAGCCAATTTTCAATAAACCACTCCTAGACTATCCTGATGTCTGAACAGTTAAAGTAATCCAAGTCTATCACTGACAGAAGGGAGCTACAAAGTTGCAGTGACTCCAGTGTACTCCATGGTCAGATGAACTGGAACAAACTGTGGTGTTAGGAACCCATTATTTCAATGCAATTTCCTGAGGGAGAGCTGATCTTTTAAAGAAATCATATGGAATTACCCATTCCAGCTTTATCACTCATGCTTTCTGAAGGAGCTGCTCTTTTCTCAGGGCTTCATTTTTCATCTCTTCTGTCATCATAACCTAAATAACCTGTATTCCTTGTGCAACACACTGGCTCTAACGTCAGAAGTGTGCTGAGCACTGTAATTTAGTGCCAGTGCTCAGTGGGAGCTGGGAACTCTAGGCAGCTCTTGTCAGAGGCCCATTCTGCTGCCTAACATTTCACTGGAGCTTGTGAACCTTGGTGGCTTTTATGGAGAGCAAAGCATTGTTAAAGCCATAGGTATGTAGTCACTGTGGTGGTCCTTCAAACCACCAGGAAGCAAATTCTCTGATCAAGTGTCTCTGAACATTATACAAAAAGTCTCATCTAATTTTAGTGTCATAAAACCTTTGCCCCTCTCTGTAAGATGGACAGTAGATAGCAAAGTAACTGCTAAGAGCTTAGGTCTGTTTCAGCTCAAAAAGCTCGGGTGTTTAAATGTGTTGGACATAAAAAGTACTAAAAAGGCAATGGAAAAGGTAATAGGGAGGTGTTTTATCTTTCCTCACTATACTTTGCCTTCCTAGTCTTTAAAATCCAAAACTCCTCACTCCAAAATAGCAAATGAAGTAATGATCACTGATATCACTTGATTTCACTGACGATGGAGTCTTTGGGATCTAATGGAGAAATTGCTAACAGCTCAAAACAAAAGGAATAACCCTCAGTTATTCTCATCTAACTTAAGTTTCACTTGTCTGAGGTCCTCCTTATATTGGAAGAAGAGTCAGGCAGCCTCTGAGAGTAATCCACTCATTTAGGACATGAGTTGTCCTTTGGGGGTGCCTTTCTCCATAAGAGATTACAGGTGACTGCAGCTCTAATTCAATATTGTCAGTTAAGTGCCTACAGTTCTGTGTAAGCCCTTTGGATCTATTCCTTGCCCCCTGCCCCATGTGGCATTCCTGCAATCTCACAGCTGGCAGTCACATGTTAAGCAGAATCTATAACTAATATAATGTAATACCTTGTACAGTTATTCATCTGTCACTTCCTGTAGAGATAAAACCGGTGGGTGTCACTTGTACTACTGTTGACTTTAGAATGTGAGTAAAAAATAACATCCTCTATGTCAAGTAAATTGAAAACAAAGAGGAGGAGCTATGTATCCAAGCTCAGTGCTTTGTGTTTCCTGCTTTTTTCTGGCACTAGGTGAGACATGAAAAAAATTTCTAAAATTAGAAAATCTCCCCGCACAAACCCTATGGGCCAGAGCCAGGGCTGTGTGTCTTTAGGGACAGGACTGCACTAAGCTAAAAAACAAATGCAGAACTAAATAATAAATTTTATTTAGGAGTTTTCATGCCTTAATAACCCAATGAGCACAAGGCACTTTGAGTCATGGGAAAACACAGTTACAAGCATTTCAGCCAAATAAGGCCAACCTGTGCCAATCCTCCTGCACAAAGCAGATATAAATATGGTAAATCCTCTATCTCAAGCACATGGCTCCCATGCCATCCAGTGCAGAATGCATTCCTGGAATATGAAAGAGATACTCTTGGCATCTCTTCCTTCTGCTGTACTGAGTATGGTTGGTGTTTGCAGGACATATACAAGAAAAGGCACCTCTGTGCAACAAGTGCATTTCTGCTGCAGTATGATTAAACACAGCAGATCACTTACCTGTTACTACAAAAGGCCAGGGGCAAAGAGGTGTAGGGTATAAGGTCCCAGTTCTGTGCCCAGTCCACTTGCTTGTATTCCTCTTGGACTATACTTGCTGGATATTTTCTCCGAGCCTTTTGTTGACTTGCTTGTCTGTTTCTAAGCACAAAACCAAAATAACAAGCACTCTACCATTCCTGCTGTCATTGTTCTTTGTATTCATTCATCCACGTTCCGTGTCTCAGACACCTTCCATACTGTATAGATCATCATACTGTATTCCTCAGTCAGAGCAGTAATATAAGATGGTAACATGACTCACCTGACTGCATTTTCCTGTAACCTGTACCTGACCTGCCAATGACCCTCCTGTTGTTAGTGAGACTCTCAGATGTTCAGGATAGTTATAAGTAAACCCCCAGGAGGATCAGGATGAAACTAGGAAGGAACTTCCAGAGCTCTTTGCAATGCATGATTTCCAGAAGCAACCGTTCTCAGCACTGCATTAAGCACATATCCAATAATGCCTGTAAATAGCAAGATGCACTGGATCGACTTTCCTAGAGCTCCTGTACTTCTTTAGCAGTTACCAGTAGGTAGGCAGCCAACATATTGTCACCTCACTTCAAGAAGTAGTACCTGTCAAGGGTGATATTCTCTGGGAGTGACGTTACTATGTTGGCCGAGTTAGTACTGGGAGAGACGGTCACCACCGTCACTGGAGTGCCTTTCCTGGGGGACACGGCTTCCTGGAGGGACCCAGGTCGACACGGTGGTGAGTAAATGTTGAAGAGGTAGGTTGGGTTGGAAGGATTCTGCATAATTCATGTAGCATACTAAATTCTGCTCTCATGCCAGTGTAAAATCCTTCAGTACTCAGAAGAGCTTCATAACAAGTTTCAAAATATGCAGTAATATAAAAACCAGGAAACTAATAAAGATACCTAGATAAAGATATTGATTTTAATGGCCTTAGAATATTGGGGTAACTAAAATGAAGTTGTTATATAGGAGTCTTAATTCTTTTACATGTTCACATTTCTCTCTTTTTTCTCTTTCTCTCTTTCGCTCTGTTTGTTAACATTTACTTGTTATTGCTCTACGTTGCTTGCGACTTGTGTATGTTACAGACTGTCACATTTTATTCTGTGAAGTTTTTCTCCAATTCCCATCAACCTGAGCTCCATGTTGGGCAGCCGAGGAGATTACAGTACAGTTCTTTATTGCAAAAGAACCAGGAATGTCACAGACTATAGGTAACTTCACTGAGGTTGTGACACAAAACCTGATGCGAGGTATTAATGCAAAGAGTAAGTACTTGGTATGAAAATAGAGCTATTTAGTCAAATTACTTTCTTTTTTTTTCAGATAGTCTGCATGGGAAAAATTAATTTTCATTACTCTCCAGAAGAAAACACTCCCAAACCTACCAATCTAGGATTCTTGTCACCCTCATTTGAAAACCAATGGTGCCTATGTCAACATATCATTGCTCATTTTCAAAGGCTTAAACCCATATTTTCTATGCTGTTCTTCTCTATGCTAAACTTCCTTTCACACTCTCCAAGTCATCATTTCATCATTTTGTCATCCTTTGTCTGTGGTTTAATATATCTTCTACATAATTCTTTTTCTAATTTAATATAGTTATATCCCTTTCATTCTGAGGATCTGATTAAACAACAACAAAAATTAGTCCCCACCCATGGGATTCACATTTCTTAATCCTGTGTGAGGTTCTGTAGCCTATAAAATTGATTTCTGTAGCCAAAGATTGTCTGGCACAGAAGCATAATTGTTACTTTGCTGAATGATGTCCTGAGCAAAGCATTTCGTTTTACAATCTTCCCCAATTACTCCCATAAACTAGTTTTAAAGAATGGTAAAATGTAGCTGATAGACATTCAGATCATTTTCTAGAGCATGAAGTTTATTGCTTATTCTTAATTGCCAGGAACTCAGAAATCACTACAGTCATGTACCAACTCGAGAAAAGCTTATTTGTCCCAGTGTGAAGTTCCTTTACTACCTGATTTGCTGTTATGCTCTGACCCTCTCTCAGTAAGTGAAGAAGCACAGCAGAGTTTCCATGAAGTCCAGCATAAAAAAATACAGTAATTTATACTGATGCAGTTGATGAGTGGACAATGAATATTAATGCAGAGTAAATACTATCCAGGCAACTAAAACAGAAACAACTTGCTAACATGAGTGGACTTTGACCATCAAGTTACTCAAGAGAGTTGGGAAATTAACTGTAAGTACTTCCTTTCCATGCAACATCTCAGAGAGAAATCAATGAATAACACAATTCTTTAGGCTGAAAAAGGTCTTTAAGGTCATCAAGTCCAACCCCTAACCCAACACTGTGAGTCCATCTCTAAATCAAGTCCCAAAGTGACACATCTACACAACTTTTAAATAACCCTGGGGATGGCAACCTGACCACTTCCCTGGACAGCCTGTTCCAACGCTGGACAACCCTTTTGCTGAAGAAATGTTTCCTAATATCCTATCTAAACCTCTCCAGCTATAACTTGAGGCTATTTCCTTCTGTCCTATTGCTTATTGCTTGAGAGAAGAGGCCAACCCCCGCCTGGCTACAGCCTCCTTTCAGGTACTTGTAGAGAGCAGTAAGGACCCCCTGAGCCTCCTTTTCTCCAGGTCAAACAGCCTCAACTCCTCCAGCCACTCTTCAAGNCCAGCAGGGTCCCAGCCCCTCTGCCCCAGCCTGTGGCCCTGTCTGGGGTTGTTGTGACCCAAGGACAGGCCCCGGCCCTTGGCCTGGCTGACCCTCACACAATCGGCCTCAGCCCACGGGTCCGGCCTGTCCAGATCCCTCTGCAGAGCCTTCCTGGCCTCCAACAGATCAACACTCCCACCCAGCCTGGTGTGTCTGCAGCCTGGCTGAGGGTGCCCTCGATCCCCTCATCCAGAAAATTGATAAAGATTTTGAACAGGACTGGGCCCAACACTGAGCCCTGGGTCACACCACTGGCACCAGCTGCCAGCTGGATGGAATCCACTCACCCCCAGTGTCTGGGCTCAGCCATCCAGAGTCTTTTACCCAATGAACAGTGCACTTTTCCAAGCTATGAGCACATAATTTCTCTAGGAGAATGCTGTGGAAAACCTTTCCCTCATTCACTACGTGGGTCACCTTGTTAGAGAAGGAGATCAGGTTGGCCAAGCAGGATCTGTGTTTCCTAAACCTGTGCTGGCTGGGCCTGATCCCCTAGGTGTCCTGCATGTGCCACATGATGGCACTCAGGACAATCTGCTCCACGACCTTCCCAGGTACCAAGGTCAGGCTGACAGCTGGGGAGCTGTAGCACCCCAGATCCTCCTTCTGGCCACTCTTGTAACTCAGTGTCACATTTGTCAACCTCCCCAGTGCACCAGTACTGCTGTTCAAGGATGGAAAGTGGCTCAGTGAGCAATTCCATGAGCTCCCTCAGTACTTTTGGGTGGACCCCTCTGGCCTGAAAATTTGTGTCTTAGTGCTCAATGACCATTTCCCCTCAGATTATGGAAGATTAATTCTGCTCCCCATTCCTGTCTTTCATCTCAGGGGACTGAGTACCCAGAATAAAAGTTGCCTGACTATTAAAGACTGTGGCAGAGAAGGCATTACACAGCTCAACCTTTTTCTCATCCTCTGTCACCCTATATCCCTGCCACATCCAATAAAGGATGGAAATTTTCCTTAGCTCTCCTTTTGTTACTAATGTATTTACTGAAAGATTTTGTTGTCTTTTATGGCAATAGCCAGATTGAGTTCTAGTTGGCCTTTGGCCCTTCAAATTTTCCCCCTCCATGACCTCATGATATTCCTGTAGTCGTCCTGAGCTGCCTACCCCTTCTTTCAAAGGTGAAAGTCACCTTTTTTTCCCTGAGCTCCAGCCAAAGCTCCCTGTTCAGCCAGGCTGGTCTCCTTTCACCGGCTCATTCTTTGGCACACAGGGATAGCCTGTTCCTGTGCCTTTAGGATTTCTTTATTGAAAAACATCCAGCATTCCTGACTTCTTTGCCCTTCAGGATTGCCTCCCAAGGGACTCTGTCAACCAGACTCCTAATGTCTGCCTCAAGAAGATCAAGGTAGCAGTTCTGCTGACCCCCCTTCCTTACTCTCTAGGAATCAAAAACTGTATAATTTCATGATTCCTGTGCCCAAGATGCCTCCAACCATCACGTCACCCACAAGTCCTTCTCTGTTCACAAACAACAGGTCCAGTAGGTATATTCCCTATATTCCCCAGTTGGCTGACTAGGGAAGTAAAATCTAGGGATATAAAGTCAAAGGGTATTTTCATATAGCAAGCAGCTCTTAACTCCTCCACAAATCAAAGGAAATATCTTTGAATACTTCAATTCCTACTCCTAATTTCATCATGATAATTTGCTTAGCACAAGAATTATCAGGCAAAAGTGATGCTGCAAANCCTCCACCAGCCCCCATTTCCCTACTCTGGACTCACTCCATCCCCTCAATGTCTTTCTTGCAGCGAGGGGCCCAGAACTGGGCACAGCACTCGAGGTGTGGCCTCACCAGCACAGAGGGACAATCCCTGCCCCGGTCCTGCTGGCCACACTGTGGCTGATCCAGGCCAGGGTGCCCTTGGCCTTCCTGGCCACCTGGGCACTGCTGGCTCACGTTCAGCTGCTGTCAGCAGCACCCCCAGGTCGTTTTCTGCCCAGCAGGGTCCCAGCCCCTCTGCCCCAGCCTGTGGCCCTGTCTGGGGTTGTTGTGACCCAAGGACAGGCCCCGGCCCTTGGCCTGGCTGACCCTCACACAATCGGCCTCAGCCCACGGGTCCGGCCTGTCCAGATCCCTCTGCAGAGCCTTCCTGGCCTCCAGCAGATCAACACTCCCACCCAGCCTGGTGTGTCTGCAGCCTGGCTGAGGGTGCCCTCGATCCCCTCATCCAGAAAATTGATAAAGATTTTGAACAGGACTGGGCCCAACACTGAGCCCTGGGTCACACCACTGGCACCAGCTGCCAGCTGGATGGAATCCACTCACCCCCAGTGTCTGGGCTCAGCCATCCAGAGTCTTTTACCCAATGAACAGTGCACTTTTCCAAGCTATGAGCACATAATTTCTCTAGGAGAATGCTGTGGAAAACCTTTCCCTCATTCACTACGTGGGTCACCTTGTTAGAGAAGGAGATCAGGTTGGCCAAGCAGGATCTGTGTTTCCTACACCTGTGCTGGCTGGGCCTGATCCCCTAGGTGTCCTGCATGTGCCACATGATGGCACTCAGGACAATCTGCTCCACGACCTTCCCAGGTACCAAGGTCAGGCTGACAGCTGGGGAGCTGTAGCACCCCAGATCCTCCTTCTGGCCACTCTTGTAACTCAGTGTCACATTTGTCAACCTCCCCAGTGCACCAGTACTGCTGTTCAAGGATGGAAAGTGGCTCAGTGAGCAATTCCATGAGCTCCCTCAGTACTTTTGGGTGGACCCCTCTGGCCTGAAAATTTGTGTCTTAGTGCTCAATGACCATTTCCCCTCAGATTATGGAAGATTAATTCTGCTCCCCATTCCTGTCTTTCATCTCAGGGGACTGAGTACCCAGAATAAAAGTTGCCTGACTATTAAAGACTGTGGCA
Organism: Urocynchramus pylzowi; assembly: GCA_013397555.1. NCBI lineage: Eukaryota > Metazoa > Chordata > Aves > Passeriformes > Fringillidae > Urocynchramus > Urocynchramus pylzowi. The sequence goes on along the minus strand of VZRH01005339.1, from coordinate 1,010,358 downwards.
GAGAAGGCATTACACAGCTCAACCTTTTTCTCATCCTCTGTCACCCTATATCCCTGCCACATCCAATAAAGGATGGAAATTTTCCTTAGCTCTCCTTTTGTTACTAATGTATTTACTGAAAGATTTTGTTGTCTTTTATGGCAATAGCCAGATTGAGTTCTAGTTGGCCTTTGGCCCTTCAAATTTTCCCCCTCCATGACCTCATGATATTCCTGTAGTCGTCCTGAGCTGCCTACCCCTTCTTTCAAAGGTGAAAGTCACCTTTTTTTCCCTGAGCTCCAGCCAAAGCTCCCTGTTCAGCCAGGCTGGTCTCCTTTCACCGGCTCATTCTTTGGCACACAGGGATAGCCTGTTCCTGTGCCTTTAGGATTTCTTTATTGAAAAACATCCAGCATTCCTGACTTCTTTGCCCTTCAGGATTGCCTCCCAAGGGACTCTGTCAACCAGACTCCTAATGTCTGCCTCAAGAAGATCAAGGTAGCAGTTCTGCTGACCCCCCTTCCTTACTCTCTAGGAATCAAAAACTGTATAATTTCATGATTCCTGTGCCCAAGATGCCTCCAACCATCACGTCACCCACAAGTCCTTCTCTGTTCACAAACAACAGGTCCAGTAGGTATATTCCCTATATTCCCCAGTTGGCTGACTAGGGAAGTAAAATCTAGGGATATAAAGTCAAAGGGTATTTTCATATAGCAAGCAGCTCTTAACTCCTCCACAAATCAAAGGAAATATCTTTGAATACTTCAATTCCTACTCCTAATTTCATCATGATAATTTGCTTAGCACAAGAATTATCAGGCAAAAGTGATGCTGCAAAACCAGGATGCAGAAAGGAATGTAAAATCCTTTTTTTTCTTCTTTTTTTTTAATGAAAAAGACAGCTGGGAAAATCTCTCCTCCAGCAGCCTCACGGCTGCTCTGCTTCCCACTTCCAGATAAGAGCCTTGTAGCTAAGAAAAGCTAGAGCACAGCAATTCTCCACCCTCACCTCAGCCATGCCACCCCTGCTCCTTTAGCTTTCTGTCACGATCCCAAAAGCCAGGGAAACCCATCATCCCAAGAAGAATTTCCCATTGCCAGCAGAGTATGACACAGACAATGTTTGCCACAGTAAAAACCCTTTTACATCACCAGGAGAGTGTGACAGGACTGAAATACAGAAGATTAATTAACTCGTGCAACACATACAGATACTTTCTTCAGGGAGCCAGCTGGATTATAGGTCTCTGCTGTTAGGGAATCTCATGGAGATCCTTCTTCATAAAACACTTCAGGCAGCTACTGTAAACATTAGTGACACATTTGAAATGAAAATTACCCTCAAGTTCTGAAAAAGAACCAAAGGACACTCAGTTGATCAGGAGTAGGACTATCCACAGTCAGTCATAATGGCAGTCCCAGGTTTGAATCAGGACTATAAGAGCACAGTTGAGATCTTGGGAAGTGGTAGGTTAATTTTTAGGTGTACATGGGGTGGGGATGTGAAATGTAGCTTTTCTCTGAGAAGATTTCCTCAGCAGCAAGATCTTCATCTTTCAAAACACTTACTTTCCTGGCCCTGTTCTCATCTGCTCCTGCCTGCTTCCTGCCTGTCAAACCCTTCCCTTGAAACAGGCTGCAAAGCTCTGAAGTCACCCAATGTCTGTTTAGGAAAGTTGTAGGTACTCAACTTATCTCTTATCTCTTCCAATCTTTAAACAAGGGTAGGAGCAAGACTTTCTCTGTTCTTCTGGAGGGGATTGTCAGTCACCTCATTTGACAAAAAAATAAAACTATGTCTCTTGTTTGCTGTGTTTCTGATCTAGAGCTGAGAAAACCCCATCTTCTTCAGTAGAATGTGGACAAATCTGTCACAGTGCGTGTGTTCAGTCATTGACTCATGGGTGACTATGCTTGGATACCTTGCCATGGATTGTGGGGTTTCTCTCTGCCCTGTTTCAGTCAAAGTGATCCTGTAAACACTGAAAATGATCCCCTCTCAGAGTACCTTTCAACTCATCCAGTCTTTGGAGTAAGTGACCACTGCACAGGTCTTTAGACACATGGGAGAGAAAGATGTGGGGGTTTGGGGGAGCAGCTACAATGCTGAGATGAAGCAGTGAGAATTGCCACCACCCCTGACCCCAACGTGACTTCTGACAATACCTGCAGTAAGAAGGGTAGGCCAGGAACTTGTTTCTTGGCAGCTGCTGGAGAATGGCAGTGTTTGTGCCAGGGAAGAGGACTGGGGCAACTTTCCCCGTGCAGGAACCATTTCAGCACAAGTGCCACATTTCTAAGCATAGACTGAGGTCAATAAACGTATCACACAATTACGTCCACTGATACTCTGAACATAAGGTGCAGTTCAAATAGTTGGAGAGTCAGTGTCAGACTCTTGCTTATAATCAAAACCAGCAGCACTGGTAACAATTTGTAAATTTGCTGTGGCAAAAGAGATGAGTAATGGAGCAGCAGGTACATGGGCAGCTCTACTGTGCTTCTCCACAACAATCAGAGTACACTAATGCAAAATCCAGCAGTTCTCCTAAGTAGGGATATTTTTCAGAATTCCTTCCCCCCCTGTTTTGAAATCCAGCATTTGCTTGGAAATACACAAAGCATTTTAATGTACTTTGCTACAAATGAAGAGGGATGAGATAGGAAAAAAAAAGCAAGTGGAAACCACACAAATGAGGTAGTTGTGACACAAACTACTCACTTGGGAAATATGCTGAATACTTTCTTCAGCCTCTCAGCCAAATCTCTGCAGGAGAATGTTTTGAGCTGGTGCAGTTAGCTAGGTATTCACAGATAGGACAATTAGGGAGATAAAGTGCTGAGCTGAGAGTCAGAAGATTTTGTTGTAAATAACCTCTTACATAGCAGTTAGCAAGTCACCTCACTGCATGGTACTTTTACCTCTCTGCAAAACAAAGATGATAATACTGACTTCTCTTCATAGAACAGAACCTAAAGAACAAAAAATGCTGTATGAGTCTAATTCAGATTCTGCTAGCAGGGATGGAAGGACTCATGAGTTTGGTAGGCCAGAATCAGCCCTTAGAAGTTTAAAGCACCTATAAATAGTTGTCATTAGTATAACTGGACTCAGAGTCACCAGACAGCAACACTTGCATAGTTTTTCTTTATCTGGAGTTCTCTCAAACACAAGTTCAGTCTTGGAAAAAGCAAACATGCAAATGGAAACTTAAGAAATCAACCTGAAATAATGTGATTTCATTCCATCTTTGGACCTTATTCCTAAAATTTTTCAGCATGTCAATCTGCTAGTTAAAACAACAGGAACTTCTAACTGTGGACTGACAGCATCAGTGATGTTTATGTTTTCTTTACTCCCATAACAGACTAATCACATACCTCCAGAGAATTAGGTGCTGTAGCCAGTGATTTGGAACACAACTATTCTACTTAGCACTTACTTATATACAACAGCAATAGATGCAGTGTTCTGTGCTGGCAATTTCTCTGCTTCCTAAATATTCACCCAAGTTGTCATTGTGGATTAGCATGGCTATCCAGAATGTGATCCCTAAGGCATGGCCCATGACTGTAATGTTCAAGGGACATTAATAGGATAGTTCAGTAATTGGCCCACTTCTCCAGCTACTCTGTTCTCTTCCTCTTGAATGGAAATAAAACAACAAGGTTGTGTAATTTTAACAAGCATAGAGGAAAAATCATCAGCGCTAAGGGACCCTGAAGAGGCTGTAAGAGCAAGCTCCAGCTCAAGCTAGTAGAGATTTATAATGCAATATCAGAAATTAATTAGAAGAAGGTCAATTTTGTTGCCATTCAAGCACAACAGAGCCTGCAAGCTGCTTCCAAAAGGATCAATGGCTGTTATCAGTGAGCAGTCTGACCCACAACCACTCTGCTCAGAGTTGTTTTGAGCTCCTGAAATGGATCAATTTGCCCTCGATCACCAAGAATTTCATTTGCAAACCTGGGCTCAGGAGCAGCAGTGGGTGTCTCAGAGATTTCAATGCGGAACTCTGCTGACTCAGCTGCCTCCCTCATTTCAGGATTAGAGCCACCAGCTTGTAGCAGTAGAGGCTTATGAAGCAGCCCAGTTCTTTGCTTCTCCTCAGGAGGACTGCAGCTCTCCCCAAACACAGTTAAGTGATTTTAAAATACACGGCTCAGTACCTGCAGTGTCACAGTTTCTATGGCAGCCGTGCCAGGTTTTTGTTCAGAGTGGTATTGAATGGCACTGATTATTATGAACAGAAAGGAATTGCAACTCAGTGAAACCTTAAAACTTTAGAATCCTATTGAAATTAGTGTCTACAAGTATTAAAATGCCCCTACAGCTTTTGCCACATTTTTAAATGTGTTGATAGACCTAATTATTTCATTGCTCACAGAACAAAACAAAACATTACTACATCCCTCTCGGGGGAAATAATTGGCTGATTCTGCACAGAGAAAAATGGAGGCAGAGGTGAGATGTGCAGCAACTGTTTATGCTGTGACAAACCAGTGACATCTAAGTAGAAGAAAAATAAAGGCCTAGAATGCAATTACTGGTGCATGATAGGTGCATAGTGCGTCATGTGCATCTGTGTGTGTGTGTGTGTGTGTGTGTGTGTGTGTGTGTGTGTGTAAAGTCACAAACATAACTTGAAAATGCTTCTGCCTTCTACTCATCTGTTGTCCATCAGAGGATCAAAATCATACCTCCAAACCCTACCTAACTATATTCTTTTTTCTTTGAGGCTTGTTTCATTGGCTTCAAAATAATTGCAAATTAAATGACAATATTATATAGCGTTTAGAACAAGCTAGTACATGAATGTAGAAGGGGAACTGAAATTGAGTCTCTCCATTGAGTTTCTTTCCTTAAAGACTTGCAGGATCACCCATTGCCTTACAGTGTCTAGGTAATAAGCATTGTGCAACCGAGGTGTAGGATGCTGCCAGTACCACTCAGTTAACATATCTCGGCATTTGTGGAGCTTCAGAAAGCACGTTTTGACTGTTTTTCCTTCTCTTCAACCAAAATACTCATATCGAGCTGTGCCATATTTCGAGTATATTCTCAATACACTAATTTGCACTTTAAAACCCTAAAAAAAATCCTACACTAAATAGCACTTTAAATTGTTTTATAATTGTAAAAACCACAGTCACACAGAGAAAACATATGATTCTCAGTCTATCCTCATGGGAATGTGTGGAGCAAAATGGGCAAATCTGACAACCTATTTTCATTATTTACAGCCAAGAGTAAATTTTACTCTATCTAGTTTCCAAATTCATGGCCTGCTGTAGTGTTTTGTGTATGTAGTATCCTGTGCTGGCATTGCCAATACTGTATGTGTTTCAGAGGAGAACATCAGAAAATGGATTGGGATTTCTTTAAATCCACGTTCTGCTGTCGTATTTCCATACGTAACGTACTCTGTGTGTCTAAAACGTGTACAGCCATTCTGCATGACTGATACCGGAAATGCTATAAAACCATCTGGGTAAATTTTGGGGAGGGGAAGAGCAGGAATTTCCCCCTCGGTAATACCGCACACGGGTGTAAACCAGCACAAACAGAATATACTCAAACACAACTCTCAGTCCACTGCCTCTCCAGAGCTCTGAGCGACAGTAGGCTCCATGACAAACGGGTCATCCATGCACCATCCGATGTCATGCGAAAACATACTCTGATTTCTAACCGCGGTCTTCTGCTCGCAGGACTAGGAACCACTGCACGCCCCTTTCTGAAAGGGCCCCTCAGTGCGGACGTACAGGTGGCTGCTGTCACACCCAATGGGATCATCTTTTGTTTCTCCTCCCACTTAACAGACTTTATTTTATTTTGGTGCAGTGCACATGAACGCAGTGTCTAGGACAGATGTGCTATCTTTTAGAGTGTCGCTATAGAAGTCTTTAGCTGTGAACCCTTAATTTGCAGCTGGAACTCTAATAAACAGTGCATAGTGTTTCAATAGCCTTCTGCTTATATGTTTGAAGATTCGAAACTGAATGGTGAGGTGGCCAAGGCGGCGCTGGCAAACGAAGACTGTCCCCACATAGACCAGGCTATTACGCCTGATGAGGGCCTGCCCTTTACCCGCTCTGGCACTCGGGAGAGATATGGACCCTGCTTCCTCTTATCAACCGGGGAATATCCCTGCCCGCCTGATGGAGGAATAAGAAAGGGTATGTAGCTGGGGCCCTGTAACCACGTAGCTAGCAACCGGTTTAAATAACTGAGAGAAAGTCAGCTTAGCTGTAGCACGCGATAGTGCGCTTGCTGTAGAGATGCACGTTTGGGCTGGAAACCACCACCTGATGTCTGCATTTGGAGTTTCTAACCTATTTCTTTCAGAAAGAAAAGCCTGAGGAGCTGTAACTACCCCGTGCAGCTATGCTAGGCAGTCGAGTCTTCCACCCCAGCTGGTGCGGGAAGCTTTAGTGGAGGATGCTCTACTGCGTCCTTAAATTAGCCCATCCCCTAAGGAGAGACCAATTAATGTATCATAGCAATGAAGATTTGCCACTTGGAAAGCTCACAGAGCTTACCAGACTCTGAGGAGCACAGACTGGGAGGTGGCAGACAGAAGAGATAAAACACAAAAGCAAAACATACTCAAGAAAATAAGAAATGATTATTTAGTGACCGTAACAGAGCAGTAAAATAAAATATTTGGATATTCATAGCTGGTTAGTTCAGTAGAGAAAGAAAAGCATGAACATCTGTTGGCACAGGTGTCTTAAAATCAGAAAATAATCTATCTAAAATTCTTTCGTAAATAAGTCATTATTAGTTAGTTTCTCAAACTTCTGACAGATACAAATCTCTCAGAAGTAGTCTGCTAATGGTCAGAATAATTTATTTAGCAACAGAAGTAAAATCCCTTTTAAAAAGCCTTCCCTTCTTAAAAGAGACTGTTTTGCTTAAGTAATTTTATGTGAGGCAACCATACAAACCCAAAATTAGAGCTACATCTATATGCATCAAAGTTGATAAGGAATGGGAAAATTGGAAAAGAACTCACTTTCTTCAAATCAGTGTTTACCACTGGTGTACTGTATATAGTATAAGATAGAGTCAATATTTTACAACTGCAAAGATTGTATGACATAACCATACACTGAGTATGGGGTATAGAGTTCCCATGTGCCATTGTATGATGGGCAATAGTTATAGTAAATGCCAGTTATAGATAGTGTATGTATTTATAAGTCTAAAACTTATCATCAACAAAGATATAGTAGGACCACAAGGCTTTCATATGAAAGTATATCCTCTAAAATTTACCTTTGTAGCAAAGCGTTTTACTTGATTCTGTATTGGATAAGCATTGGCCGTGTTCATTCAGCCTGGGCGAGTTCAGGTGGTTCCAGTGGATCAGGGGAACACTCCAAATGGCACATCCTTTGGGATGGGGAATGTATGGTTTTCACGATGCACTGCAACCTCCTCTCGTTCCTGAATGAAACAGAGGCTGGTTGGCTAAAGAGTAATATACGTCAGCATATTGTTGGCCTGTTTGAAACATGTTGAGAGCATCTTAATTGTTGTTCCAACAGAATTTCATCCATAGTTTGTGCAACTCTCTGTACATTTGCTGAGCTGTTTACATGCATGCCTGAAAAAGAAAGGGGGGAGGGAGGGAGGGAAATTGAATGCATGCAATTTTGTTTTGTTTCTTTTTATTTTTTATTTTTTTTTAATGCTGAGAACAAAGGAGTAGTATCTCTATAGCAACACATTCAATTCTATGGATTTTGCTGTCTTGTCCCCCTCCTGCCCCACAAAGATACCACAAACCTTAATTTTGCCTGAGGTCACAATGCATGAAGTGGAAGGGAGAGGTATGTGTGAGTGTATGATGGAGACATAGAAAATCCCTCCCACTGACTCTTCTTTTTTTTAGGGTACAACCATGTTGCTGCCTGTAGGATCAATTACATAGCCTGACCATCTTGAGAAATGATGATTTGTTTTGTTTTTTTAAACGCATATATTTTAAATTTTTTCTGTATTCCAACGGCCTTCTCAGTCATGTTGCAAGCGATACTACTCTCGGCATGTCCGTGCATGCAGATGCTATTGAACTGGCTACAATGTTGACCTCATTCTTAGTCCATTCTGTCATTGATCCAATGCTGTACTTTGCATTTTTCTTTTAAATGAAGGTTACGAAATGTCACGGAGCCTTAACAGCATAGCTGGCATAAGTGGAAAAGCGATAGGATTATCCTCAGTGTCTGCGCCCTACAGCTCTCCTAGCCCAGTGAGACGTTCTTGGTCTCCCATCCCATCTATTTTGTAGCATGGATCAGTAGCAGAGAATGGTCTAAAAAGCTTTACTTTCAATTAGCCTATGCGATGTTGCATATAGTCCAGGTGACTAAGTCTGAAGATGCAATGTCTCACAGTAGCACCCGCTGCAAACGGTGTTACTTCTGATGCTTAGGTGACAACACTCCTAAATAGCACTCAGATGACAATAGGCAGGCATTGGCGTAGCACTGGTGGGCCATACGTGCTGCATGGTATCACTACATAGGATGAAGGGTAGATGCACCAGATGGCTTCCTTCCTGGTGCATCCTGCTAGTATGTGCTTATTGTGGCTAATGGTGGATCTACTGGCTCTGTATGGAATGGGTTAGGCGTTTAGTCGATGCTGAAACATGCCAACGATGGAAGATTTTGCTTTTCTCAGGATATTTTTGAGCCATAGGAACCCTGCAGGAGTTTGAGCAAACAAGCACAGTAGGATGAAACTTTGCATGGGCACCTGTTTTAAGCTGAAAGCAATACTCAGACACACTGTAGAGAGGTCTCAGTCTGGCTGACTGCATGGGAAAAAAAATCCTGTTGAAGAAGAATATGGCTGCCTCTGCATGTAGCTATTTCACCTTTTCCTCCTTCCTTTAACACTAAGATGCCGAGCTTGATGTGAAAAGCACAGGGAAGAAGCTCAAGTACTGATTGTATTCTTTACATGCAGATCTTTGCAAAGAAAGTCCAGTCATTGCTAAATATATGCCAACAGAGGCAGTCAGAGTGACCTGACAAGGCAAGATGGAGATGAACATTGATGGCTAATAAACATCTCTGTGGAACTGTGCAGGCATAGAAGACCTTCTCATTTGGACAAAGTTAACTGGCTCCATGCAGGTTTTATGGATGATTCTTCATGGTTCTGGAGTTGTACTAGAGATGCAGGCTTTTTCTACGGCCAAAATGTAACAAAACTGTAGAAGATTTTTTTTTTAATCTTTTTTTTTGTTCCAAAGAATGACTTGAATAAAGACAAAAAAGAAAAAAAAAAAAAAAAAAAAAACCAAAAAAACCAAAAAAAAACAACAAAACAACACACACACAAGAAACACTGCAAATGTATGATTAAGGAGAAAAAAGAAAAAAAAAAAAAGCAAAGTTATATATTTTCTTTCAAAGCTCTTTACTTTTACATACATTGTTGTAGCGAAAATGTAAAACATTATAAAACTGTACATTTCTTTGCTATGGATCGCTTCTTTTTGTATACAAGATAAAGAGTAATGGTTTTAAAAAGTGCAATCAGGCAGTCATCGGTCATATTGACCACGCCTTCACAGTTCATCACACCGACATGGAAATCAAGAACTTTTAATCCAACTAGAAGTGTATAAAAATAAGAAAAACTTTTTCCTGTCTGTTTTTGTTGGCATGCTTGTGACACATGGGACCTTCCTTCGGACCTGACAGTAACAGCTGGTTAATTTCCCAGCTCTGGTTATGTTGTATTTTATTGATGTATAGATCCAACGTAAAGACCCTTCATAAATTGTTCATATTAAGTAATCAGTATGAATTTTAAACAAAAGAGGTGTTATTTTAAAACTGGGACTTATAGTACAAAATCAGGAAAATACTCAAGTATAAATGGTCTCAAAGTTTAAGAAACAAGACAACAGCATTGTATGCAATTTAGTACTGAGTAAAATGCATGCACAATGTTATGCAAAACAATTCTAGCATGAAAATAAATTTTGTATCATGGTTTCAGTGCCTGCTGTATAGTGTAAAGGGGAATCCTTTTCTGAAGCAATCAGGGGTTTCCAGAGACTTGCTTCTAAAATCTTGAATAAATACAGTGTTCTCAACAGAAATGTAGGAGAAAAGCTTGGTATTGCTTTGGTTCTACAATGCTAATTTTGGTTAGTAGATAATAAATGAAGCCTGCAAACACTTGATACAACCGATGTCTAAAGAATTCACACCATTAGTAATTTTACAAGGGAAGATTAAAAACCCCTACAATGATCTAGGTATCTTCCTTTTCCCTCCCCAACAATAATAAATGTTTGTCTTTTTAGCTGATTAAATGAATTCAGTTTTTCTTACTTCTTTGGGCCCCGTCCTTCACTTGTTCATCACTGAGCCACCCCAGTCCACCTGAGCCGAAACTGAAAGAAATCCAGGTGTCTGAGTCGCACTTGATTTGCCACACAAAACATGCACCAGTAAGATCTGAGAAACACAATGGGATTAAGTTTCATTTTAGATGCTACAAATGACAACTATGGACTATATGCCAACAGCATTCTAGTTGCTTGAGCATTTTTGGTAAAGTACTTCTATAAAGGAAGGATACACACCTTTATCCTCACGTGAGGAACTTCAAAAGAGCTGGCAATCTTCTAGGCAAGCTACAGCAACTGCAACTACTGATGGGAATGGAAATGTAAAGGAATAGTATCCCTACAGTCTGGAGGAAGTAGAGATTAAACCCAAAAAAAACCCAGAAGAAACACTCATGGCTCTGGTAAGTGCTAAATTATACACAAAAATAACCCCCCAACTGCAGCTGGACCTTGTCGTCACAAAACTCTACTCCAAAAGAAACACAAGGAAGACCTCAAGCTGTGTTTTAAGAATAGAGGAAAGGCTGTACATAATTAGAGAACTCCTTTGTAGTCCTTGATGCAGCATTATGTACTTGATTTCTGCTTTAGTTTCTCCCAAGAACTGTTTTTCTCACACTGTTTCTATGCCGTCATTCTCAGAAGATAAATTTCTTACCTACAGAGGTAAGATCCAGATTCATCCAGGATTTGCTTAATGAACAACTTTTCCTCTTATAACATATTAAGAATCCAGAAATAGATTTATCTGTCCCATTTTTTATTTAACGCTGACTCAAGGGCCCAGTGCTAATTTTTCATTACCACAAGGAATAACAACAATTCAGACCTGTAAATCCCATGTAGGTCTTCACCTTTCACTGCACTTTGCATCTATCTGAGCCTCAGAGAACAGGCTTGGTACAACTGTCATTCTGTGCTACTTTTTTTACATTTCCCACTCTCATTTTCATTTAGGTTCCCCTCTCTGCTCATTCTGATTTAAGGTAACCATGTCTTCTGGGTGACTTCTATAAACCCTTCAGAAACAGAACCATGCTTCCCATCCACTGCCTTTCAAGAGATGCTCTAAAGCTTAAGATCTGCTTGACCCCAGAGTTCCCCTTGCACAACAGTGGCAGCTCTGACAACATAGGGTGAGAGAGAAACAAGAGAAGTGGAAAATCTCAGAAGCTGTTGCATTGAATCCTAAGGGAAATTTACCACATCATCCCAACTGCCTTGCAGTTAAGGAGCTTTTGCTTGGTATTATGACTAAAACATTAATTCCTTCAAGCCTGCCCCCTCTGCCTACAGGAGGTACATGTCTTTATTAAAGCATTAAAACTATCCGTGAGGGTAGATTCTGAATTCAGGCTTCAGTAATGCCACCAGCTACTTCTCAGTTCACACCACTGCAAGTAAGAGCAGAAGTTGGTTTTGCAGTTCAGTAATACTCTGCCTGTTTCCTGCTGTAGAGGAACATTTGTGTTTCCTCCTCTGTAAACTCAGCTTTCAGCAGTGAGTTCTCAGCTCTAAGACCCAGTGCTGGCCCTTCATCTGAACCCACTGGCAATTAATTAGTGGCTTATTACTTGCTAACATTTAAAGCTCAACCACACCTTCTACATACATAGCTTTTCCTCTGACTGCATGAAGGTACTCCTTTTTTTCTGGACCAACCTGATGTGTCTCCACAATTGCAATTTCAGACAGAAGAAATTTCTGAGAAGAGGTTTCTGCTTTCTCACTCCAACAAAAAAAAAAATCCTAGCTAAAACCGCTGTGATAACAGTCAAGCGCAGCAGTCATTAATCTGGATAAAGTGATTTTTCATGTAAATTGCCTCCTCTCTCCTTAAAGTTTCAGGGCCAAAAAGAAAATACATCACTGAAACAAATGTCTGCTAGGACAAATGAGCCAACTGAAATAAAGAAGAGAGCAAGCAGGGCTAAGGCAAGAGCATTCCAAAAAGAACTGAGCACAGAGCTGCTTACAAAAAAGATATCCTGAAGATATTACCCTGCCAGTTTGCATATCCCTTTCATAGTTTCAAAACAAGGCAGCCTACTTCTCTTCTTTCCATATAAATCCTGGAAGGAACTTTGCCTCTGAGCTCACACACAACTACCTTCACTTCATGAAAACATGCTTAAATTATGCAGGTTATTTTTAAGTTACTCACTTACTTGAGTTTGGATATAAAACACCTGTCTGTTCAGGACTCCCAAAGCCTCTGCATTCATCTAGGTCTATAAGAGCCCAATTTTTCTCCTAGGGAAATACAAATGTTCATTTACAATCAAGAACAATATTAGAATTCAAATTGAACTGAATGTTCAAAAACAGGTGCAGAACTGCATCTTTTGACTTTTTTTATCTTGACAAAGCAAATGCTATAACTAGATATCTTCCCTGTCTCATCCTGGCAAAGCCAGGTTTTCAACTCTCAGCATTCACTTGAACATTTAAAAAACTCCATGCAAGTGCATAGGTCCAAACATCTCCAAGTTCCAAATATTAAAAGCATGTACTCCAAGGCTTCCCTTGTTTTTCCTGCTGCACGAGCTAGAGATTCCTTGGGCAGCAAAAGGCAAAATGTTACATTTGTGTTAACTCAGCTGTCACTCTGAGGTACCTGCATTGCCTCTGGACTCAAAGGGCTCAGCAGGGATGACACAGCCTGTGCAGAGGCTGCTGACTGTGAGTCACACCAGCACAACAGCAGACAAGGCTTAAGCCCAGGGAAAGCAGCTCAGAAGGGGTCACGCTTTGCTGGGGTGGTGTCAGCGCAGGTGGGTGACTGGAGGAAAGGCAGTAGCTCAGGAGGTGGGAAATGAGAAGGACTCAGGATGAGTTTGGAAAATGGGTTATGCAAGCAGTAGCAATGGAAACAGCAATCAGCAGTGAGTGGGAAAGAAGAGCAAGGAGAGAGTGAAAGAATGGCAGTGAGATTAACTCAAAATAATCATCAAGAGCCACTAGACTACAAAGTAGAGTCTTGGCCTGGGACTCAGGAAATGGGAATTTCATTCTTGACTCCCCTGTGGACATGCTGGGTTACCTTGGTTGGGCCAATTTAATTTTTCGTGCCTCAGCTTCTCTTTCTGTGACATTATGATCTTTTTAAAGTGTTATGATCTCAAAAGAGGAAAAGCCATATTTAAGAAGGAATAGTTATTATAATCTACTCAGAATTAGGGCATCAGAGGAGAGAAGCATCTCTTCATTGTTCAAAAGATGCCATATTCCCCTGTCTGCAGAAGAACACAATGCCCCTGTAGGAATCCCTTTTCTTTTGTACTTTAAAGCAGAGGATTATTATGGAAAATGATTAAGCACCCACACAGTTAAAATGACAGAGCATTTTCATTACTGATTGGCAACTCCTCTGTTCCCTAATTTAGGTACCACATGTCTTCATGCATTCAAATCAGTAAAAACAAAACAAAAGCTAAACTCACTTGACATTTGCAGCCAAAAACTAAAGTCATGTCAGAACATTAAAAATCTCTCAATTCTTGGCCTCGCTTCTAAATAGAAAAAAAAAAGTAAAAATGCAGTCTGCTGGCAAAGTGTTCACATATACTTAAAAGAACTATGGTGACCAGAGAGCACTGGAACAATATTGAATTGAAATTCTGAAACTCCACTTAGAAAGTTTCAACCCCAAAACCTGAAGACAGAACTCCCCCCCAAGACTGCACAGTACCTGGATAATCAGGTGATCTACAGGCAAAGCAGCCTGGAAACAGATGAGGAAGTTGGAAATTAACAGAGAGAGAGGCTGACCAACACAGGAATTGGACTCACACTCTACCCCTACCAACCTGCAAATGTACATCTGTAAATGAGACGAAATCCAACACGTCACAAAACAAAAACACCAGAGAAAATTTTGCAAAATAAATGTCACCCCTGAATTTTCTCATCTTTCAGCCAGCTTTTATTCAGGAATAACTACTTTGTTGTTCTTGTTTCCAATCAAGCTGAAGAATGTGTTCTCCCAATACTCTAAATTTATGCTTCCTCACTCTCCCACAAGGAAACACGTGGTTCATCCAGGCCATGATTCAAATACAGAAACTGCTGTATTTTCACTGCTGAATATTTTCAGTCACATACTCTATTTCGATGTTTTACAGAGGCACTGATGAGTAAAAACTGCTGCTGCATTAAAAACAGGTGAATGCTGAGACAACTGACTGATGAACCTGAATGAAGTGCACAAACAGCTCAAGACTGTGCCTGACTTCAGTCCTCTAACATCTAAATGGGTTACAAAACAACAAGAGCTTTACACATGCAGTTCCTCCAAATTAACTTCAAAGGCACATATGATACAGACCTGTATCTTCAGTTACACTCACCCAGTAGAAGGCCATTTCCATAAAAGCAAAGCATTTAAATTCAAGGCTGTTATTCTTGCTAACATAGAGCAAAACATGCAAGATCAGCATTTACTGGGAAATAAGAACAGCACAAAAGCTAAAGGAAAAGAACAAAGCATGTACTATCTCTTTTTTGCACATGTATCAAGATATTAATATGCAAACAGTTAAAGTGGCCAATTATTTTTGTGTCAGCTGGAGTTGTCAGCAAATTCCATATAAGTGCCACTTTTCTACTGTGCACATTTTGAACCACAATCAAAACCACACAAGATGATTCTCAACCCCAGGCTGTAGCCATTCCAAGCCTTTGGAATTTTCAGCTAGTAGTAAATAGCATAAGCAGGACTCAAATACTGATAAAAAATTCTGGAGTCCTTTTCAAGAAAACACCTAGCTAAAAGAAAAAGCCCAAGATTTACCATGCACCATAAAAATATCCAAAATTGCTCAGAGTGACCAAGGTCTGTCATTGTCTTGATCTCTAACATGGAAAAAGGGACTGGAAGTCCCAAAATTACTTAAGTCTTGTTTAAATCAGATCCAGAGTTCATGGAATCAAATGGAAAAAATAGTAAGTAGTTGGTTAAATGCTGGACTAGATCAGAGGCCTGATCAAAATGTTTCTGAGTCTGCAAGGTGAAGACAGATTGCTATTTTGGCTGAGGAAAACTGAAAATTTCAAGATGTGCTATGAATGAGAAAAAACAAACACTGCAGGTCAACAACTCACATTATTATAAATAAACAGTGGAAGAGGGAGAACAATAACATCCACAAAACAGAACAGTTTGTCTCTCATCTCACTCCCACCACACTGGCAGGCTGGAATGCTGTTATGCCATGAGATTATTCAGTCCTCAGGAGCTGTATCTTGGCTCTGTCCTCCCCCTCCTTTTCCCTATGTTTTAGCTGACTGCATCAGGTTCTCTAATGCCATTCATTTAAATATTTTTCCGTGGTCACCTTTCTCTTGTACATTCAAACTGATCTTCATCAGTTGTCCATCCCCACACCTCTAAGTCTCACGACTCAACACATGCCATAAAAAGCACAATCAAATCACTTTCTCCCACCCTCCCCACACTTTTTCTGTGCTCAAAACATGCAGCTGAGCAAAAGCGCCTGCCACTCATTTAGAAGTGACCTTTGTGGTGATTGCAGATGGCAGGACCAGTCAGACACCAAAAGGACTGCCAACATGCAGAGAAGTCAGTGTCATATAAGGAGTGGTGACAGGGCAAACCATCTTCCATCTTTCAAATGAGCACACTTCAAATACAGAGCCTGGCACGCTGAGCACAAAAGCATCAAGTAACTCAGAATGCCACACCAATCAAATAACATCAGTGACCACCAAGTGGCCCAAAAAATCCCCCAAGAGACAGAAACTTCTGACACAACACACACATCATCCCACCAACATTCTTTGAAATGGAACAGGAGCGTCTTGCACAGCTGCACATGGAGGTTGCATGAATAACATCTGCAGATCTCTTAGGACTTCAAATAACAGAAAGGCACACAACAGCTTTCTACTCCTCCCCCTCCACCCAAAGGCCTGAAAGTTCTCTGGACTGAAGGTCAAGAGTTCACAACTTGTTCTCCCTCATGAATGTCAGCTCACTGGCAGGTTTACTTATCTTCAGAGAACAGGAGGGGAGAGCAGCTGCACAGACACTTGCTTAACTTGTTCCATTGTCTTTTTGTAAATATATATATATTACAAACTTTGTCAGTTTATTTCCAATTGAACCTGGATGCAGAATGCTTATGTAACAGGCTTCTTACTTTGTTTATCACAGAAGACCTGTTAAAGAACTCTATGAACCACAGCACACTGGGCATTTTGCCTTGTAGAGACTGACCTTATCCATTAGGATCAACAGGCAACTGTCATAAACTCTTAACATCAGCATGGAAAGTTGTCTTCTTCCACTTCATTAGGAAATTTTCACTGTGTGCTCCCTTCCTCACAGAGAAAGCCATAGCTGATTTTGTACAGTGCTTTATTCTGCAAACAAAGCTACTGACATACAAAACAGGGCATTCACTTCTGAAAGAATGAGCAGCAACTTGGTTTTGACATTCAGCCATGTACCTTCTACAATGAATTCTATTCACTCTGTACTACAGCAGCACCTAGAAGCCCTGACTGATGACAAAGCACTCACTACGTCAAGAAAAGTCATTACTTCCCCAAGTCTTCAAGCTATATAGGCACAACAAAGGAAAGAAAAACGCAATTCTTGCCTTTCAAAGATGAGGATCAGATGCAGATATGAAACACCAGATCAGGACCAGGAACAAACTGACACACTCCTTTCCTTCTTCACCTTATCATCTCAAATAATTTTGTGTTCCAAAAGTATGTTCACGTTACAGGCATGAAAAATTGAAAACAATTTCAAACACCCAATTCACATTTATTTGTTACATAACTTTTTGGACTTTTCTGCAATGAACTGCAGCTACAGCACACACAGTCACAACATGTTCAGTCCAGTAAACCTCATGTAAGGCACACATTGGCCATGATTAATCAAGGAACAGACTTATTTAGAGGAAATAATTACTGAAGCAAAAGAACATGTTTATTTGGTACACAGATTTTGCAGAAATCACAAATAGAAACCTCAGACAGGAGGTCAAAGAAAGCAGGAGAAACTGTTCAGTGCATATAACAGAGAAGCTTTGGTATCCAGAAAGTGGCATTGAGAACAGTCAATAAATATCAACTTAGATAATTAAAAGTGCAAGAGGTCACAGCCTGGAACAGTATATTGCCATGAAGAACCACAAATAACACATGGATTTAAAAAAAAAACATTTTACAACAGAAATGTTAATTCTACATATTTTGCAGAGGACCCATTTGATTATTCTTTTGGTATCTGTAATAGTTAAAATCAGCTTCATAGTCTGCTCAAGTTTCTCATCTGTTGAATAGAAAAATAAAATACTCTTGAAAGTGAAGCCAAGAACTGTAACTGCTGTAAAAGCAAGGGTGAAAAAACCCATGCAGCCCATATTATCACCTTAATTCCTTCCCCTCATGTGTAAGCTGACACATCATTAGGTCTCCCTGTCCTATTTCCTAAGAGCCCTTCTCTGAGCATTTTGTAATTCTGTAAGGCTTCTTCCTTGGCAAGCCTGCTTTAAAAACTAAACCACTGTTTAGCAACAGTAGGTCTCATTAAAAGGTGCATTTACTACACAGTAGAATTCTCTATATTTAGAACTTGAAATACATTAAATACCACAGCAAATGTAAGTATTGTGGGTGGTAAACATCCAGTTTAATGGCATCCACTGTATTTGTGTGGAAAGAAACAGTTTTATAAATAGCTTCCAAAATTTTGCTACTAATAGGCAAACATATCTCATTTTACACTTTTTGCTTTCTCCTACAAGTGATCGGCCTATGTTCTCTGTCAAACCCCCACCTGGAACAAGTGCTGTGGGCATGCTGTGAACAGCAACTCAGCTGGGCTGCAAAACAGAAGTGAGAACTAACCTGAAATTATCAGGAGCATTCTGGTCTGCCTTTTAGGCTGGAGAATTTGTAAAATCTTTCTGGTTAGATTTTCATGTCTTCCTATTCCAAGGCAGATGGAAACACAGGAGCTACTTTGGATCAAGCTGTCCTCAACAGCTGCAACGGACTTATGCCCTTTGATAGGAACCCTTTGATTGTTTCTAGGGGCTCTTAGAAGTTTTCCTTCCCTAAGCAGTAGCTTCAGAAACTTCAGGTTTGGTTTGCAAGCTAATGATAACTTATGCAGGTCTGCAACCCTGTAAATCTATAATAAACTGATGTCTGGCAGAGAACATAATCGATGAAAAATACTGCTCCTTTCACAGTTTAATCAAGACAAAGCCAGTTCAAAAGGGCCTCATTTTCCCCTTTTGCCAGCCTTCTAAATTATATTGCTTTTTTTCTTTTAATCCTAATCTTCTGCTTAAAAAGTGTGTATGTATCTAGTTATGTTCACTGGCATTTCTTTGTGACACAAACAATTTTCTGAGTTGCTGGGAGCTCACAACTGCAGAAGAAGTTGGCAGGTGCAACATTTCATGGTGTAAAGATACAATAACAAAAATCACCTTTCTCAGACCATTCCTTCAGACTGAATTTATACACCAGTAAGCCATTAAGCAGTCAGTTTCTTCCTCAAAGACTTCTCAGAAGAACAAGAAAATGTAAATCTGCCTTCAGTTGTATTGCATCAAGGCAGAATGTCTGTAATTCTATCTGTGGGTAAGAAAGTCAATTCCTGTGGCAAGAACCCAGGAAACAATTTTTAAAATATTACAGCTTTTTATGCATAGTTGTTCCTTTGGGATTTCGGAAAACTAGCTGCAGTTTCTGACTACTGTGTTAATCATGGGCAGCTCCCCTGGAGTGCCTCTGAGCTACACAGTCCAAAGGTGTCCATCCACATCCATGGTGTTATGATTCCAGGTGTGCTGGGTCTAGTGAGGAGCTTGACAGAGGGCCATGGAGTGTCCTGCCCCACATCCAATTAAGATCTGTTTTGCACAGCCAAGAGCTTTGACTGGCTTTGGGACACGAACATTTCCTTCTGTGCCATCACCACACATCCCATGCTCATTCCATCCCCAAGAGAAGCACTGGCCACCTGAAAGAGAGGGCAGAAAACACAGAATAAACACCACAGAAACACAACAGCTTTGGTTAGTTTTGAGGAGCAGATTTGTCAAGTCATTTTCTATTTAGGTTCTAAGAAATTCTGCTAAGGTGGGAAAAATATTCTGGTTTTCTTGAAAAAGTAAATAAACCCAAATGACTGATTCTCCATCCTGTTCCATATTGTTAGCAACAGAAGAGAGAGCAAAATAACAAAGACACTTGAAAATCACTTAGTAAATACATAGTTCAGTATTTATGCAGAGTCCACAGAAATCTCTCTGCATTTTAAGAGCCCTCCCTGAAATGATGTAGAATCTCTGTCTTTCAAGCTTCCCCTAGTAAGCAGAAGTATGATAAATCAAGAGCAGTGACTTTATTCATTCACAGCATGATCTGCAGGATTGGGGAACACAGAGCCACAGTTTAGCCACATTGCATTTCATTCCTAGCTTCAAGTTCACATGTCATCTTTTTTCTTTAAATACAAGTCTTCAACAGCCTGCCCTACTCTTAATCATCCTACCTCTTCTGCTTGCTTTGACATCATTTCACTGCTTTTATTATTCTTATTTTCCTTCATTATTATTTATTTTGTTAATGTCTACTCTTTCACATCCCAAATAACAATTCATGTATTATTATTACCACATAGTACTCTTTTTTGAAGCACAATATGCAAATTTGTTCTATAAATGGCGGTAATAATAAAAAATCCACCGAAACCTCCTTATTCTGAACTACAAGTGCTATTTCTTCCCTATTTTCTATTTTTTATTTGGCTGCCAGAGACTGTGTCTGTGACTTTCTGTACTAAAAAAGAAAGTCATCTTGCCATATAATCATGTTTGTGATGCCATTGTTATTTTTGAAAAGCAGCAGGTAATAACAGCAGGAAGTAGCATTCTGTATTCCAAATAATGAGAAGAAAAGTGCCAAAATTCACAAACTCGAATCCCAGTCATGATTTTACCTTTCAAAATTCAGAAACAAATTAC
The DNA here is from genome assembly GCA_013397555.1 of Urocynchramus pylzowi. Lineage (NCBI taxonomy): Eukaryota > Metazoa > Chordata > Aves > Passeriformes > Fringillidae > Urocynchramus > Urocynchramus pylzowi. Next base: position 989,972 of record VZRH01005339.1, on the reverse strand, counting down.
TGCAAAGCTAGCAGGGCCATCTTCCCTGCAAATCCTGTAACATTTCACTGTCCTCTGCTCTCTTTACATTATTAGTGTATTGATATTCCCCTCTTCTGCAATGAAGTGTAAACATTACTGAGGCCAGATGTAACTAAGCAATGACATTCCATTTTCCTGACAATTTTTAAGGCAATGGAACACAACAAAGCACCACCAGACCATCACAGTAGCCAAGGCACATTTCAGCTTGTACAGAAGTTCTGTCCCTCTTATCTCAGGAGGCACCAGATGTTCTCATGATTATGCATGTGCAATATTGACAGCCCAACCTACATCCCAAATGCACTCACATGTGCTGCCAAAAAGTGCCAAAACCTGAGTGAGCAACATATTCCATTTAAATATCAACAGAGTGTCCTACAGGTTAATGGGATTTTGCTTTTTGGGAAGGTTCCAGGTAAAAACGTTTCTGCAAATATTAAAAAGCAGAAAAAAAGACACCTCAAGCCCATACTGGAGACACATCTCAGACTAATCATTCAAGGAAGCTGCACCTAAGAAAAGACATCTTTTGGCACAGTTAATATGTGAACCCTTCAGAATGAACCAAGCTTACAAATGTAGTGAAAAGTGAATGCAACATGCCCTAACTTTAATAAGATCACTGTGGTAACTTTTTGTAACTAGACACCAGCAATTACTACAACAATTTACATGCTTCTATGAAGACTCACTACATCTGTTTAAAGGGTTTCTTGTTTCTTTTGTCATCCTGTCCCATCAGGACAAGAGAGAGGAAACCAGAAATTTTCTGGTCACTTTGTATTACAAACTGCTCAGTGGAACATTATTGGTATAAAAAATAGTCAAAGAAACAGTGCATTAGGACATTAACTTCTCAAATTGATAAACATATCCAGTGAAACATCTTTTGAAAAACACATCATAGAAAAATTTATGAGCTAGGAACCCCCCAGACAAGAACATCTTTCTTAAAATAATGATTGTGGAGGCTTTTCCATACTTTACTTCTCCAAGCATGTCAAAAGGCCACCAAAATAGATTTTTTCCTACATGATTCCAGTGATCTCTAAGGTTACTGAAATGGGACAAGAGTGAAAACTGGCAAAAGAAAAATAGAAACTAAGTAGGATTTATGAATGGTCTTACACAAAAATGCCTTGTACATCCATGGAAAGCTGTCAGAAATCTGAAGAGTTGAAAGGGCAGCTGACAGATATGGAATGACAGGCCACAAAAATGTTTCTCATCACCATTAAGTCAGAACCAGGAAAGTCAAAAGGCAGAGAATTTTTGCTGTGCAAATGAAAGGTGTAACTGTACCACATCTGCCTTTAGAAGATTCAGTGAAAGATTTGTACATAGAAATAGCCAAATGCTTGACTTGTGTCAGAGAAAGCAGAATTTGCAGAAAACACATCAAGTGCATTTTTTGGACAGTAACATATTAACAAAACTTGGAGGAGGGCTGGGCAAAATGAGCACAGTGAAAGTGGCCAGGAGGGAGCAAGTGATGTGAATCACTGGCACAGATGACAAAGTCAGTGAAGATCAAAGGTAATGAAGCATCTATTTCAAAAATGACATAAAAGGAATATCTGCAGCATTAAAGGCAGATCCTAAAAAGAACTAATAGCTAGCCTCTGGACAAAGGGCACCTTTTAGTGGTTTTTTCCTTTTCCCAGGTCTCCCTCCTTTTTTTTTTTTTTTTTTTTTTCTTTTTTTTGGTTATTTTCTTTCTGATTGCTTCTATTTCCCAGTTTATTGCTGATGAAACCACAGAACCAGCAGTCCTTTACAAGTTTCTTTACAAGAAAATTCAGTTTCTATGTCTGTGCAGACCTTTACAGCATGGAAGAGTGTTAGAATGATATGTATTAGCACAGCTACAAATTGCTTCTAACAAAATTTAGAGCAAGCACTGTAGCATATTCTCAAACCAAAGGACTTGTGTTTGGTGAAGTGAGGGATAGTTACTGCATGTTACTGGTTAAGTGAAACCACATATAATGTTGCATTTACTTTTCTGTTTTAAAACATAAGTACTCAAAGTACAAATCAAAGCCACAGAACTCACATGGCAGCAGAGCAGAATCCCAAGGGAATTTCAGTTGCATTCACGGTCACTCTAATCAAGGTTTAGAGTAAGGCTATGCAGGATTTCTCCCAAAACATGAAACATACAAGACAGAGGGACAACAAAATTTTCAAGAAATCTGTTTTGGTCAAAGAACACAAGAAGGGGCTACTGTTCTCCTTCTGTCTGCAATAATTATCCAGGCTTTTCTCAAGGTAAATGAAGTGACAACAGCAATCTAGAGAGATTCATTAAATTGGAGAAAAGCAAGAAAATAATTCCTAGGTAAAATAAAGCTGCAGCAGATTAGAGAGAATTCTAGAGAAAGAAGAGAAAGAAGAGAATTTAGAGTCATTCCTTATTGCTGAGTGGAATCCTCAGATGAAAGAATCAATGTTAGTAAATAAGATGCTCTGAGTGAGATTCACTGCACTTAACTTCAGCCACCCAAAAAATCAAGCAACTTAGCTACAGATCATTATCCTCTGTATTTCTCAAAAGTCAATGGAGACATCTGCATCTCTCCAGCAGAGTGAGAGATTCATCTCATCCAAACACTGGTGTGAAAATCAAGTCTGTCTCACTTTGGTGATGGTAAAGGGAGACCAGGGGATTGTCCTAGCCTTGGTACATCAGTTTTATGCAGCTGAAGACAGGTTATATGAAATCACATCTTCACAATTGGTCTGAAGGCAAAGCAAGGAAAACTGAAACAAAGAAGCTGCAAAAATCACTGCAGCCTAGCTTCAGGCTACGAACAGTCTGCTTCTACACCAGCCTGTGCCCTGAAGGCTTATCACTGAAATCTTTAAAAGCTCCTCTATTCTGTTTCTCCTCTCCCATTCTTTCCACCAGCAAACAAACAGAAGTTGGCTTTACAGACAAGCCAAGAATCTTGAAGCCAAGTTATTCAAGAGAGAGCTTCACATTTCAGGGAAATGTTAAAATGTTTTAGTACAGCTCTATTATACTGGTGCTGTACTTTTAGCAATACTCCACAATACCTCAAATTATTATATCTTTTTACCTAAATTAATGCTACTCTACTCTTTTGTTATAGACAAAGTTACACCAGGCAGGACATCAACTCAGATCAAGTCACAACTCTTTAAACAGCATCAGGGCTGGACCACGAACAAAATTCAGGTGTCTCAGCCACCTTCCCTTCATTATTTGAAAGCCTTCAAAACCTCTCAAGGAACAATCTAACACTACACAGAAGGAGATTTAGACTATACTTCTCCCAGGGAGTTGCAAAACACAGCATTACTATGTTTTCCTGGCTTTTTCAGGCCATCTGATGGTTCAGGGTGGGTGTTATAAAATAAAAAAGCAATAAGCATCCCTTTAAACGTTCGTATTTCTAATAGCAACAATTCTGCCATTAGTGCAAAAGATCTGCAATTTTAAATTGTAAGAAACGGCCTTGATATAAATTGCTTTCTGCAGAAAAACATGGAACTGTATTAGTATCTAAAAGGGAAGTCAAGGCATTGTGCAAAATCTCATTAAAGGCAAAGCTTGGTAAGTGGAATGTAAGATGGCATCATCTCAATACACAGCTGTACCTCCAAAACTAGGAAAGAACTATGAGAATCACATTCAGTTTTTATTATGGAGCCACATTTTCAAGGAGCAAGCTGTCATGTGCTCCAGGCAGCCCATCCAATTGCTATTTAACCCTCAGAAATGCATGTCTGGCTTTCAAGGGAGTAGGCTGGATAAAAACCAGACACATTGCAGTGCTAACACAATATACAGGTAAGAAACACCATACGTTTTTGATATTAAGTACAAAGCCGTGGTGCTAAAGGCATGCTGATTTCCAAGTTAGCCTCCAGTCCTGCCCTCACTCCACCTTTACATCATTAGTAGCTCTCCTCAGGCAGTGGACCTAAACCACTCAGCCCCCCCAGCAGTGGTTTTACACAAGTGAGAAGTGAGCTGACTTCAGGTCATGAGCCTGTGGCTCATCCTGGCACCTGGAAAGAACAATTTTCAATGTCCTCAAATAATTCATCACAGCAAATGCACAAAGCCTGCACTATGTGGACATCTCTAAACTAATCTGTCACGTGAACTATTATTTTTTCCCAGCAGAAGCACTGTTTTGTTATAGGACCTTCTCTTTGGCTACGTTTGTATCTTGTGTAGTACAGCAGGGAATTCAAACTGGGTCACGGCCTCAAGGCCAACTGTCAGAATATCCAATTACAATCCACAACCACCTACTGAAGAGAGTCAGAAAATCAAATTGAGAATACAATATGCCTAGTAGGAGCTTAGGCATGTGCAGTACTGCAAAATGCAGCAATAAGGCTACGCATCTCCTTTGCAATTGAAATTCACTTGGGAAAGTCTAATTTCTAGTTTGTACTTCAATATCAGTGTCTATCCCACAAACAGCAAACAGAAGAGCAGTACAGAGCACATCTAATCTTTTCTGTTTCATTTCCACAGCATATAAGTAGCCAAGAGTTACAAAACAGGGAGGAGAAGGAATCATGTTTATGATAATTTCCAAGGGCAATGTAGCACATCTGTCACAGCCTGAAAACTGTCTATGGAGAAGGAGCCCCACATCCAGCAATGCAGAGAAGTGGGGGAAAACACAGTAAGATGTCACTTAGCAAAAAAAGCCATAGCAGATCCATGCAAGCATGCTGTGCATTTTCCTGTGCACTGTTTTTAGCATCAGGCAAATAACTGAGCCCACCCCTGGAGGAAGTGCTATCTTGCCAAATTACAATGGCAATAGAAATTTCGTTCTGTTCTCACAGGGCACTTCAAAGCAGGAGCTGAATGGCTCACTGCACAAATTAATATGTATCTATTTGAATGAATCACTCCACATTACATCAAATAAACAGTTTAGGTTACCACTCAGTCTAGTTTATGATAGAATTTATTTTTTCCTTCTCAGTTATGCATAGTAATTTTGAACCAAAAAAAAAAGTGGAAGAAATTCGCAAAATTATATCCTAGGATTTAAAAACAACAGACTTGCAACTACAGATTTCTTGGGCTGATGCACCCATGTAGTTTTTGTGGTGGAACTGAAACCCTGTAGGATGGAGATGGTTGCTTTGCTGCGTGTAGGTAGCAAGGACAGAAATCTACTGCAAGGATTATCTGTTCACATTTCTGTTTCCATGGGGAAACATGAATGGTATTAACTATGTCTAAAGCTCACAGGTGCTGCATGAGGTTTTTGTTTTGGTTTTACTCAAACTTGTCAATTCCTTCCCAACAGGAAAGCATCTCCAGCTCAACACAGAACAAAACCTGGGCTCACGACTTTGTGCAAGACTGAACGTTACCGGCCCACTGACAATACATGAGGATTATATCATACACGAAGCAGCTGCAGTGCAGAGAGGATTAAGTATCAAAGATGCTTTTTTCTACACCTGTAGAAGACAAGAAAATCTTTGAATTTTGGTCACTTAAGTACAGGACAAAAACACCTGACAGAAATTAATTAATGGAGAGATTTGTCCTGAAGCTCTGACCGTGGCACTAATGTCTGTTCCATCAGGATATCAGACATAGCAGAAAGTGACATTCATTCAGAACTTACATCCCTGCCTCTCACAGTGACAGGCATTCAATGTGTCACAGTGCTTAAAATCTGTATGACCAAAACTAGACAATCACAGTCTAACCACAGAGCCAGAGACTGCAGTCTCATGACCCTCTGTACTATGTGAAACAGAACATGCAGAAAATACCTTACACCCAGTGCTTAGTAAGAGGTCATCCACGCAAGGCAGAATGTCAGAGCTCATCTAGAAGAGCACGAGTCATCCAAGTGTCCCATGGGACCATGTGGTGCCATGGCCATTTATTGCCCATGAATTCTGGGTAGCAAAGCATTACCATCTAAAATTTGCACACACTTCAAACTGACGTAAGTGATGACACAAAGAAAAGGAGGGGACAGCTGTGATTCATCTGACCTACAACATTACCTCCAAGACCTAGAACTGAAGGGCATCTTCAGCACAGGCCTAGGAAAAGTCATAGATGAACACAGAAGCAAGAATCTGAGAACCCCCTCAAACTGCATTCCAGTCCTACATGTAGCTTTCACAGCACTAAGCAAGTCAAGGAGCAGGAGAAAAGACAGTCAGCAGGATGAGCAGGTGCATGCAGGTGAAATGGTGCTTTCTCCTACTTTGCTGGCTGAAGTCTAAAACAAGAGACCCCACTGGGCTCTCAGGAATTCTCTCATCAAGAAAGAACAGCTAGGTTGGAAAAGGATATTTTGGAAATGCTTTGGTGCTTAACATATTTCATATGGCAACCCTTTGTAGAACACTGCTCTATTTATAAGCATGAACTTTAAGGCAACCACACAGACCAGGCTATAGATGACTGTCAGTCCTTGGCATCTTATAAAAAATACTTATGATATAACAAAAGCTGAAGAGGTAGTCCATATGGTTACATTTACCTACAATTTCTTCTCTTCTGACTGCTATTCTCTTCCTCTGAAGGGCTGTTTGCACTGAACAAAAGTGAGTGTTCTGGGATTTATCTCTGCAGGTGTCCTTTTCTGCAGAACACAATTCTCTAACTCAGAACCAAGAATTGAATGTGTAAACCTTGCACATGGACATCTTATGTAAAATAGCTTTGTGTTTAAATGGGCTTTAGTTTGAACTTCTCCCCTTTCATTTTCCCTTAGCAATTTGCAAGGCTGCATTTTGGTAAAGTTTCAAGACACACGATATGAATGTGCATTACTGTTGAGTGAAGTCTAAAAAAACTGCTTGTTGATATTAAACAAGTGAGGGCTTTTCTTCCCCCCATGCTTAACAAGTAATCTGAGATCAATTCCAGCAGTCATTAAGCTAAAGTGTTAGAAATGCAAAGAGAAAAATCAAGGAAACAAGTGGTGACTGAGTTGCTAAGTTTCCATCTTACTGATTGAACTGGTAGATTTTGTCACCGCTACGCAAACATCGCCACAGAACAAAAGTAGCTGCAGCTCAGCAGTGATGATATTAGGATGCCTTATTTTGCAAAGTTTCAAGTTGTGATCTTGGTGTATCACAATGGCTCAGATGGTAGCACCCCTGCAAGTGTCACAGCGCAGTTGCAACAGTGACAGCACTGTAGTACTGCACGCTGTGAGAGCTTTAAAATACATAGCTCGATAAAAGCTATAGCATAGCTGTAGTCAGAGAGAGTTCAGGGTGAACTAACCCTCCTTTCTGGGCAGGATTTGTGGATTATGAGTTTCCTCTGTGCTGCAACTGTTGTACTTGAGTTAACCCACTTGTATCCAGTTCAAGTGTGCTTACTTGCACTGTACTGTGGTGCAAGCGCACATCTAATAAAACTCCTGTGGGTCATGTGCCTTGTCTTGTCTGTCTGTCTCAGTCTGTGCCTACTGTTACAGGGACTCTTATAGTCGCCACTGTGTGGGGGTCTGGAGGGGGTAACTCAAGACCTACTCAGATACAACAAGGGTTGGGTCATTTGAGCACCTAGAAAGGGAGTGAAAAGTGGTAACATCCTCACGTTCACAGTGATGCCATTTGCAGCCACCATTGCCTTCTGCCTCATACAATATAGTTCTGTGAACTAACAGGACCCCTTTCAAAGAAGAAAACAGACAGATGACAGAGCTATGACAAAAGATGAAACCAAGCAATAAAAAAAAACAGAAAAAAAAATATCCCATGATTCAGACTTCAGACACAAACCATAAAGAGGTTTACGTCAAGTGTGTGCACCAAAGGCAAGTCACGTTTTCTCAGAAGGGCTGATGGAACACAATGCTCTTACCCAAGGTTGGCTGTGCATTGCTGGGTTGCTGTTAACTTCCAATGGCAAGTGAAACTGTTGAATACTGAAGAAAAACAAATCAAAAAACCCCACAACAAAACCCCAACAAACTGAAAAGTATTAACACCACAAACTGTACCCTCAGTCCCATCCACATGCCTAAGCCAGCAGTCTGATTTCTGCCAAGCAGGACCAAGTAGTCCAGCTCTTCCTATTTTTTAAGGGCTAGGAAAAGATCAGGAACTTCAGTCATATCACCCTGTCAAGAAAGTTATGCAAGGTAATGAGCCAAATAACATGCACCAGATGGGATACCAAATTTTTCTCCACAGGTAAGCAATAGCTAGGGAGACCAGGACCATAGGAATAACAACTCTATTCTTTACCTGTACTTTTAAAACAAGAGTTCACTAAGGGTCATATTTCACTAAAAGCTCTGGAAAAAGTAAGCAAATGGTTAATACTGGCTACGAAAGACAGAGTGGAAGAACAGGCTTTGCCAGCTATAATTAAAAACAAGTATTACCATTAAGAATTAAAAATGGTCAGGAAAAGAATCAAAGCAGACAGTCTCAAAAGGGAAGTGCCTATAAGGCAGGATTGGATCTGCTTCTCCAATCATCATTTCAAAATCATACATGACTGTTGAGTGAGGTCTGGGGGAATTGCTTGCTGATATTAAGCAAAGCAAGACTTCTGCCATCAATATGTGTTAAAACCAAAGGCGAGTTTGCTTAGATAGAAACAGGTTTTGACATTACCTCTGGTGCAGAACAGAGGTTCTGGGCAAGTTTAGCTTGCAAACTTTTACCTTTTATTATCTGTATGGACAAATTTTACTCTATTCTCCATTACTTTTATTCACTGAGCTATTTCATTACAAACCCATAATTCTTGTTGGAAAAAGCAAAGCTGTTAAATTTCAATAACAAGCTGACAAAATTTGAGCACTTCAAGCAATACACAGGGCTAAACAGACCCCAGCCCTGAGTGGCATGGAGCAGATTATGGGTGTGCAAACACACCTTTTACATATTCAGGCCAGGTAGTCAGAAAATAACCTTGCTGTAGCATAGCTTCTTCACATTTCTACCTTCATCCTCCTCTGTGGGTCAGATACATTCACCCATCACATCCTTCTTACTTAATCTTCCCTAGAAGTGCACAAGGCAAGGAGAGAAACACTGGCAGAATTTGGGGTGCCAAGTGACACCATTTTAGTTGTTCTGATTAGGAAAGGCAAACAACATCCCTTACACATAACGTTCAAGGTATATTTTGGGGACACCTCACCAATGTGCCTCCATCAGTAGAAGATGCACCTAAATTCTGAAATGGGGGTAACTCCTTAAGTAGAGGGAATATGTCAAGTCAGTCCTTGGAAGAAAGGCAAGCACAAAACAGTGTCCTGAGATGAAAAATTCCTGCAATCAATGCTCTGAGATGTTTTCTCAGTTTCTGCTCTGCTACATTTTTTGGGTGCTGGCAAATTAGCTATACTGAAAACAGCATTCACGCATCAGGTGCAGGGATCTGAGGCTGGAAAGTAAAATCTGTCTTTGGCACAACAACAGGGAGAACAGCTGACAGGCAGAGGGATTCAGAGGCACCATGCCAGCTCCAGAAGGTTGGAGATCAGAATGGACAATGCAAGCTGGGTCCCTGAGAGGCCGTTCAGCACTTTCCCATCTGATCCTCTGCATAACCTCAGGGAGAAAAAGAAACTAGCTGGACTGAAGACAGGAATATCTGACACCATTTTGGAAAGACTATATCTGCCAGAGACATTGAATAACAAAAGTATTCTTCAGAATAAAAAAGATAAGCAAAGCAAACGCTTCTATCTCTGAAATAGTATTTGACCAAATGAAGAATTCAGGAGCTTTGCTCTCCTCACTTTGGAGGAAACAGAAACACTGGAAACATGAGGTCTCCATACACTGGCCTAACTGCTCTTTCCTGTGTCCATGCAGAAAGCCAGTTTCTTCCATTTTATATTTGGCACTAGACTAATTACACAGCAGGAGCAGATATAGAAGGCAGCCTAGAAAGAAAGGGAGACAGAAAAGGATTAGGTAGATTTTAAAGCTACATTTGGCCCTATAACAAATATTTATCATTACTCACAGAGAAAAAGCAATAGCGTGAAAACCCTTAAAATGATAGATAATAATACTGAAAAAATAGTGTAAAAGACCAAAATCCAATCAAGCCCAAACTTCTGGTAAAAAAGCAAGCTTCAGAATGCAGCAAGAAAAGCAATAGATGACATGCTTGTGTGTCCACAGGACTGTATACATAAAATCCAAACAAATGAACACTATACAAAGTAGTTCTCACTAATCTGCAACAGGAATATGAGAGAAGCTGAATTTATTCTTTACACTGCAGGAAAACAGAACAACCAAATATGAAGACGACAAAGCCAGACAATATTGAGATGTTTTCTTAAATCACTTTGAAATGTTTTTTTTCTCTGGTTTTGTAATAACTTAAGGCCTGCTGAACACCAATCATGAAAATATTCCTTGTACAGTACAGCTAAGAGATCCTTACTTTCCAGACTCACTTACGATCAGAACTATAGTTCTGTTCATGGGTGAACCAAAAGGCAATTCTTATGATTCTGGAAAATGAACTCCATCTCAGTGAGACCCAATACATGGAGGTTTCTTAAATCTATTCAGGAATAGATGAAGCAAGAATAAGAATTTTAAGCATCCAATCAACCTAGCAGAAGTGATTCATGTTCCAAATTAATCTCAAGATTTAAAAATGCTTGGATTCCCTAAATCAGAGCCTTTTCATGTTTTTTTAAACTTTTTTTTTTTCCTTGTGGGGAGAGGGAGGAGGTGCTATCAGCATTTTAAAGCTCTCTGTAATAATTACTGACACAGAAAGATTAAAAATAAGACCATAATCTTTATTTAAAAATACTACAAAGGATACAAGAACCATCCCGGTCAAAGTATTTCAAGATGACCACAGCTAGCTTTTTTTTTTTTTTTTTTTTTTTTTTGTCCAAAAAAACAGATATTAAAAAGGTTTACAACATGAGTGGCAATACTACACTTAATAATTGTGTTAGCAAACTATTTCTATGTACACATACAGACATGTATTCCACATACAACAAGGGATGTTTGCTTAGCAGATTTCATGCTTTCACACCCTGCATTGATAGTGACAACATGATTTGTAGCACAATATGATTTCTGTCTCTGCACACATCCCTCTGCAGATCTTCACTGGTGTTTTGGAGCACCTGAGTTTCTATAAGTGGGATTCAACTTGCCCGAGCCCCAAACATCCATGGTGTATGTACCTGTGCATGCACATAGCCATCCTTCACAGAGGAATCTAAATCCTCTCACACTCCAGTGACAAACAGGCTGGTTTACAGTGGGGTTCATCTCACCCAAAGCAAATATCTTAAGTCAAAAGAATTCTTCTACCACCACCCTTTTACCCATCTCTTCCTCTCCACTGCCTACAGATGTCTGACTAGCTCAGGCAGAGTTTAAAGTTAAAGCTGACAGACCTTGCCCCAGATGCCCAGCCCAACCTGCTTTACAAACTTGCTCTCAGGGGACATTGAGCTTTGTGAAAAATAAGATGCTTCCCAGGCAAAATCAGAAACCCGCTGAGATTTCAACTGTCCCCCAAATCTTTAAACAATTTTGAACATACTTACATAACTTGATCATCCAAAATGTCATCTATGCACAGAAAACTCTGAATGCTGTGCACCTAACAAAACCTTCTACAGACAGATGGTGAGCTCTGCATTAGGAGCCCCTTCAGCAAGCACCAAGCTGTGTCTTAGTTTTACTGCATTTTTGGTACCTAGTTCATTCAAATATAGACCAAAGGGACTTCTCAAGCTTTTTCAGCTACCTGAGGGATTGTTAGCAATTTCTGCATGAGAATGCATATTATTACAGAGGAAACACATTGCATTGGAGTAATTTCTGAAGAAATGGGAATTATTCTTATGTTTAAGTAGTAGCTGCTGCTTTGAACATTTTAAATTACTGTGTTGAAATATGGTTTGAATACTCTCGGTTGCTCTGATTTTCAACACCTTCTTTCCTAGCCAGTGTGTCTTGCAGGAAGGTTGCTCATGGAACTGTTTACTTTCCAGCATGAAAGGTTATCTTCTTCACAAATTTCTTAGGAAGTCTTTCTAATTAATTAGGCTACAGTTCCCACAGCACTTTATTGAATTCAATTTTTTTTTTTTTTAATTAGGTGTTGTGGGTTTTTTGGCTTGGTTGGGGTTTTTTTATTTGTTTTAGAAAGCTCCCAAAGCTCTCTCAGGCAGAAATATTTCTTGCTCTCTCTGCAAGAGATGCTTTTTGGATGCTTTTGCTACTGAGAAATTTTTTTGGCTCTCCAGGGGACAATTAAACAATGACAACATTGTATTCAGCCCAAAGCATAATTCTATTTTTGAAGGTTTCATTTGACTAACGTGATACTGACCACAACTTTCCATCCGCAAGGCAATGTAATTCAAGTTCAGCCTCATGTCAGTGTGCACTGGCTCAACCCAAGTCCCAGGAGGTGCAAAAACTACTTAGCTGGCAATGTGATTAGGTAGCCAGTTCTCCTTCAGGCTGACTACATGGATGGATTCAAAGCTGCTTCTCCAACTGGTAATCAGCAAAGGTCTAAATAGGATTTAAGAAGCAAAGGCAAGCTTGATGGGAAAGGCAAAGTGGACCAATTGCTTATCCTTGAAATGAAAAAAGAAGCCATGAGGAAAAAAGTTTGAGTGCAACTGAAAGCAAAACCCTGAGTCATGACTAATTCCTTCATTTCCAGCTATCTGTTTCCGTTACTGACACTTTGCTCTTTTTAGCCATGTGACTCCAAACTTTCTCATTATAGAGGGAGAATTACCCTGCACAAAGCAGAACTATAATCCTCCTTCCTGAGCCCTGAAGGGATCTGGTCAGACCTTCCCTCTGACAAATGGCAGAAACCATCACAAGAAGCAGCAGACAGCAGGGGACTAAACCTCTGAGTGCAGCATTACTGGCTAAAGGCTACTCACTGACTGTACTCTTTTTACATTTTCCCACCTCATTTTAATTACTTTAGGTTGTTATTTCTTTAGGCCAAGGGTCTACTGAGAGGTTGTTATCTCTTTAGGCCAAGTGGTCTGACCTCACTTTGAGCCCATGGATGTTGTGTAATGAAAGTAAATAATAAAAAAGCCCTAAAAATCTCTATTGTATTTAATCATCCGTGGGTTTAGATTCACGGTGCTCTGTAAATCTGGAACTTGAGAAAATAAGTGAATAAAAACCCTGAAGTGAAGGTGTTATTTGGTTCACCTGTGTATTTAGAATACACTTGAAAAAATGAACAGTTAAATTTAACATGAGACACTATGCACTTAATTGTCCTTTCTCACATGGTGACTGATATGAAATAAACCCATATTACTTTATTCAGTTATGAAAAGAACTTAAGGAAGGAATCATTAAGGCAAAGGTGACTTATATAGGTCTGCTTTGAAAGAGTGATTTCCTGGGAAAATTCTCCTCAGTGCTTTTTTTTCCCCATCTATAGTCCAGGGATATTTGACTATCCCAGGGAATATTTTAAAAGTTCACGATTTACAGGAGTAATTCATACAACATCCTTAAATTAATGGCCATTCAGGACAGAGGAAAGAAAATAATACAGACTGAAAGCAGAACTCAGTTAAGTACAGAGAAGCCATGCTAAAAGCCATTTGAGGGCTCCTGAATGCATATGGGATCTGTTGAGACAAAAAGCTATTGCTGGGAGTCAGCGTTGATTTCCACATTTGTGCTGCACAGACCCTGAGGATTAAGCTAAGCACTGAATTCTGGAGTCAGGAGAACAGCAGCATCCTGTGAGCCTGACACTTCTGCCTCTGTGGAGGGCTGTGGCTCACAGGGCTGTAAAAGGCATTTTACTCCTTTTTTCATGGAGCAAATATCTATGAACTGACATTATTTTTAATTAATTTTGGCACTTATTTCTTACCTTCTGTTTCCAGCACCTCTTTCCCCCTGAAAAAATGCCTTTTGTCCCCTCTCCCTGCTGTCCTCATCCATGCACCATTTCTGCAGACCCCTGCGTGAAGACAGCATTAGCTGCAAATGTATCAGTGCAATAGAGAATCTGCTTGCTACCTGCTCACCAGCAGTGTCTCTTTCAATCTTTCTCTGCCAATAAAGGATTTTAGGGGATTGCAGGAGGTTTACTTTCAGTGCAGGAGGCTAAGAGCTGCACTGTGTAACTATAGCGACAACTACCGTGAAAGCTCTCGATTTTTATTGACACGCCTTGCAACACCCAGTGGAAAAATTTATACAATTAGAGAAACAGAAAATTAAACATCCTAAAGGCCAAAGGAAAATATTGTGGTGATCTGCATCTCCATGCATTGCTTAAATACTTCCTCGTGGTAATTTGTTTCTTTTACTGTACAGCGGTAACATTAAAATAGCATTTTAAAATTCACAGTTTCAACAGTGATTTAAGCCTCCACAATGCCAAAACAGAAGATACACTTGCAATCAGCTCAGAAAACACTGTAGCACATTGCTGTATTTGACAAAGATTCATCACTGGGAAACTGACACTACATAAATGGAGAGAAGAAAAAGGTGCACACATTTTTTCATAGAGTAACAAACATTTGCATAGGGATATACTGAATTATTCATCTCTGACAGACAAGACAAAAGACACATCTTTCTAAAAGGTATTTCTCTATCCAAAGGGTATGCATTTTAAAGGATTTTCCTGTGCTCACAGCAGCTGAGAACTGTGTGAAAATGATACTGAGATCCTTTGTCCCAGTCTTAAGAGTTCTGTGACTTGATAGACAAGTTTGACATTCCAAATCCAACAGAACAGTTATATGCTCACAGCAAAATATGAATATGCTGCAGTCTGAAATTGCCTCAGATATCCTGGAAAGTTACCAAGTCGCTTACGTCGAGCTTGAAAATGCCACCTCTGAATGGCTTCCAAGGCCATGATCCACCGTGCTGGAAAATTGATCCTTGCTAATGGCCACCATTTATAGCCTTAACCTTTACTACATTGCCTCAGTTCTCTCCAACAGCTTAAACAATATGAATCAAAAACACTTCCAAAGATTTTAACAATTACCACCAGACTGAGAGCTAGACCTGCAAAAACCTTGACCTTATTGACAAAGTGGATTTGCATGGTCGCAGGAATTGCCAGTTTTACAGTCAAGGAATGGGACCAAAACACTTTACCCCAGCTGCCAGTTATCATTTCCTGCTCTGCTGTCATGATTTATTTCTCTAAAAAAAAGCACAATAATCACAACTACTTTTTTTATTTTAATCATCATCCAAAAGAAAAATATTTAATGTCAAGGTTTAGGGAAAATACTGAGCTGTTAATATAGCTCTACTGAATCTAATACTCTTGCAGTACACAATGCAATCCAGGCAGCCTGGAAAGGATGAAAATGATGTGTTGCTATGGAAACAGGAAGGCACATGTTTAGGTTGCTCATCCCTGAAGAGCTGCCCCACCAATATCTTTAAAGTCTGCTAATAAAATTTTAATCATTATTAGAATAAAGTGAATTTTACCTCCTGTTGGACACCAGAATCTTGGCTTACATACTGTCAAGCTCTTTTAATGTTCCCTGCATCCAGCTATGCCCTACAACATTAAGAATGAATTTATTCACAAACAATGTTAACAGGCACTTTTCTAGTTCAGCTACTTAAAATTATTATTCCACACAGCAATAAATACCAGCTTCCTAAATTAAAAATCTTGTGCATGTAGGAAGCTGCTTTTTAATTTATTAATCGATATGCCATACCTCCTCCCCCTTCAAAAAAAAAATAACCTTATCAACTCAATAAATCAGGCCCTTGATTATTACTGACTTAAGACCATTGACCAGGGATATGCTCATCGAGAATGTGACAATTAGTCCAGTGCCAGTGTTGTCACTCACCAGACACCCTAAACATCTGCTGTTTCCTAGAAATTGTAGCTTCCATCTAAACATGACATACCTGCAGACAGATCTTTCAAAACACTGAGGCTTACAAAGTGAAAATGCATTTCCAGACAGCCAAACAGAAAACAGGCCAAGTTATTTGCTGGCAAATCTCCACTTACTTCACTATTATCATAGCAGAGCATCTGGCTCCAAACATGCAGCCACTAATTATCTGTACAGTTAACTATGTCAGTACACTTATTTGTTATTATACTGGGAAATCAATAAGCAAGACTTGGTTAATGCTACTACTAATCTATTAAATCATTCTTTATAAATAACAGAGTACTATGCTAAGACTACCAGTACAGTAATAAACAGTTAACAAGCTCTGTATTCTGGATCACAAAACAGCAAAGCAAAGCTGAAAAGACAAGAAATCCATACTGTGAACAAACAGGTGCAGTTTTTGGGTTGTTTTTTTTTTTTTAATGTAGTTGTGGTTTAACTCGGCAGGCAGTGAAACACCACACAGCCATTCCCTCACTGCCCCCCAGTGGGATGGGAAAGGGCACTGGAAAAAGGTAAAACTCGTGGGTTGAGATAAAGACAGCCAGATAGGACAAAAAGGGAGGAAAGAGTAATAATAATAACAATAGAAGAATATACAAAAACAAGTGATGCACAATGCCAGTGCTCAACACCCCCCAGCTGATGCCCAGCCAGTCCCCTAAGCAGCAGCAGCAGCTCCCTTCCCAAGTTTTTGCTCAGAATGATGCCATATGGTATGGAATATCCTTGTGGCCAGTTTGGGCTGGCTGTCCTGGCCATGTCTCCTCCCAGCTCCTTATGTCCCCTCTCCCAGCCTACTCAAAACAACTAAATCATCAGTGTGTAATCAACGTTTTTCTCATCCAAAATCCAAAACACAGCACTTCACCAGCTACTAGAAGAAAATTCACTATCCCAGTTGAAACCATGACAAGAGTCATACATTATAAATTATCATCTTAAAATTTTAATTAATTTCCATTCATGTATACAACATTCCTCTGTTTCAGTATTCCTGGTAGAAGGACTCCAGTGGTTCATTCAAACAAGTCATTCAGGAAGAAAACCAACTCTCAGATCTACCAACCATAAATCTTTACTGCACTGAGATCTTGAATCAGAATATTAGAAGTACCAATGTCAGAAGAGATATGAGTGACAGCAGGAACAATATGTCCTTTAAAGAGGCCAGACTTATCTGGTTTCAGCTTCAGAGATATCAAGTCGGGGTGATTTTCCACACTCTGCTCCCAGAACACACCAGCACTTTCAAGAATATGGCTGTCTCTAGCCACTGTTATATTCAGGATTGAAGTTTTCTAAAAACACCTTGACACTAATCTCCTGATCAACTGTACAAGATTTTTAAGGTGATGGTTATTTTTAAACTAAACTTGAAATACACTGATTTCCTCCAACAACACTCCCATTTCCTTTTCTTGGCTTTGTAATTAACAGGAAGACATAATAACTGCAGGCACAGCCCTCCCCCAAACAAGGATCCCACTGTGTAAGCATTATATTTAGCTATATTTTTTTCTTCCCCCAAGGTATTCGCTGTGATATTTTAAAAGATTTATTTGCTTACAGCTAAACAGATGATATTTACTCACATTACAAAACTCCTGTCATACAACTCCAGCATTATTTAACCACCTTCTCTTAGGAGACAACCAAGGACAGCAGGTCAGGACAGTCACACGCTGTCTGGAAAGGCTCGCGCTAAGTACACGCACATTGTCCCTTCTCCAACCATGCAAAAATAACCTGAACAAAATCATTATCCAGTTTCATCAGCAGTGTAATACACAACCAAATTTCTGAGTATTTTGCTAAATAAGTACGTTCATTTACCCCTTCAGCAATAAAAACCAGGATCTCAGCAGTACAGCAGATCCCCTTGGCTCAGAAGGTCAATATGACAGTGCTTCATTCCTGTTACTTTTTAAGTGTTTAGTGGCTGCCTGGGCATCTCCACTGGCTACCAAACTATTTCCAAATGTCCTTTCATCCAGGCATCTGTCTCTACAAAATTTTGGAGACAAACAGATTCTCACTTTCCCATAATTTTTCCCAAAATTATGGGAAAGTGAGAATGACATAATGACATTTGGAGTACAGTGTCCCCAGCCTCCCTTCCTCATGAAGGTTCCTTTTAGTCGTGATGCTTTAGCTAACTTATATCACTTTTATTGCCTAAAAGCCAGTGTGGCCTCACCACTCTCCTTTTTTCCATGTCTGTATTTTAAACCCAGCTTATTGTACAGAACTTTCATGGCTCCCAAGCAAGAACAGCTTCAGGACATGGAATAATTTAGTCTGGACCTCTGGAGATCGTCTGCTTAACCTCTCCGCTTGAGTGCCTACTACTACAACCACTCCCATGTCTTGAAATTTCTGCACTGCTACCTTACACTTTGCACCAGACACAATACCCAAAGAGACTTCTGGATGCAACTGGGTACTCTGAGGCAGCTTAAGGTTTGCTCATCTCAACCAAATTTCCCATTTTTCCAAACTCGCGGGATCTTGCTTTTCCTCCACTCACACTTCTCTCCAGACAAAAATCCTCATTTTTTGCTGAGAAACTCAATGTCACTGCAGAAATCCTGTGCACTAGCCAGCCCCAAAATAGTGTAATTTTCAAAAAGGGTTGGATTTTCAGCTCTTTTTTTCTTTACTTTAAAAAGCACACATAAAGCTACTTTCTGCAGATGGAGTAAAACATACCATGTGAATATGACAGATTGGCTTTCTCACTGGACACTGAAGGGTTGCTATGATTCAGACATTATGTTTTAATATTTAAACTTCCACAAGCTGCAGATATGCTGATATAAGAACAAACGTCAGAAGGCTGACGTTTCCAAGATCCATCTCAGAAAAAGGTTGACAACACACTCTGAATTCAAGTTCTGTTTCTGTCCATTGGAATTTGACAGATTTCAGCCATTTAAGTAAGAAAAGATTGCCAGAAAGGAATCCAGCACTATGGTGCAGCTTTCAAACACTCATGAGGAGACACTATACTGTCATTTCCTTTATCCTTACTGGGAGATGTAAGAAATAGCAAATTGCTTTATTTATATACATTGGGGCCCTTGGCCCTCATTTTTGTTTCCAAAGTCCTCTTTTTACACAGATCCACATTTATTTACGGCTTGAATTTTGCAATAGTACCATTCTACTCAACTCCCCACAGGAAATTTACTCTGCAGTGTTTTTTTTTTAGCCTTCTCTAAAATTTGGCAGACCTGTCAAACTAGGAGACTTCACAAGCTCCCTATAGCTCAGGGCATCAGAACCATGAGGCCTCAATGTGTTTGGGGGGTTTGGTTTGGTTTAGTTTGGGGGTGGTTATTTTTCCTTTTTTTTTCTTGATGATAGGACCCTCTATGCTGATTCCAGCCTTAAATACTGCATCCTGAGCAGCACGACAACTGGGGAAAACAAGATCTACAGTGTCAGCCACTTACATGTGTTCTCACGTAGTCACCATCTGTTTGGTAGTCCCAGAAGTCAGCAGCTCGTATCACAAAAAGCACTGTCATATTAAACACCCTGCTGACACAGAGATCACAGAGTGAGGGACTGAGCCTTGCTGGCTGCTGAGCCATCAGGTTATGGCCTCAAAATGTACCAGCACAGAACCTCTAAATTATAGTCCTTCAAGGTCTTTTCCCCCTCCTCCTTCTCCCAGCTACAGGCTTCACACTGATGATGAAACTGCCGCAGCTCACATTGTATAAGTTTCCTAAATAATTCCAATTTTACAAACTCACAAGTCTGCAAACATTTCTTATTGCACGTGTTTGCAAGATATGTTGAGAGGATGAAAAAGACCCCACTGAAACAAATGTTACAGTCCTCGTCCAAATAAGCCATTTGTCCTTCATACAGTGAAGTGCCTAATGGTTAGGCGAGTTAAACAGGTCCAGGGAAGCATTTTGAAAGGCTGAAAGGATTGTCTCCTGAAAGGCTGAAAGGATTGTCTCCTGGGCTCCTACAGAGGAATGATCCAAACTCTGCCAGGTGGTAGAATGCATTTTGCTTTCCATGGCTTAATTGGCCTAAGCACATGTGAGTGGGAAAGCTCTGGCCTTGGTATCTCATCCATTTCCAAGGTCTTAAACAACACACTGAGCCCTTCAAGGCCATATTGCTTAAGCTCTGATACTGGGAGAAAAAAAAAAAAAAACTTCATGTCCAACCTATCACTACATGACCATAATGTGTAGTCCCAGTGAAGGACTTGGGACTGTGACCTGCAAAACACAGTCAGAAAAATTTCTGCCATCTTCAACAGGAAAAGAAACAAGCTCAAAAGGGATAACCTGCTCACTCCTACATATATACACACATACACAAAACATGTAAGTATAGGTTTAAATCAAAATATGGACACATCAAACCATTACTCCTTGGTGTAACATCTTATTTGCCTTAAAAGAAACCAGAAATTCTTCACACCTGTGTTATTTGTGAGATTTTAGGCTTAATCTTATTGTGTCAATTTGTCTCCCAGGAACAAGAGATCCTGACAACCTCCAGCTTCATGCTTGGGTTGATCTTGCCAGCAGAGATGATGATGATGTAACATTTGCATTCTGTAATTCCCTTCAGCAGATAAGTAGATTTCTGTTTTTACAGAAATACACCAATTATCTTTATGCTATGTATACATACACATTTTTTTCTAAGGCTAGTTCTGAAACACTTAAATCTGCTCTGCACTTAAACATAGAATGAAAATTTTTCTAGGCACACAGTTCCTTTACTAGCAACTACTATGTGAAAGCTGAATTGTGAAGTCCTCTTCTTAACTTCACCCTTTCTAGCCTCATAAAGGGAGCGTGGTAGAGCACTTTGCTCATGGAGGTATCACTGAATATAATTGTTTCAGTAACCAGAAGCTTGTTTCCCCCCCAAAAAAAAAGCCCAGCAACAGAAGTGTCGGCATGGAGACACAAGCAGAGAATCTTGGAAAAGCCTCCAAGATTGTTCTGCCAAGTTACACACTTTGATCACTGAGCTCTCAGCTCCCAAGATCATCATGACAGCAAACACCTCAAGCAGTGCCAACCTACTGTGACCTAAAGGTCACATCAGAACAGTACTAACAGTACTGAAATACTAAGAGTATTTCTCTTTTGGTAGTACCAAAAGGGCCCCTGATGGGAATACCAGACACTGTCTTGCCCTATGTTCTCAACACCCTGTTGTTCAGTACATTAAATAACAATGGCAAAGCTGGTAATTAGTGATTGAGAACCCACTTCCTGGTTAATACAGCAAGAAAGCCACTGCACTTCACACAGACACAAGGGCTGGGTTGCCAAGGGGCTCAGGCCAGGTGGAGCCCACCAGAGGAATTGTGTCATGTTTCTCCAGAAGGCAGCCCTTTGCCACAAGATCTGTCACTGCCTGGAGCACTGGCCCGCCCTCCACACATTGCTGCTTCCCCTGAGGTAAATCCAGCCTTGCTCTTGGAACTGCTTTCTGGGCTGCACAAAGAAACACCATCAGAGACTGCCAAATCCCAAGGAGATGAGGCCACCCAACCATGGACACTGCAGGATCAAGGGCAGAACCTGAGCAACACACTCAGACCTCCCTGTCTGGAGAGAAACACACAGGACTGGCTGTGAGCAAGAAGCAGTTTAACAAAGCAGTATCAGCTCAGAGCAGCAGCAGGAGATGAGCAGCTCTCCTTCACACCGCAGGGGATCAGAGATAATTCAGAAAATGAAGACAGATTCAATTTAATATAGCAAATTAAAGGGAAACCAACAGAAAAAAATTGGGTCAATCTGGTATGCACATGGCATTCTCATTGATGAAACAAGTAGACAACAAGATTTTTACAGAGGTCTCCAGAAATGAGCAGCACCCAGAAGCTCAGCAGATGGCCTTGAAAAAACGGCCTGCTCACTTCAGAGTCCCACTGGGAGCTGAGCCCTTTCAAAATAACTGGAACAGTCTCTCGATATCAAGCAACCACCAGCAAAGGAGGTGAATTTGCTCTCACAGCATTTCCTCTGGTTCATTCCAAGTTTTTTATACTCATTTGTGTATTTCCAATTAAAATACTATTCTTATTTTCCTAACTGGTTCCCCAGTTAGCAGCAGGGGAGGAAAAGCATAAAAACAAAAGCTCTCAGTGATACACCTCAGACATGCACCCAAACGTGCAGCTCCAGGGCTCTGACACAGCAGGGCTGAACAAGCTGCTCCTTCCCCTGACGTCCCAAGGACAGGGGGGTACATGGGGCTGTACATTTGTATTCCCTGCCACCACCTCGGCCTGGCCTTCCTCCTCGCTCCCCCAAGCACAGACATCATCTCATCATCGGGGAGATGACCTGTGAGCAAACTGCATTGCAGCCTGCACTGCCTGGGCACTGAGCCCAAGGTGAGGGAAACAACACGGAGCAAGGCTACACCGCCACGTGTAGAACACCAGACATGTTCAGCTCCTGACATGCCTGCCTGTTGAGACACACACTCTGCTGCTCTAAGGAGTGAGCAGCAGATGCATAATGCTGCTGCAACCTCCAGAAACACCCCTTGTCTCTGCTGGGTGTGTAGAGCCGGAGTGCGGGCTGATTTTCACTTCCAAAAAAATAATGAAGAGAAACAGATGTATTGGTAGCAAAGTATTTTCCTGTGCCCACTGCAAATCTGGTATCTCCCACCGACCACAAATACAGAAAAGAAAGTGTCTGGGAGAGAGAAGATGAGTCTTTGCTAACAGTCTAATTTTCATTTGGAAGTGAAGGGAGCGCTCTTTGAGAAAAAAGGCGGAGGAGATAAAAATCAGAGATGGTGAAAGCACATTCATAAAGGGCACGAGGAAAAGGGGGGAGGAAATCAATCACAAGAACAGACAAGATCAAACGGCAGCATACCAGTAACAGCAGTATTTCCTTGGGAAAAAAAGCTGCAGGATGAAGAGGCAGCACAGCACCACGCTGAGAGGAGTGCTGCTCTCCTCACCCACTGCATAGAGAGAGTTGTTCTTTCTCCATAGCAACAAGATACTTAAAAGCCAATCTGGAGACTGAAGACCAGCTCAAAAACAAAACACAACATGTATCAATTTATTATCTCTATTTTAAGCCTCAGCTGGGAAGTACACAGGATAGCATTTGTTTAGCCCGAGGAAGCATCTTCATGGAAAGCTCTCTCCTCCCTTTATACCGCCCTGCCTCAGAAGCAGCCCTCGGTGTGAAGCAAACTGTGGCACTTTACAAACTGCGGCACTTCACACGTCCCCTGCCCTCTGCTAATGCCAAAGACATCAGGCACAAACACAGCCCGAGGTGCTCGTAGCTGAAGCTATCCACTGCTGCCTTTTGCAGGGACTGTAGGCAGGCATCCATACCTCCAAACTCTTCTCACAGGACTCTGGGAGTGGGGGGAAAGGAGACTTTTTGTTTTGTTTTTTGCAGACTTTTGCTGCAAAAAACAAAAAAACCACAACAACAACAACAACAAAACCCCCAATAAACATAATAAACCAAAACTCTCTAATTTGCTGCTTAGTAGTTACCAGCTCAAGTCACTGATTGCTCACAAGGGCTCAAGATATGCTCTTATCTTGTCCTTGAAGTCTGCCTATACCTGCTTGGAAACAGCTCTGCTCAGGCACCTGAATGACTTCAATAAAGCCATTATGCTGACTGCACTGGCAGGGCTCTGCTAACATTACCAACCTCACCTCCTCCTCAAAGGCACCCATGGAGCCTGCACAGCACATTCTAGAATGCATCAGCAGTATCTAAGAAGCCCATCAAGTTTCAGGTGAATGGACCACGCCAAAAAAGCTGCAGAGCAGCTGGGGTTTCAGACCTGGCCTGGCTTCAGCTTAGGTGCTAGGATGAGCTTCCCCTACTCCCTTCTTGCAGAGAAGGAGCACACAGCAGCAGCAGAGCTACCCAGAAGGAGCACAGCTGAGCACCACAGAGCAGCACTGCCTGTGCTCAGCCAGCCAGGAGTGCTCCAGGAGCAGCTGGGCACACAGGGATAGGGCAAACAAGGCCACTCTGGTGCAGCCACTGTCCCTCAGGGCACGATGGCACTGCAGGGGCAGGGCTGTGCAGAGAGGTGAAGTGTTTACACAGCACCTCAGCAGGCAGGCTTTCGCCCAGTGGAAAAACAAGATCATGCTGAGGGTTTGGAAATGCAAGCTGAGAGTCGTAACTGGCACTGAATACTGGAGAACTGGGGGGACTTGGACATGAGGTGGCAAACTGAGCAGAAAGTTGTTGATTATGTAAAAGCATGCCAAAAATATGGTCCAGGGCACCACTTTTGTTTCTTCTGAAGTTTCCTTCACTGAAAAATTTTACTTTTTGGAGGACCATAGAACATTCAAGAGGAAAGAAAAGCCTGGTTTAAGATTATCCAAAGATGTACTTCCAGTGTCTGCCATGAAAGCCATCATTTGAATTTCATATTAGTATTAAACATAGTTCTAGTTTAGATTCATCCATGAGTCATAAGTTTAAAAAAAAAAAAAGCACTGTACTCAGCAACTTTGCCTTGGCTCAGCACTATTATCTTACAGACTTCATCTGTACATCTGCTAAATCAAGAACTCCAGAAAAAAATCCCATCCATATACACTAAACATCCATCTGTCTAACCATTTCTCCGACAGCTAATGTATATTTTGGATCTAAAATACAGAAACTTCCAATCGGCCAATCCTTAACCACTATATTTATTATGGGTCTTGATTTTCCATTTCCTTGTGCAACATTTTATTCAAGAATAAAATATTAATTTTCAAGCCATTGAGTCAATTTACTGTTACTTTTGAAAAAAAATTACTTTGTTTTACTATAAAACATTACTAAAAGAGCTGCATGGGAAGAGTAATATTCCTGGGAAGAGTAATATTCATCTGCATAGATTATGAAGTAGAAGGAAAAGCATGAATCAGCTTGTCCTCATAAAAACACATTTGCTAACCAAAGTCTATTTCCTACACAATTAGTTACTAGTGCAGAAATATTTCTTTTAATAAGTTGTTTCAAAGGTTGCCAGGAGCAAATCTCTGTGGAATGCATACAAAGTTGTTCTGGTTTTTCCTGCGTAGGTTACCTCACTGAACTCAAAATGGAGGTACACAAAGAGCTTTTTAGGAGCTTAGGGAGCAACACAGCTAAAATACATGAAATATATGGTACTTCTTCTTTTCTTTTTTTTTTTCCCTACAACCAGAGTGGAAAATAATTTATGAGTCTTTAGCTCAGAGCTCAAAGCAGCTCTAGAAAAGCACTGCTTCCCATGCAGTCAAGTTCTCCCCCAGCTATGGCTTCAGCCTCAGCCAGCCCCACTTCTCTCCCACCAGCGAGCCAGGCTGGGGGTGGCACTGTGACCAGACGTGGCATCTCAAAGCTGATGTCACAACTGCATGAATTTCCAGTGCAGAACAAAAAAATCACAAGGCACAGGCTGTAAATCACAAGGGCTTAGTTGTTCCATCTTAGGAAATTAATTATCCTGATGATGTTATCTTAATTAAATGGTAGCTAATCTAAATTTATATTTAAGCCTGAAATGTGAATATATTTTAAAAACTCTTGATGATAGCAAATCTGAAGAGACAGAGGAAGGAAAGGAAAAATACCAGAGAAAGTAGGGGTTGTTGAATTGGGCAAGCAACCATATTTCTAAATACAGGCAATTACAGCTCAGATGTTTCCTCCTTTAGGGTTGTCTAGGTGAATCACATTTTTAGGGGGAAAATGTGAGGGTCCCCAAGCATAAGCTGAAAGCAGATACACAAAATATAAATCATAAAATTGGGACAGTCTGGGAAAAAAACCCCAATATCTGAAGTCAGAGGTTAGCAGAGAATCTTTGAAGAGTCCTGCTGTGTGAATAGTTATTTACACTTTTCTAGCTCACTGAAAACAGTGGTGGTCTTGTAAAAAATTTACAGCCATCTAGCAAGGTGCCATGCATACAAGCCAGCAGCTGCTTGAGAGAGATTATGGGCAACGATAACCTTTACAAAAAAGGAAGAAAAAGAAAATGGCTAGACATTTAAGAAATTGTTCCTTTTTCTTCAAGGACAAGGGAAATTAAACATGGTCAGCAGAGAAAAAGTGAAAAGCAGGAATTATAGCTGTAACTGAACAGAGAGGAGACTACTAAAGGCTGATACCAACATCTCAGCATCTGAACAGTGAGAGACACTAGATGTCCTAATCCTTCAATCCATACCCCTCCATCACCATTTCCATTTGTTTCCTACCCAAATCCCCTCACATTGAGAGACCTTTTGTCCTTTATATCTGAAGGATTTAGCTAAAGCAGTTACCTTCAAATATTACTATAAGGTAAAACACAACCATCTTTCCCTTTTCCAGGCTGATTTCTTCCTGAACACATACATTTTGCAACCAACAGGCTCAACTTTCTCTTGACTCTCACAGGCAGATGGGCTGTCCACAGTCTCCTTTCCTTCTGAGCAGAGCTGGAAGACCCCACACCCTCACATGCCTATCAGTAATCTGCACTGAGTTTTACAAGGTCACATCCTGCATCACCCTAAATTGAATTCCAGCCTTCCAATCAGAGAAGCAAATGCACCTATAACCTTTGAAAGCAATTAAATGTACTGCCCTTGCTAAGTCTGGTGATTTCTCCAATACTTGAATCTCGAGAATTTAGCAATTACATCTGCTGGCCTTTGTTCTGCCATGAGGTTGAGACAGCGAGTTTCACTTTGAATGTGTGTCAGAACCAGTTATCAAAAAAGAAGTCCCTTTTAATGAGAGATTCAATAAAAACAACTGTGCTTCTGCTTTTTCCTTTTGGCAGTACAGAAAAACCTTTGCAAAACTAAGATCTGGCTTCCATGACCTCCACACTCGTTGATCATTTTGTCAATCTTGTTTGCAAGCTTCCTTATTCCCATTTTAGACAGGTCTGAGTTTGCCTTTGTATATGAAGGAATTTAAGGAAAGTATTTCCTTACATACAAGGATGATATCCAAGTGGAAAATTTGATCCTTGAACCTAGACAAAAAAATAGTTCTACAATACCTGGAACACCTTACCGACACACATCACCAGAATGAAGCCCACAGACAGGACAAGATAGCAAGGGACATATTTTTGCCTTGGTACAAACTGTTTTAAATCTGAGCTAGGAAAAGTTAGACTTTACACTGAAGTACCCAAAATGCACTTAAATTTTATACAAGTGCTGGAACTGAAGTTGGCAACTAAGGGTTTGCAAAACCAAGCATCATTCCAAAATAAGAACCACAAAAGGGGGATTCAAAATCATGTTATCTCTTTATAGGCCATGTAAGATATTATCTTAGTGTTAAATGACAGTAGTCCATGAAGCTAACTGGAACAGTAAAGAAGAAAAGCTGTTGTCCTCCAGGTGTATCATACCAGTAAGCAAGTTTGCACTGGGAGTGCAAAACACACAATTTCTGAAATAGAAGAACAAATCTCTTTATCTTCACTAGTCTCTTTGAAAACAAAAATACCATAACTAAACACAGGAAAGGGAGTTAAGAATACAGGATGCTAAAAATGCTTAAGTTCATCTCTATGAGAAGTGTGATGGAGAGACATGATTGTGTTGACCCACTGTGTGCATGAAAGGTAGTACACACACAAATGCCTGATTTGAGTTCAGGATAAGATGCAGCCAGAGTTAAATGAGCATTTAAAACAGTATTAAGTTATTCCTGGTGAGACTCAATAAAGGATTACAGCTTTAGGACAGGCCCCTTTTACCCTCTGAAATCAGGTATCTTCATTGCCTATAACTAACTCTTATAACCAAAACCTGAGGGATTCACAGTCACTTCTGGGAAAAATGACCTGATGAAAGAATAAAAAAAGCCAAATGCAGCTTGTAAACAAGGAGGTACTTGCAATGTTAGTGTTATTACATTTTGTTTTCTTGTTATTCTCATCCAGTCAAAGACATTATCTCCAATTAAGGAGACCTATTTGATTTTGGGGATACAGCAACATGCAGTCATCTAATTACCTGAGATCTATAAAAATCTTGGAGCCTCCTCTAGAAGCTTGCACTGGTTCTTGGACAATTAACTTGCTGGATCAACACAACTAAAGCTGCACAAGAGAGAAAAGGCAAGTCCCAATCAAATGGTGATGATAAATATGCTGTGGCTACTAATCTCCTAAGAGGGAGATGTGTAGAAGAGTAGGAAATGCTGGAAAGTCTCAGACACAGCTCAAATATTTAGGTTCACATACAGAAAATCAGTGGCAAGACTGAGTGCAATTACAGAGCAGACACTCACTGCTGATGCCCTGCAAGCAGTAACTTGGGCTATTTCATTATTACCATTGTGTGCTGTCCCTCAGACTTGAGCTTTTGTCAATTCAAGGCCATACTGCTTATTCCAGCTGACTTGGAGGCAATTCTCCTTTCTCCTCCTCCTTTCCCCTCCATACACTTGCAGGACAGAGTGAAAGGCAACACTGAGTTAAATCTTCATCATTTTTGTTGGCAGGGTTCTTCATGAAAATTGCATGAAACCCATAGCATAGGCATTTGAAGGTGTGCTGCAGCTCCAGTTTAAAAATTAAAAGCATGGGAGAGGACAAAGCTGTAAGTGTTACACATTGAAGCACAATAATGAATATCCAAGGTCCAAAAGGAGCATAGAGTGAATGGGCTTCCACCCCGGGACACACCATGGTTTGGCCTACCTAAAATTCACAAATAAATTTCTTACAGATTTCAAGCCTGTCTGTAGAGATGCAAGTGGTCACCACAAGGAGACAGTTTAATAGTGTAATCTCATTTTTCATGGTGTATTTTGTTCCTGTGACCCTACAATTTTAACAACTATCTAAGGTCATTTTTTAACAAAAAACTAAGGTCATTTGAGGTAACAATCTGGGCTCCTCCTTGTTCTTCCTCTCTTTGGTCCTCTTATCACTCTGCCTAAATTCCCATGATGAAGCAAGCTCTGCCTTGAGCTTTGGGAACACAAGATCAGAGCTGAGAGCTACCTGGACTCACCACTGAGCACCACTGGCTGCAATTCAGCCCTCCTGGAGCAGGCAGCATGTGGCTTGCTGTGTTCCTACCTGCCTATGAAGAGTGAGATCCCTGTGTCTGCAGTTTTTCTGGAGAGAAATCCACTAACAGCAGCACTAAACTATCAAAACACACAGCTTTGCCCAGGAACTTCAATAAAGGCAAAGAAAAGGGAGCAGAAATAGGAGTCTTTTCAAAAACATATCATTTACAGCATGGAGCAGGGATTTTGGAGATTTTTTTTTTCTTTAGTTTTAAAATAAAGGTTAACAATTTATTTTGGAGTGTAAGAAGACAGATCGTACCAGAAATGCCAATTAACAAAAAACAACAAACAAAACATGATAAATCTGACTTACCTCCCACAACACAAAGCAAACTGTCATTAAATTACCCCTCTATGCACAGGAATTGAAGTCAAGCCCAGTCTCTCTCCTTTTTTCACACAGGATTAGGTGATAAGGTATCCAGAAACAATCCAAAAGAGCTCCAAAACTACTCCTTTTATGGCAGATATTTTTGAAGGCTCCGTTCTGTCACTGATTTTGGCAGTTGTGAAGATAATCTGTCCCATTTTTCCATATCATTTTTCCTTACAGTACTCTGACTTTGAGGGGGTGCAACTCTCCTAACATCATAACAAACCTTGGAAGTTAAGGCATTATGCCAAGGCCTACATCTTTACCATTTCTACAGATTTCCCAGTATGATGATATTAAGAAAAGAAGCCTCATAAGCAGTCCAAAATTACAGACAGCTTCCAACTGAATAAATATTAAAAAAAGAACTGACATCAGAAGTTACTCAACAGGAGGGAACTGTAAGTAGTGACATCCTGCAGTTGCAGTGAAGAGGGGGAAGTAACTGAACTTCTGCTATCCTTGGTGCTGACTCACCACATTCTGGCTGAAGGATGTGACATCCCTAAAGATGCTCAAGTTTCTAGAGATGTCCCTAATGCAGTCAAGTGTCTCACTGCACAAATACATCACCTAGAACTCAGACAAAAATCTGAGTTCTCAAGTCCTTAAGATTGTGGCTGATATCCTGCAGAGTGTCAAGACTGCTATTTGGAGAAGAGTGGAAAATAACAGACATTAAACAGCTTTTTGTTGTTAAGGGCCAATTCTGGCTGTATCAAGACTGAGCTACAGAATATGATGAATTTGTCCAAGTTCCTCAACTTCTGTCTTCCCTGAACTGAAAGCCATGTTGTCTTGCTAATATCCTTCTCCTTTGCCCCAAACCAGCAATCAAACACTTCTCAGCAAACAAGCAGCCAGAGGCCTGGGTAACAGGAGGGGACAGGAGGGACATGTGCCCCTTGCTGCCATGTTCCAGCTTTGCTCCAAGCCAGAGGCACCAAGGAGTGACAGGGACCTTGTGTTGCAAGGAAGAGCTCAGCTCAGGTTATATAGAGACAATGCAGTCAGGAACAGCAGAGTATTCATTTATAATGAAGCCAAATGAATGCTAAGGTAAAAAAAAAAACCAACCCCATATCCTAAATCTCACAAATGTGAGCTTTCTTTATGTGTGTGTACACATCTGGGTTTGTAAGTTATATGCACACACAGAGATATATTTACAAATAGGCTAAATATGCTCCCCAAAAGAAGATTTGACATCTCCAGCCTTAATCCTGTCACCCAGAACAGACCAATTTGCACAATCTTTAAGGCCAGCTGCTGGGTTCATCTGCTGAAACTAACTTTACATAATACATTTATTTGCTGGGAGGACAATACTGCTTTGACTCAAACTTACCCTGATTAGCCCCATGCCAGTGAGAATCGTTGTTGTGTTACTTCAAATCAGTATGCATCCTAACTTATGGAGAGAAGGTCACTTCACAGACCCTGGAGTGGGAGGAAGCTCTGGACAAAA
This sequence comes from Urocynchramus pylzowi, assembly GCA_013397555.1. Taxonomy (NCBI): domain Eukaryota; kingdom Metazoa; phylum Chordata; class Aves; order Passeriformes; family Fringillidae; genus Urocynchramus; species Urocynchramus pylzowi. Next base: position 959,120 of record VZRH01005339.1, on the reverse strand, counting down.
ATAGGATGGCACTGTCATGGTGTTTATCAGCCAGGTTCAGATCAGTTTCATCCTTAGTGTCTCTGCTATATTTTGCTGTCTAAGTACATGACTACCAAGGTAAAGCTTATTTAATCCATCTGGAAAAAAAAAATTACAAGTACTACTGATCATCAGATTGACTTTAGAAACAAAGTAATACAAATCTCACCCTTTGCACTACAGAATTTATTCTTATGAATAATAAATTACCCACAGACATCATATATACAGCAATAATCATATTTCACTAGGCTCTATCTCTCTATATTCAGCCTCCACAGAGTGATTGACAGAGAAGTGTTGGCTATTATTCCCATTTTGGACAGCAGGTGTAAATTAGAACTTGACATTACAGATACATATCAGTAAAAGTAGAGAAAAAAATAAACTATGTAAGAGATCAATAATTACAGCTTGCTGGTATTGAATGGGACCAAGCCAGCTAGCAGGAAAAATGCTTCCTACCCAGGCTCCTGCCTCACATCCATATGTTTACAGGAGGGTAAGAGTTACCTCATTCACCTTCTTTCCTCACAAGACCTTTTCTTTGTATTACATAGTCAGAGATAATTCTCACAGAAAACACATGAAGTAACATTGGGACTGTCAGAGCCCACAGGCAAGAACAGATTTGTCAAAATATCACAGTAGCCTTTTCTGCCACAAAGCCAACTTGGGGATTCACCCACCCCATCTGCTACACAATTACAGGAAGAGGGGTCAGCATTGAGCCAAAACTGAGGGGGAGAGACGTGATGACAAAGTCCTCACTCTGAAGTCTTCAACAGCTCTGCAGTTTCTTCTTGCAGACACAGAACCTGAAGGTGAGGGTTAAGAAAGAAAAGGAAGAACATGAGGATTTCCCTACACTCTTTTTTTCTCACTTTAAGGAGTATACTTGAGAATGAAATTAATTCCTAACAGCTATATCCAACCCCACTGCCCTCATGGAACCAGGGCTCATCCAGAGACTGCTGTGCTGCCCTCTGGCTGGAAGGGCCAGCAAGGCCACTGAGGTTCTGCTGAGCTGCCTTCCAGGAGATGCACCATGCCCGGGAACAGCATCCTTAGCTGCAGACAATGGTGGCATTATATGCTTCCTGAAATGCTTCTCTATGCAGCTAAAAGCCTTAAGATCCTTAAAAAGAGGAGTGTTTGCAGACCATACTGTTTGCAAGCTGTCCAGGAAATGAGTCCTTCCTATAAAAAAACCAGCGTTCAAACTACAAGCCAAGATGTTCAGGATCTCTCCCTAAGTCCTCTGATTTCTTACAAATGTTACCTATCCTTACCTCCCACTGAGCTGCACTCCCAGAACTGCCATTCTACAGATGCAGTCACAAGGGTGTTTGAATGCTGACATCTGAAACACCTGAAATGCTTCAGAAACAAGTGTATGTCTCATTCCTCACCGTCTAATTAAAAAAGAGGGTTTCTAGTTCCATACCTCTGTTTTGAAAACTATAACACATAATGTGGCCTGTATTGAAGTAAGAGGAAATCTTTTGGTGTTCAAGTAATGAGCACAAAACCTAAGGTACTGCAGCCTAAGGTGAATTTTTCCGCAATTGGTAAAACCACGGTATGAAAAATACCGATATAAAAAGGGAGGACTGAGCCTCCCTAACATTTTCATGTATTTAATTTTGGATGATAAGAACATCCCTAGGAAAAGCTCATTCAGTAATGAAATCTGAAATGAAAAATGACCACCCAGAAGTAAAAGTAGTCATACACAATTAATGAATTCATTCAGCCAGCCAATAAATCAAACAGCAAACCAGACTCTTTTAATCATGCAGAGAAACATTTTTCAGTGCTTCCTATACTGTACTTTGCTCAAGGCCTACATTACCAATTGGTTGTTTCTTTAATTCTTAACCATTTACAATATAATGTTATTTTAAATTTAAGTGTCATCCAAGAACACTGTGTCAGAACATATTATTCTTTCCAGGTTTCTAATCCTCAAAGAAATTAATATCAGAAAATTTACTTTATAGGTTGAAAAAGCCTGCGAGTATTCAGCAAGTTATTAGTGCACAGATACCTATAACTTTCCAAAAAGGGCCCTAGCTCTTCCCTTTTTGGGTAAAACTTCGTACAAACAGATATGCAGAAAGTTATCGCTGCCTGAAGCTTTCACACTCTTTTTCCATCAGGGACTCGAGGGTTTTACCCTTGGGATACAGACAAAAATAACTCCTTAAAGTTTTGTCAAAGACATTTTGAAAATTTTCACTTACTATTCAATTTTCTGTGCAACAATGGACTAAATTAAACAGTAACTCTGGAAAAGCTCAAAGCAAGAGACTATTGAGAAAAGAAAGAGCAACTTCACTGAAGCCTGAAAAACTGAGTCAAACTTCTTTGCCTTTCAGTTGCACATGTCTTTTTTCCCCAAAGCTCATCTACTAAGTCCCCATCGTTTTCTCATCTCCCTCCAGTTTTCCCAAAAAAATTTAGGAACAACCAGATCATGCTTCTATTGAACTTTGCAAATGCGTGCTTTAATGCAGAAGCTACATGTGCTCTTCACAGAAACCCATCATCAAATTTACACGAAAAAAGGCAAAAGCCAAGACTGTTTTCCTACTAAGACTGGATTCTCTGCACGCTCCAAATGATCACACTCAAAACTTTTGAAATCTAAGGGGCCACGGAAGGACAAAGCTGCCTGGCATTCCCTGGTGTTCTCACTTCTACCACGCTCCTTCATGCTGAAATCATCTTTATTGGTTTGCTTTTCTCCCTTTGGATACAACTTCGACACACCTGTGACCTAAACTACACCAACTGAGCACAAAGGACTGTGCTGATTCTCCAGGCTTTTTCCAACAGCAGGGTCTAGCTTGTGCCAATTTCTACTGCCAGCTTGGTACTGACAGGTCACACAAATTCCTCTCTTCCAGATTTCCACTTTCTCAAGGAGGGCAGTCAAGACAGCCCCAACAAGGTGACTCATCAGCAAAACCATGCCTCCAATTACAATTATTGCAGCTATGATTCCTCAGTGAGCTTATTAATCGAAATCTCTGCACAGCAGTGACCTTTAATTTTACAGAAATCCTTTCAAGTCACCCCCAAACCTGGCAATGAAACCAATTTTCCTCCTCCCAAATAGTGCTAACAATAGCCAAGACCTGCCCTGTGTGCAACAAAATTCACCTGTACTCTCAGTTGTAACTGATACACATTTCTCAGCCAAATTTTCACAAGGTGGTTTCCACGTGCACACACAGACTGCTGTGACCAGGTCTTTAGCCCAAACTCACCCAACATTGATCAGAACTGCATGGCAGCACCTACAAATCCAAGCAGAAACATGGACCCTAATTCAAACTTCTCCTGGGAGGATGGTGAACAGCAGCTTGGAGAACTGTGCCTGGCTGCTGCTAGCACTGCTTGGCCCTGCAGATCAGCAGGCAATAGGCAGGACAGTAGGAAGAGTCCACTAAAGGACACAACACTACTTTTGCACAAAAAAAAAA
>VZRH01005339.1:912305-955591 GCA_013397555.1 Urocynchramus pylzowi | reverse complement strand
AAAAAAAAAAAAAAAAAAACAAAGCCCTAACATCCTCAATTCATCTGGCCTTGTACCAGCACAGGAGGAATTAAAGTGATGAAATACGATGAAATAGAATTGGGGGAGCGGGCAAGGACAGAAACCTCCAACAATGATAATTTTATTAAACACTATGTCAAGCAAGTCAGAAAGCTTGCTGCACCATTAGAGCCTGCCCGGTATATTCTGAATTTCTTAGCTTAGACACACCAAAAAACAAGTTCTAAGGGTCCTCTCAGGACACTAGGCTTCGCTGGGAGGACACAGTCTGCTGCCCTTTGCAGCTCACCTGTTTCTCACAGGCTGCCTCCTTCAGGCAATACACCCAGGAGTGACAGGCAACACCAGAAACACTTCTTTGCAGGCATTGCTTTGCCCTGAGAAGAGTCAAGAGCCTAAAGGAAGAACAGAGCTACATTTTGTACCTTCCAGCTAGCATATTAATTTTGCAGGTCCTGTCACGCTAGTAACAATGCTCAGAATCCACTGCTTATGCCACCTGTGGGGCTGTGCTTCCTCTCTCTTCTGACAATCTATCCCCTGTGGCCATGCCACAGTGGGAAGGGATAGGTCACAGGCATCCCAGTACACACAGCCCCTACACAAAAGAGCTGGGAAAAGCAGCAAATATGGGAGAGATATGGGGACAAATTTATCTGTGACTTGACATAAAACTCATTCCTGGCATTCCTGCTGAACTACTAGTGGGTGACACGGGCAGATTTCTGTGCCTCAGTTTTCTTCATTGTTCAAATGTGTGTGCATGCACATAAAGCAAGAGGAAGAAAGGCTGTTGAAGTATGAACTGGCTTTGGACATACCCAGTGTGAAAATGCTGTGTTTTCCACCTCTGGATTACAATCACATTCTTCAAGTAAACTTTGAAGCTGCTTGTTCTGGGAAGTCTTTTGAGCTGAAAGAGACCTAGGATTTTCAGAGCGATGACAAACGTCATTTTTCACTCCTAGGTTTTTGTTTGGAAATATATCCAGAATAAAGAAAGCAAGGATTTTTCTTTTGATCAGCACATAGTCAAATCAAACCACGTGGTTCCACCTGCAGCTCTCTAGGCCAAGGCCAATCCAGAAATTACCCACAAAATCCTTACTTTGGAAAGATTGCATTAAAAGGTTAGAGATGATGAATAAATATCCTTGCCCCAATGGAGATCATGTATAATTATCTTCATTTTTCAAATGAAAAGGGGGAGGGACATATGATGGAGGACATTTACCTCATGTCAGCTAAACACCAGTGACAGCAGCAGGAGCAGGATGTACTTCTCCCATACCAGAGCCTACTGGTTATCCAAGTGCTGACTGGATAATCTGAATAGACACAGAGCATTGTCACAGAGTCACTGGTGACTTTCCCACCAGACCTTCCACTGTCACACTGTCAGATGCTGCAGCTCATGTCTCCCCACCAAGCTCATGCCCCCACAACAAGCACAAAATAAATGCTGGAGCATTTATGGCATTTATTAAGACACTGTAAAACACTGCACACAAACAGACCTGTGATACCTACACCAAACATGATTGATTTCACAGGAGAGAAAGAGAGCCATCTTCCCAGCTCAGCGTTTTGGCACAAAGTGGTTTTTCATTCAGTCATGCTGAGAAAACACAAGGAAATACAGAAAAGGAAGAGTTTCCAAAAATCAATTAAAATAAATTAGTTTGTAATGGAGAGAAAAAGTCACCCTTTAAATATGAAACCATCATTAAATGCTAGTAGCAAAAGGATGATCCCAGTTATCTTTTGAGTGCAAGTTTTCCACTTATGGTATTTCAGGAACAGAGCACAGCACACCAGATACTGGACAGGCCAGTAATCTACAGGGTGGGCAAATATGGGGAGGGTGGACTGCAGTGTTCCCAATCCTAAGAAGAAAAACTGAGTATCAGTTTTATCTGGATTTCTCTCCTTGCATGCCTAATAAATGAGCTTCTGGCTTGGTGTGCTCTGCTCACCTGAGCTGACCCACAAGTGTGCAGTGAACAGGCTGTGAACTGCCATGGAATTCCAGCTCCCACGATGAGCAGGGTGGACAGGAACACCTAATGATTCAGTTTATATTCTATATATTGTCAAGCTATCTTTTGCAAAAAACAGGTTACCAAGGAAAAAAATCCACAACAATACTGGCCTTTTCTTTAGAAAGGAAAGTGCAGAGCAATGTATTCATAGTAAAACACGTCCCTTAGAAGCACATTAAACTGCACTGATGATGGAATATGAACAAAAGCCCCTCAAGTTTCTTAGAGTGTTGCTGAAAATAACTCCACTGTATTGATCCCACTGGAAGTCTTTTTGTATTTTTCCCATGGCTCTTTCTTAGTTATCTGAGGTGTGCAGTGCTTATTTGCAATATAGAAACAGACCTTCGGTGCAGAAAAATACAGAAGTTAGAAATTCAAATTACTTACCAGTTTATTAAGGTTTTTTACATTAGAGGATGATTCATAACTAACTTACAACCTTAAAAAAATGAAAAGGGTCAAGGACAGTTTGAATGTACAATTTTTAAGCCAGTGATCAATGTTGAGCTTACTTTCTTTATAAATATGATATCAAAGTGATATTATTCAAGGACTTCTAAGCACTTTAAAAACTCTGCTAGATGATATTTCATCATGGTCTTAACTAGACCATGAAAATTAAACACATTTTGCTAGAAGGGATATAAAATAAGGGAAAGTTTAAGGACATCTCTCCCCATGCCATACACACATATCTGTACTTCACAGTGCACTGCAGGGCAGGAATGGGCAAACGAGCACCAGCACAGGCACATAATTCACACAACATTAAGCAGCCCCAGGGGAAGAGACCTTCTTAGTTCCAAAGCAGGAGAACTGGGCATCCCAGTGCATCTCACCAGGGCTCATTAGGGCTCATTAACTCCTGGAGATAGCTCAAGCAACAGCCTGAGCATCCTGCAACTGTACTTCTCACACAGTGTGACACACTGATACTGATGCAGTTACAGCCAGGAGTGGAGATCACTTGCTTCCTGCTAAGAATTCTTTTTCCAGGGTAAAAAAAAAAAAAAGCTTTAGGGCTAAAGTTGCTGTTTTTCTGTTGATTATATGGCACAAAGACACACTGCTCCATGACTAGAGCTTCTGGGGACTTTACCACAGTGGAAATTAACAGCAGGATTATAAAGGCACAAACTGGCAACAGGCACTTTCCAAGTTTGCTCTGAAACAGAATTTCAAGGAGAGCACAGAAGTGTGGAAATGCAAAAGTCAAGTAGCATACTATTAAAAAGAGACTTGGACTGCTCTGTGTCATAAGAATGGGCTGAACGGATCCTTTGCAAGCTTCCTGCAGGAGCCCAGAGACTCAAAGGAACAGGATGAAGCTGTGTTTCATCTTTGCCATCCTGAGAGGAAGAAGCTAACACTCATCTGCATAAATCACTGAGAAAGCAAACTGGAAACAGAAGCAAGCTAAAAAAGCACATAAGAACAGCCAGTAGAGTGGAAGGGAAAAAGACTGCAAGAACAACTTGTCACATGGGCAGCACTGCAAAATAAGATCTCCAGCAATGCTGAGACCAGTTTGAGCAATGGCTTCAAAACACCCTGCTCCCTAGTTGGCTTTGCCTTCCATGAATCCCTAAGCAAAGCAGTTACTTATATTATTTCTTCACTAAAATAAAACTTAGCACTTTCCTATGATTGCTTCACAATACTAAAAAACTCCTAACACTAACCACGTGACAGCACTGACTCCATCACAGAGCCTCGACAATGGAGAATAAAAACATGCCCCACAAGTGGAAGGGAAGACTGTTCATTTATCAGTCTGCACTACCACTATCCCCTGACCTATTTTATTACTAAAAATAGTCCCTCTTAGGTCACTGCTGCAAATTGAATTCTGCTGCTTCATTGCCCACTGCAATCTCACAGAACTGCATGCTGCCTACACACAAAACACTTAAGTAGGTTAACTTATTCACTCCCAGGGATGCAGCCAGTCTTCTCATATGAATAAAAAGACACAGACAATTTTGCTTAAATGAGTGAATGTTTCTTGCATTGCAGTTAAAAGTCCAAACCCAGTTATTTATATTGCATCATGAATATAAGTGCCTGGCTTCCAATTTGCCCAGACACACAATAGATTTTTCAATATTATTCTTGCAAGATATATTTTCAAAGGATTTAATGTTACAAGTGATACAACAGCAGCCCTAATGACCTTTCTATTGACAGAGCAGCCAAGTCTTTCTTGTTTAGCCCCCTCACTAGGATAAGTCTGGGAAAGCAAGAAACAAGAGGGAACCAGTCAAAATGTTCAAAGTTAAAAAGACAGCACCTTCTTTCAAAAGATCCTGTATTTGTAACTCCCAGTCAAAAGCATCTCGTGATTATCATACCATGAAGAGAGCTGGCAAATTTAGACCTAACAGCCAGAGACTACTTAAAAGAGAGAGGAAGAGGAAGGCATGAACTCTACAGGGCAAGAACTTATTAGAGGATCCGAAACAGGAGACTGAAATAGGTATTATCGACCATTTCATGCTTGATAGTGAACAAACAGAAAGAATTTGCTATGTCCTTGCTGTTTTATTCCCTGGGCTAATACTGCATCTTCATTTCATTACTTCAATAGCTTCCCAATCTTAAACAAACACACCCCAAAACCAAGCAAAGATCAAAGACAACTGACTTAATGTCAGCTTTCTGCTTCACTTCAAATTCTGCTGGGAATTTTTTAGCATGCAGCAGATGCACACAGAGCTGAACCATCCAAATGATTCACAGGCTCATTAACCTAACTTTATTGTTATTTAGTTATGAAACCAAGTTTCTCACTTCCTGCTATTCTAAGAATAACATCTGCCAAATCTGGGCTTTCTTGAGGGAAAATCCAATGTCTGCAGGGGACAAAACAGCCTCAGCTCTGCCTGACTTTCAGCTGGTGTCATTTACAGGGATGCTGGAGGCACTGTAGGTCACAAGTTGTGTGAGAAGTCCACAGCCTTACCAGCTGAGAAAGATGAGCTCAAATATATCACCACAAGGTGAACTACACAGTCTCTTACCAAGGATATATGAAATATGCTCACAGAAGAATGAGGGAACTGGCCCTGCCAGCCAAGCTGCAGTTAATTTCCCATTCATTGAAAAAGCATGAAAAACACACTCCAAACAGCCTGGGTCTGCATTTCTTACCATCCTGAGCTCAAGATTTGCCACAACTTTCTAGGGATTCACTACAGATTTAAAACAAAACAAACCACCAAGTAGACATCATTTTCTTCTTTCTAGCCAGTAGGTCAAGGTAAAGCTGGTCTGTTGACACATAATTTTCATGTATATGTTTGAAAGGTTTATCAACTATACATTTCAAAGGTATATTACCCACTTCAGTGGTATCAAGTCACAGGGCACAAGTGACACACTGGAGATGCCTGGCATATCTGGACAGTTGTTTTTAAATGAACATGATATTTTCTGAAAGGCCAGTTAGTCACCTGAATGCAAGAGAGATGGGTATTAAGTTCCTTACAGAATGAAGACATGGAGCCTTTTTTACTTATTACAAGATTAAGCATGTTCCACAGTTTTATACTGCATAACTAATAAGTCCTCTCAACTTTTAGAGGATGTCTAAAAGTATGTCCTTTTAGACCTTAGCTTCTCCAAGATGCTACAGCATGAACTGCCTTTTTATTTCTTAGGAGATCAAAAAAGTGTCATGTTGGAGCACTTTAATGCAGTGACTGCACTTCAAAGACACATTACTTCATTCTCTTTTTTAACTCTCCCAGCAATGCTTCTGCTTAATAAAACCTCCCTCTATTAGAAACCCTATTTATATGTGCATGTCTATATCTATTCTTAGAGAGATATGATCAAAAAAGTCCAAGGTCATATGACAGACTATTCAATAGGTCAGGTAAGTAACAGGAATGTCAGCTAAGTTCAGATCAGCAAGATAATTAACAACAGTACTCAAGCAAAGATGCTCAACACAAGTGAAAATAAATTACTTTTCCATGATCATGGCACATGAAACCAAAAGATCATTAGTATTTAATCACTTAATTAACACCATGGTCAAAAGTGGAAGTATCTGAACCCTCTTTACTATTTTTTTAATAGTTAATATCACATTTTACAAGTCAAAATTTAGTCCAAGTTTGCAAACCAACAAAAGAAAAAAACAACTATATTTATGAAGCTCCAAAGCTGTCCAAGACCTAGATAAACTGTTCTTTATGGATCACTAGAAAATCTATGCAGCTTTCAAAGTGCCTGGATCCACTAACATGGATTTAAAAGTTCAGGGAAAACACACGTGGCACCACTGCTACTGAATTTTTGGCAAAAGAATACACAACATGTAATGCATTTTGGGCCAAATGCCAAAGACAAAATGAAGCTAAACAAACTGTTTCAAAATATATTTCAGTCCCAAAACAGAGAATTTACCATTTAAAATTTCAATCAGTTCATCATTTAGGCTTAGTCACATCAGTATCTTCTGACTGTGGGGAGCTGCAAAATAAAGTCTTTTGTATTTCAGCATCTAAGAAAATTGAGGACTGTTACCAACAGTCCACACCCCTCAGAGGTACTAACTAAATGCACTGCCATGTCTTAACTTCTATCACTGTAAATAAATTACAGAAATATGGGCACAAAGACAAAGGAGGTATTTTGAGGCCTGAACAAGGTTAGGTGAAGTGACAAGTCAATAAATAACGTTTACATTCCCACAACTTCCATGTGTTTCCATGCCAGGCCACTTTTGCAAGTGGTGGGCACCAAATTTCACCTGCCTGAATGCCCACATCCAGCCAGGCACAGGTCACTGCAGCACCTGTGTGTTCTGCAGCTTCATCTTCAACTCAGAGTTGTGACACCAGTTTTGAAACAGGGCTCTGTTGGAGTTCTGGATGCTGGGAATTTTAGACTGTTTGTGCTGACAGACTCTGACCCTCAGGAGAGCACTGCATTTGACCTGAGGCCATAGAGAAGGCTTCCAAAATTGCTTGAGAGCACTGGGATTACGGGTGTGTAGTTGATTAGAAGTGTGCAATATCCCAGGGTGGAAAACTTAGAGTTTAAGGTTTTAGAATATAGTAATACACACAGAGCTAAGATGGAGGTTTTAGGGCAGTTGCTTGTCCTTCTACTTCACCTTCTTCTTCATGGGTTTGGGTGGTATTGTGTAATTGGACAGAAAAGTCCACATTGTGGACTTCGAGTGATTAGTTATTGGGTTAAAAGTGAAAATAATTTAGGAGTCATTTCTTAATTGGATAGTTTAGCCTTAAGAGACCTTGTAGGGAAAGACAGTTAGCCATTCTGCACCTTGTTAGTAGAACACTGAAGAACTCGCTGCCTGTGAGACTGTAACATAGATAAGAAAAAATAAACATTTGAGTCTGAACACAAAATATCGTCTCGAGTGCCTTCAATCCCGACCTCGACAGGGAAGAAAAGAAGCCAAGAACTGGCAGGGGTCAAGGCTGGGAAGAGCACAAGTTGCTCCTCATGGCCCAAAAGTCACACTACCTCTTTTTCCAGGCAAGAAAAATCCTGGAGGCTGAGGACCTGCTGGAACACACACTGCTTAGAGCACACAGGAGAGGGCATGAGGTTTGCAGCTCATATTCACACTTGGTGAAAAAAAAATGACCAGCTGCCACCTCACACTCCATTTTGAACATCTGCAAACAAATGCTACATCAGCAGGATACCTCCCTTCTGCTGCCAGTGCTTTGCCTCATGCTCTCTCCTGTCTCTTTTTCCATAAGTGCTACTTCAGTGAAGAGACCCCTTGGAAACCCCCACGTTTCCTGACACCTCTGAGAGCATGTGGAAAGTGGACGTGTGATACAAGTCCAAGTCTTCAGCTGCAAATCTGCCTCATCCTCCAGCAGCTGCAAAATTAAAAATAGCTGCCACAGGCAAACTACAACTGAAGATGAGAACGTTTGTTCCTTTATTTCAGGCTGATAATGGTGTCACTGTTGACATGTTTGGGCTCTGAAAGGAGCACTAATAAGGAAATGGACAAAATTATAAAGCCAGAATAAGGAACATTCTAAAATAGAAATGGGAAAATTACCCTCCTTTTAAATTTACATTGAAATTTTGACTAACCATGACAAAATTATATGCTTATTTGGCTCTTTAGGATGAATTTCTTGCTAACTACAAGCAGAGCAATCATTTAAAGCAGCATTCTCAGCTCTTAAAACTGATTCTCACCCTGACCAAATGAGACAATTTTATCAGGTATCAAAATTATATGCGCTATCATTGCCTCCTCACAACTTGAGAAAAACATGGTCAATAAGGAATGGAACCTTATTATTGCAGAATTTACTCTCCAGCTTTTGGCCACTTCCTGGCAAACCCCAACATTTACAGGATGAACTTTAGGTTCACAGAAAAGGAGCCTTCTGCAAGAATGAGAAATCACATTTCATCTAGTGTAGCTGCAGTATTACCTGTGTGTGTATATTACCTATACTGTGTGTATTTTTGCTTATATTATCTACAAAACCACTAAAATTGATTAATTTTGTGAGCCAAATGAGGGGTGGGGGGGTGTGCACAAAGACTGCTGTGGAATCCACTCGCTTCATTCACAAAACAGCAGTAGTTGCTACACAGCTGAATGTTGCAAGGGAGCTACTTGGGAAAGAGGTGTTATTTTCATTAGGTGAATCCCCGTGCATTAGTCACTTATTTGTCAGATTTCCTCTATCACTAATTAGCCATGTAGTCAAACCTTGGGTAACCCAAGGTCAGCTCTGCCTCTTGGGGCTGCAAGCCAGGTTTCTTAAATACTCAGCATGGTAAAGAGCCATCAGCACCACTGAAATCTCCAAATAATTTCTGAGCTACAGCTTCCACCACTGTGCCACAGGGAACAGCTACCTCTGAAAGGGCCAGGTTCACTGAAAGGCTACCTGACATCCAGGAGCAGGAAAAGTGCCAGCTTACAATTATCTGCATCCAACCATGCAAGGCATCACTGGAGGCCTTTGGATAAACATCTGAAATATGCAAAATCAGATGCTGCTAAGCAGAAAAGCATCAGGCACAGTTTAAGTTATCTGCACACTCACAGATGCATTTAATCATGTAATGAGGCATTGCACCATGGCAGTGGCCTTTGACAGTGTGCCCTTTCAGATGGGATCCCTATCTGGTCTTTGGGTGAAGAGCCCAACCAAGATACAGCTGTGGATTGTTATGGGGAAATTCTCCCACTAGGCAGTGATGGCAACCTCTGGGCTGTGCCCTCTGTGCACAGAGCAAACCCAGTGCAAGGTGTGCATTCAGGCTCAAATTTAAACTGAAACCAAGAATACAAACCCTAAATATGAAACTACCTTATTTTTCTGGACTTTGCTACATTCCAGGATAACCCCACAACTGGCACTTGGACCACAGCATACCATTTATGATTAAATAAAAACTTGCCACTGAATCCTTTTTTCAGTCACTTCTGAGAGGATGCTCCTTTTAGTTTCATCTTTGTACACTTAAATTGCATTGGAAGAGAAGACATATTTCTAAAACAGGTCAGAAATAAGCAAGATCATCATGGAGACATAGTTACTCTGTATTCAGAGTTCAAAGAGAGCTTTGGTTTAAGATGAGAAGTCCTTTATGATACTAGACTTTTGGTCTAGTCTCTGTCACTCCTTTGTTAATTGTATTTGGGTATAACTGCCCCAGAAGCAAGAAGCTATGTAAGAATGACTCCTGGAAATTACATATCCCACTTCTCTCCCCAGAACAGAGTGTTTTCAACACTTACACAAAGTTTTTACATGTTCAGACACAAAGCCATTATATTTCCCTCTTCTTGGTCATTCTTTATGATGCCTGTTCCAGCCTGCTGTGATAAAAACAGAAGGCACAGCAAATCTGGCAGGAGCATTCTCAGAGGAGAAATGTCTTGTTTGTTTATGAGGAAGCTGAAGCACTTCCTGTGCATTTTACAAACCTTTTCCCCCTTCTCCTTTGTTGCAGCTGTTGTGAACCAACCACTGAGGAAGGCAGAGGCTCTGCACATGCTGGAGCCTTTCAGTTATTTACAGGCCACTGCTCCTTTTGTGCAATGCAGCTTGCAGTGCTCTGAGGGAAAATTCACTGTCCTGAATTATTAGACTCCATCCCCTTTCTGTTGAGCACTGACTTCCACAAGGCAGAGTTGTTCCTGTTTGATTACCATGAAGAACAGCAGAACCAATGAATGACAGGAAAGCTGAGAGGACCCTTAAGATGACTTTGTTTTACCAAAATCACAACATGGCAAAGTGCCAGCCTAAGACGGAAGAGAAAGCACAAATCCTGAAGAGCAAGAGATGCTGAGCTTTAAGAAGGCATCCAGTCAATATTAATAAAAAAAACTAAAGCAGGTTTGGGAGAACACAAATAAGGATACTGAGAAGAAAACACCAAATTCACAAGGGTCAGACTAGATGAGTTAAAAAGGAGTGCCTGATTACCACTTACCCTCACAAAAATATTAGAGATTCTAACTGCTTAACATTCAGATCAAAGGCTCAGCTGTACGTTTGCTGAAATTATTAATTGGGCCATCTTACACCCTCTGAAAAGGCATTTATCAGAACCTCAGATTGTTCCTTGTGCCCTGCAGAGAAATCTGTTCCCCCTCTATTCCAGAGTGATCCATCTTACTGCAACTCATCTGTCACCAAATGGTTTCATGTGAACAGCTGTATCAACTTCCCTGTCACTTCTCTGCCACCTTGCCTGTCCAGAATACACAGAATAATGCACCTGAACTTTTTAACTGGGAATGACACTGACAAAACTTGGAAGATCATCAAATTCAGCTACACTCAACACTTTCCAATGAGCAGGATGGATAAGTAGTGCAGATAGAAAAAAGGAAGGCTGAAGTTACTTAGCAGTTCCCTTGGAACCCCACATTAAAAATGGCCTTGAGAATATCTCTTCCCTTGAGCATCCTTGAGCAGGCTATTTTATCATCTTTTTAAAATGGTTACAAATTGGGGGAACCTCAGAATCAGACCCAGAAATCCTTAAAAATACTTTCTATTATATTCTAGACTAGCAGCCTCACCTTCTCAGGAAAGGGGATTTAACATTAATTTAATTTAACTATTAATAATTTAAATTATTATAATATGGAGAGAAAATAAGCTAACTTATTGCACTGTAGTCCTGTAATGTGAATGAAAAAGAGACAAATAACTTTGAGATGTCATTCCTGTACATGTATTTTTATATTTTCAGACATATCAATCTGAATGTAAATGGTCCACAAGCCCAGGTCAATACATCATATGTATGTACAAACTTATCCAGTTGCTTCCTCTAAGGGTTGAGGTATTAAATGCCTGTGTCTGCCTGGTTCTGACATGAAAATTTACAACTCTAGAATGAAGGGGCTGCAGTCTGGATGGAAAGTAGGAAGGAATTGAGGAGTACTACCATATAATCATCCTGCACCACCAGATATGAAAACAGTAAAACTTTGAAAAGGAATACTCAAAGACAGTGATCAATCTGATACACCACAGTGAGCCTGATTATCACCCACTGTGATGAAATTCATCCTGCCTTAAGAACTCAAGAAGTTGGGTGCCCAAAAGACATGTACAAAAAATGACTAATCTAAAAATAATTCCAAAAATCTTGGCTGAAATTCCACACAATTCCACACAAGTGCCATGTGTCCCATTTACCAGGGAAGTGTGCACCAGAAACATTCCAGGGCAGTAGGATGACACAGGCTCACTAGCTCTGAAAAAGATCAGTATTAAACTAATATACACATTTATAAATTGATGGCAGCTAACTAGACTAGAAGTAAGTGAAGCTCATTTCCAGGGAAACTTACTCTTCACAGTTCCATGGGGGCTTTTTGGATATTGTGCTTGCTAGGGACAGCCTAACAGCTGAACTCCAGCTCTTCCAAGCCATGGAGCAGCTTTTAAAAAACATAAATAATTTTTTTAAATGCCAAGACAGATGGATCATTGTACCATGCACTACAAACTTAATTTTTCCACTGTATACTGAAGTATCACATGGTTTTCCATTTCCTTCAGCATAGTTTCTCTATACTTAGGGATAGAGAATGTACTTGTTAGACTGGCCTCAAGTTGAGCAGGAATAATGTAATTAGATGGAAGCAACTTCTGCTTAATGTTTGTTTGCTTAAATTTAGGGAATAAAACTATTTTTTTTAACTTCTGTGTCTCAAAATACCTTTCATTGTCATGTACAAAATACCCAACAGAAGTGTGTTATACTATAGAAAGTATTTATTCACCAAGTTACAACTTTGCAGTACTGCAGCATTATCAACATTTTACTGTCTTGGCCAGGGGTTTAACAACTATAAAACATGATTCAAGTCCAACTCCAAGTTTAATTCTTTTAGCCAACACAAATGCAGCTAGTAGACTATTTTACTATTTACTATTTTTAGTGCTGTATAGCATACTGGAAATCAGCTCTTCACAGGACAAAATACTTGCTTTGTGCCTTTGTGGAGCCAGTACAGTCATTGCCCTGGATAAAACAGAGAAGCTGGACTTCAGACAAGTTTTATCTACATAGTTCTCACCTATATAATCTCTTTCTTACCTGTCCTACACTTTTGCAAGGAGATCAAAAAATTCTGACTTAGAATTTTTGCTTAGGTTTTAGGGTTGAGGAGAGAAGCACATATCCTAAGACTTTACACTGGACAGTAAAGCATGCTTGCAGACAGCCAAGGAATGAGGATTTAGAAAACCCTGTTAAGAGAGAAATGAAAACCATCTAATTCATGTCCACATGAACCCCAACAAATGTGTGATGAGGGTAATCTGGAGTGCCCAAAGCAGCAGAGAGTGAGGCACAGTGACTCAAGCAGAACCTCATGGTTTTAGTTCCCCTGGATATTCAGCTTCTGAGCTGTGGAGCCTGAAGGCTCGGCACCGCCAGCAGACAAAGTCCTGTTGATTTCTGCTGCCCTTGCCTCAAACAGCCAAACAAATTCCAGCTATAAAGAAAGCATAAGCACATTTACTACCATTATTTTGTAGGTGAATGCACATCAAGCCAAACTATCAAAACCAGCCCTGGAGTTCTCTAATCCCTAACTCTCCCAGGCAGAGAACACCAGCTGCAGGCATGAGGGTGAAACTCAGCACATTCGTTTCCAGCCAAGACAATCACCAAGTTTGAGCTCCAGCCCTGGGGCCTTCAATGAATGCACAAATCCCTGTAATAATATAAGTTTATCATTCTTAAGGCTTTAACTGCTCACACTGAATTTGCAACTCAGCATCAGGCAGAAGAAACCACAAAACCTTTGCAGAGGGAAACAATCCTCAAAGTTAATAAGCATTAGCTTCACAAAGCATAAGAAGACTAATAACTGGGAAATACATAAAATGCACAGTCTCTGAAGCAGGATATTTCAAAATGAGGGACATTTCACACTTCAGAAGACTCAGAGAGCATCCATTAAAATTATGATACTTCATTGGTAGCTACCCTAATTACCCTGGGAGGAAAAAAACCACCAACCCCACTCTCGTTCGATTTCTGGCATTTAATTCACTTGCTGGGGAATCTCTTTGCTTAATAGGTATTTATGTTATTTTCCTTGCAAAGCACATGTTGCCATGGAGCACTGATCACAGGCAGAAGTAAATGATTCTGCCTTTTTGAACTGCACAGCCTTCACTTGAGGTGCTCTATCTTACTACCTGTCAGCTTTAACCTTTTGCTAAGTACACAGGGCAAAACTAGAGTGAGCTGTGGCTATATTTGTTTTGATTTCAGTGAATGGTCTCATCCAAAAGCTACTCTTAAAAGTCTTCCCCATTTTTCACTGGCACTTTGCTTTGACAGAATGGAGTTTCCTTTCCTCAGAGTGAGAAGGTGGCAGATGGGAGAAGGAGGAGGATCCAAGCAGACAGAGAAGTATTGCACAAGACACATGCTGAACTTGTCAACAGAACAAGATTTCTTTACTACAGTGCTTAAAAAAATTAAAGTGCCAGCTTCTTTACTCAAAAAATCTACAGAGCTATACAATAGCATTCAGGCTTTTTTATTTAAGGGTACCCAGAATTTACCTAGGATGAATCTTGCCTTGCAGTTAACTTGATCAACAGCGTAGTAGCTTGAAGGAATCTGAGTGACAGCAAACCATCATACTACTCCTGCTATAAATGGCAGGCAACACAAGGTTTGGATGTAAGCAGAATACATTTGGATTCCTGCCTCCTTTCATTGGTAGGTGGCAAGATGAGTCTCGGGCCAGAAAAAAAACCCCTTAAAAACAGGGCGTGTGATCTCAGAACAGCAAGGATACTAATTCCTGATACCTTTAACATTTTTGCTCTTTTGGGCCAACAGAAATAAGTTCATGTGAGCTTTAAGGTTGTGGCTGGCCAGATGAACCAAAAAAAGCAGTACAGACTAACCTGATCCTGTCTGCAGTCTCCAGTCTGGCACAGGGAGACCTGCAGCTGGCTGCTTCCTGCCTGGCATTTCTCTATGGGAGAAGAACAGAACTGCGCTACTGGAACTAAAGGAAGGCTCCAGCTTAAATAAACACACCTAAAAGAGGCCTCCAGTGTGAAACCTTTCAATATTCACCAAGAAGTCCCATAATTAAGGAGACTAAAGTCATGTTCAGTGACCAAAAATCAGATGGTGAGTCCAACAACCCATTGTAGAGCACAGACCCTGGTGACAATTTTCCCCTCCTTTGTACAGAAATAACACGAATAAACTAAATATGTTTCTTGCCTAAGTAAACATCTCCTTCTCAAAAGGGCCAGAATCATCCATGCACTGGGTATGCATCATGGAGAACCAGTGAGTGCTTCAAATTTGTCATATATCAAATGTGTGAATCACACATTATCCTGCATGCTCAATGTGAAGCACACATTAACATGATGAACTCATATGCAACTGGTATTTCTGAAATAATTCCTTTTGGAGGCCTCAGTAATAGAGCTTCCCTTGACATAAAGGCCTCAGATTTGATCTACTATCAGCAGGGAACAGTAACAAATTATGAATTATTCCTATCAAAACAAGGGAACAATTTATTTTACAGGAGTTGCAAGCAAGCANAAGCACACATTAACATGATGAACTCATATGCAACTGGTATTTCTGAAATAATTCCTTTTGGAGGCCTCAGTAATAGAGCTTCCCTTGACATAAAGGCCTCAGATTTGATCTACTATCAGCAGGGAACAGTAACAAATTATGAATTATTCCTATCAAAACAAGGGAACAATTTATTTTACAGCAGTTGCAAGCAAGCATTTATTAAATAAATATTTTAAAAAAAATCTTGAAAAATGTAACAGCTAACAAGATTCTGTTCATAGAACAAAATCCAGCAGGTTACACTGGAAAAAAGTTCTTACCCCTTGAGCATACATACATCTTTCACCACTACCACATCACACACCAAGTGTCCCATGTGCTCATTTAGAAGTACAACATGTTGCAGGCCTTTAAGAGATGCACCTTTCATCTCATTCAATTTTAAAAGACCATGAAATGCTCATAACTCAAAAAAAAAAAAAAAAAAGGCAAAAAAGCAGTGCATAGGAGGAAACCATTCAGGAGGAAAAAATAGGAAGTTTGAAAGCCAAAGCAAACTATCTTTCAAGGCAAGTGAGCTTCCTACTCAGAATTATATGATTAGTGTTGCTTGTCATCCTGCCCATTTTCTAAGATGTCTCAGCTCAGCAAGATAGCAGCTGGAGTCACTGAAAACCAAAGGCATAGGGAAGCCAACCTCCAGTTTAATATCAGACATTCAGCAAAGCAGCTGCTTACTTGTTCAATCTCCTGGCAACTCAAATTTGTCATCAAGGTCATGGCAGACTAGTTATTTTTTTAATTAATATTAAAATGCTTAAAGGAGGGGAAGGGGAGATGATTAATGATGTATCCTGATAAAATAATTTTCCCATGTTTCCCATCACTGAATTGCTGTTCTGAGCATCATCCACAAGGAAACAAAAAGAAAACTCATCAAGTTCCAAATCCTTTCTACTCAAAAGTCTTAACTGACAAATTCTTTCCTACTGAGAAAAATGGCACCTGAAACCTTCTAGCCATGTACATCCTTCACTCATCAGAAAAGCACTGGCATTACAGAACCAGTCATGGGCAGTGGCACTCTGGGGAATTCTCTTTTACAAGCTGAATAACAGGAGATCTCTGAAGAGCTTACAGGGTTCTGAGTCACTAGTGCTGCAAGTCACATAACATCCAAACAGAGTGTGCTATATCTTTTCAAAATTCCCCAGAGGAACAGGGGTCTGGAAAGGCCAAAGGGGGCCATAAAGGACACTGGAGATCATTCTCACAGCTGGGACAAGCACTGGAAATTTCATTGTGGTACAGCATCCCCTGAGCTGCCTGAAGGTATTTCAAAAAAAGGTGCACAAAAGAGCAAACATGGTGGCCAGGCTCCCTGGGTGCAACCTCCCACTCACTGAACAACTCACACAAAAACAAATAAAAGTGAATATGACCCATGAATAAGAGCAGAGCTAAAACTGGATTTCATGTTCATTATGGGCTTGTTTGGAAGCTTCACCTGTCCCACCTACTGCCTTGGGCTGGTGCTCCTCACCATAATCACTTCCCAGTAATCCATTCGTTTGTTCCAATACAAGGCTACAGAGCAGGGATAGCATAAGATGCTAAATCTGAACAAAGGAAGATAAAGCCTATAGCATGAATTCCTGGCATCATGTGAAGGTCCTCCTAGACAACATTTAATTTAGCAAATCAGGGCTAGAATAAATACAAACAAAGTTTATACCAGGATCAATACATCCTATATTATCTTCTCAAAGTAATTATTCCATTTGATTTGTAGAAGGGAGGAAGATGTAGGCCAGAACTAAGCTAGGGAAAATGTCACTATCTCATCTGCAAAATCTACCAGGAAGGCCTCAGCATACTGTTTTTTTAAATCATTACAGTTCATGTGTGTTACTCCTGATGGTGGTAGTTGGGTTTCTTTGGTTTTGAGAACACTGACAGATGTGCAGCCATCCTAGCAAGTTCAGACCTATCAAACACTCAGGTAATAGAAGCATTTTTCTCCTCAAAGACTGATGGGCACCAAGACCTGTATATGTGGCAGTAGTCTCCCACTTCATTCAGCTTCCTGCTAACCACAGCTATGTTTGAAGCCTCACCATAAACAAATATAACATGCTTGACATAAGTCCTCTGTGATTTACTTTTCACTGCTCCATGAGGAATGTTAAATGTTGTATGCTAAATACCTCTTAAAACCCTGTTCATATAGCTTTCAGTCCTTCACACTTTCTCACAGTTCAAATAAGCCCAACAATTTAAAAATAAAATTATGTGAAGACATTTCTCAGAAATAATAAAAGTTCCAGTTTAGCCTAGTTGCTCCTCAGAGACTCTGAAAAAAAGCACAGGAAAAAGCACAACAGTGAAATGAGTCTCAAAAGCATTTTTAATTTTAATTACTTTGTTACCTACCTTCTATAAAGAAGCACTTGAGTGAAACAAGCAAGGACAAGTAAAGGGTAATTTTTATGAATATCCAAACTTTTAATCTCTTTTAATCTCTTTTCGTTTGACTTTTTTCCCCCCTAATATTTTTCTTAAATACTTATCTCTCTAAAGCCAATGATTTTTAATAAAATTCTTTATTTTTACCCGGAAAGTTTGCTCTAGGCTTGCAAGCCTGAATGGCTTCTTCTTTGTTATTAGCAGTAAAATAATCTTGCCTGCCAGCTAAAACCTCAAGATTTTCTCAACTGCAATTTCAACCACCTTCAAATTCCAAGTCCCAAATCCTAAAGTGGGAAAAGAGAATCTGCTCTAATGGAAAGGTATAGAAACAATTCCCCAACCCACCTTGGTTTCCACAAGCTTCAGGAAGCCTGCTTTGACGTGTGCACTTAGCCCTGTGCAGTTACAGCCAAACAGAGCACTGCTGGCCCAGAGGTATCCCTGTTCCACTAGCAGCCTGGCAATATTTCCCATTTATCCTTACAACATCACATCTCAGACTCATGTCACTGTCAGCATCCCTACCTTCAGCTTTGGCTCTTGAAAGGTTTTTCTGACCTTTACAACTGAAGAGAACAGTAGAACCATATGACCAAAACACGCTGTAAAATCCAAAAACTGGGCAGCAAAGATGACTTTTAAGGTGCATTTGTGAAAAAACCCAACTCACAGTCAAGCCGATCTCCGAAAATCCCGACTTCAATCTTTTTATTATGCAAAAAGCTACCCACAGTATTAAAGATAGCGTTAGCAAAACACATACACATAAAAAACATCAAAAGGAAAAAGCTTCAGAGATTATTCACTCAGAGCATGTTACAAAGCTGGTCACAAATGTGAGCTGAGAGAAAATTTTCTTAGTGCTCCATAAAGGATCTGGATAGTGAACTACACACTAACACAGGGGCGTCAACCCAAGGTTCTGTAGCAAGATAGTCCCTCCTGGAGAGCCACAAATCTCACAGCAGGGTCAGGGCACTCCTCATGCCAGCTTTCTAAATATAAACCACCTTGCCCTCCTGCCAGCCAGCCATTTAGCTGCAAAATTTCTACTCAGTGATAGACTCAGAAGGTAAAGCGTTAGGTTGCTGCATGGACAGAACCCAGAATTACCAGCACAGCTCACTGCAGAGCTGCTCAGCAGAAGGCCACCAAAGCCTCAATTTGTTGCCCTTCCAAGTGCTTTGAGACTTGCTTTGCTGGGCCTGTGCTTTTACTTGGGTAAGACACATCTCCCATATGACTCCCTGAAGCCAGACATTTGTCATTCGTTTTATTTTATTTTATAGCCACCAAATGCTTAACCACTCTTTGGTGACCAAGGGTGCCTAATTTTGTGACTCCTGTTTGCTTCCTTGAAAATTCAGGTAAATATGCCTTAGATATATTGGATGTGTTTTTCTTTTACTTAGAAGTAATTGCTCTGCTTAAAGCCTGAGAGTAAACAGATATGATAAAATCTGATTTGTTCTCTAAATACTCAGTATCCACCCAGTGAACCCTCTGACAAAGGACTGCATGCACCTGTACTGCAGCTCCCTCTCTCAAGAGTCTTCTCATCCTCTGTGATTTTCCAAAACCAGGTGGAAGGACTTTTCCTTTCCATAAATACCTGCAAGGAAGGGCTCCCTACTCATTCAGCTTCAAGCAAAAATTTTTGCTTGGTAGCATTGGCTGGTTGTTTGCTGCCTTCCCATGACAATTATCTCCTCTGGCTGCCACTCACAGTTCCAGCTGGATGGGTTTAGCTGTCACCAGAGGTTAACATTGCTCGCTTGCCTCTCCCCCATCTTCAGGAGGGTTCTTGACGCAGCAGATTTATCCCTGTGGATGTGATGCAGTGTCTCAGGAAACAGACTGACAGCACACAGAAGCTCAACTCCAGACAAACTCTAAGCTGACACCATGGTGATATCTAAAGTTCAGGGAAAAATTTTACAAGAACCGCGAGTTTTTTGTACAGCAAAAAAAATAACAGCTTTTATCTTCAGGGCCTGCCTAAGCAGCTCTGCATCTGGTAGCAGCAGGAAACCACATATGACAAGAACTGCATTATTACCTGTTAATATGCTAAATGATATAAATGAAGATAGAGACACATACACCACGACTAATTATATTTTAAAATTGCTTCTCTGAGGGAAGGGAAGTGATTGCAACTATTATTAGTTGCAATGCAATACTAAGAAAAAAAATAAAAATCAGGTCCCTTTATTCTAGGCAGTTCTAAAACACTCTAAGAGGCAGTTTTTATTCCAAAGATTTCACAAGGTAAATTGACAAGCTGCACAGAGAAAAGAAGAAGCTGAACACAGCATTCCAGAGAGTTAAGTCACCCAAAATATGCATCAATACAGTGACAAAGCCTGCAAGAGAAGGTAGCTGTAAAATCTGGACTTTATTTCAGTAACAGAAGATGCAGTTCAGTCAGATCTTATGCTAAACTCTGGAGTTTCTTTTTAGGAAGTCAATGCAATCCTATTTTCTCTTGTGAGTCTAATTAGCTTTTCACAGCAAAATATCCATCCTTTCCTACAGCCAGCAGCCACTGACTTCAGGCAATTCAGTTGATACAAAGCCATTTTTAGCCCCGTCAGAAGGCTTTTCCAAACGCTCAAATTAGCATTTCCTCATTTCTCTCCTCATCACCTTACACCCACAAATTCATGAGATAGTTGGCAACTTAGCTTTCCATTAGCCCTCGGAAAAGAAACACCAAGAGATCACAGGATCAGATTTTTTGAGTATAACCTGCTGAAAATAACAAAATAACCAGACTTCTGAAATTTGAAATTCAATTTCAGCTTCCATCTTGCCAGAAGAACAATTAGTTTGCCTGGAGCACCAACAGTATACAGATAAGAAACACAAAGTGAGAAGATATTTGAGCAACTCGCTGTATCTAACCATGACAGGAAAACTGTGATGTCAAATCTATATCCAGCTATGTCCAAAGCACTCAGACAGGTGATTAGGTAACGATAGGTAGGAGGCTGCTTTTTCTCAATAAATATAACCAAAGGAGCTTATATTTTGAAGAGCTATTTTAACAGTCAAAGCCACATTAAGAGCTAAATGACATACGAAATGGCTCTGCCAGAGAATAAATTTAGAAGGTCGACATATAACCCGCATGAAAATGACAACAGTGATGGTTACTCGAAGTCCTGCCAGGTGCCCTTTAATAAGCAGAGAATGTGATTAGTGCTGCAATGCAAAGAGACAGCGTGCTGCAACATGACTCCATGCTGGTCTGCCAGGAAACCTTTACAATACAGTCCCTGGCTGCACTGGGATTTTTCATGCATAATAAATAAAGCAACAGACTAGCAGACTCAGGCTCCTTGCTGAACACCAGTGCCCTCCTCTGTGTACGCTGAAGATTCCTCCAAACACCACAGCAACAGAGAGAATTTATGATTTTTCTCCTCGTGACAGACTGCTGAGTCCCCCGGGACCCGATGTCAGACACATGACTCTATCTGCTGCTTGGTGGGGCAGCTGCGAACATCCAAATAACACTGTCAGCACAAGGCAGGGATCCGTCCATCAGCCTGCACGGCCTCCTCTCCCCATTGGTGCTCACTCTGCCAGAGAAATAGATCTTTCATAATCTGTTACAGCCCTTCCCTGACTGATGCTTTACACAATGATTCACTTGGAATCGTGGAACCGAATCACGGAACTTCACTAAAAGTACGGAGCCCTGCTAATTAAGAGGTGGTGGCTCGCGTGTAGGAACCCTTCAGCTTCCTTATTAAAGGACACAGAACCAAAGTGTTTGGGATGGCATTAACACCACCACCATTTTAGGATGTGTATCACCACCTCCCTAAGCTTTGATCACTTTGACCACGTTTGTTTTCCAGCTCATAATTGCTATGTTCTTCCTGGATAGGAATATAAAAAGAAAATCTCAACAGAGCATGGAATAACAAACAGCTCTTTTACTGCCCCTCTAACACTATTGCATACTTTAATTCAGACCATTTGAGGCATGAGCTACCATTTGAGTGGAAGGATGTTTTATCCTAATTTCCTCTACAAATACTATTCTCCCATTAAATTTAGTATTGGTTTTTCTCTCCAACTGCAGCTTCAGAAGGATGCAAATGCCCGTGTTGGGATATTTACAGCTGTGATTGCACACAAACCACGGAAGACAAAATCCTGAAGCTTCTTCTAATTGACACAAAACAAAAATGGCAACTGGAGACAAAACTAACCCTCTTCTGGAAGGACCTGTGATTTAGCAGACAGTTGAGAAGTGATTTTAAAAATGTAATGCTGTTGTACTGAACACACTGAAACTCAGTGTGACCAGCCAGGGCCTTGCCTCCTCACATGTCACCTGTACTTCCATGTGCAAAACACACTTACAGTTGGGTGGCCAGCTTGGGCCTTTGGGGTTTTAATATTAATTAAATATATTAAATAAATTAATATTAATTAAATATATTAAATGTTTTAATATTAATTACATGGTGTCCTCTCCACTACTATTAATCATGGGAGGAAAGCAGTTCTGAGTAAGTAACCTGAATAGGGAAAAAGCCAAAGGAGACAGAGAGAAGTATCAAATGAGTAACAATGTCATGAATCACAAAGCCCAATTTCTCCTTGTGAACACCACACCACCAACACCACCTGCACTGACAGTGCCTCTGTGGTGTAGGACACCACACAGCAGCGTCCAAGTCAGGATTTGGGGACTATCTCACTGAAGGATGTTTTAAATCCTCCATGCAACAAAATGAGCAGAAGCCAGAATTCACTGTGCTGACTGTGAAAGTGCAAGAAAAAGCTTTTTGCACTATCTGAAGTAGCCACATGCCCCAACACTTATCCCCTTCAAAACACCACACCAGAAAATGTTAACTTCAAAGATCCACGTCTTCCTCTTCCAAACAAACAAATTCTCCTTTGAAGGCTCCTTTAAAGTTGGACTTCAACAGAAACTAATTAGCTTTTAAAACAAGCACTTCTCCCTACATGTCCTGCAGTATCCTTTGTTTAAAAGATTTTCATTAGTTTATACAGGTTGAGAAAATGACTAAAAGCAAGACCAAAAAGGAATATAATGCATTACCAAGGCTTTGGGGAGACAGACTACAGAACTGTCATCCTTGTAATGATTTCTGGGGGGTGGGTTTTAACTACCTCCAGGAGGCTTGAATAAAATTCCATGGTTTAATTTCTAGTCAAATAAGACATTTGCATTTGGAGGTTCTTCATGGCATTCTGTCCTGTGCCCTGCGGTTGCAGCACAGTCAAGGCATTGCTGCATTCAATAGCATCTCTACTTCTGCACAGTTAATATTGCTTGATTATTTAAGTTGCAGCATTGCATGAGCTATATGTTCTCTTAAAAGATAACTACTCTCTTTTTCAAAAAAGGAGAATCAAATTCTTACTGGGGAATTGGTAGGAAACTGAGAAGAGCCTTCTCCATAAATACTGGTTTTAAACACAGGCTTTTTAGGGTAAGAATCAAACCTCCTTACCTTTTCAGTGCTGAAAACACTACAGACTCCCAAATCTGGAAAAATCTCAGCTTCGTCACAGTGATTTAGTTCCATAATGTATTTCACTCATTCAAAGACTGTCTCAGTATCACAGAGTTCAGCACTAACATTGCAGTTATCACATTCAGGTAGAAAAGGCACCTTTGTGGTGCTCAGTAAGCACATACACAGTTTTCAGTGCAGCAAAGTGTTTTTCAGATATTTTATATAACATTTATTAAATAACTACCCATTTCTTTCAGTACAAAAATAGGCTGGCTCCTAAGATAATTAATCCTTGATTGAGGATTAATGAAAAGTCCAAGATCCAATTAATTGAAAAGTCCAAGATCTTTTCTTAACAAGCAAGGATTTTGTTCTCAGGTGAAAAGTCATACAAACATTAAAAATATTACAGCACTTCCAAATTTTAGAATTAATTTCACAGTACAACCCCAAACGAAGATAAAAATGTGTTTTCAGCAAGGACTAGGAGTGAACAAGGGAAAACAAGTGAACAAGGAGTGAACAAGTGAAAAATGTGTTTTCAGCAAGGACTAGGAGTGAACAAGGGAAAACAAGTGAACAAGGAGTGAACAAGTGAAAAATGTGTTTTCAGCAAGGACTAGGAGTGAACAAGGGAAAACAAGTGAACAAGGAGTGAACAAGTGAAAAATGTGTTTTCAGCAAGGACTAGGAGTTACACTTTTTCAAGTACTAATAGCAACTTTTAACTCATTAAGTTTTGAAAAACAGGTACATTTCAAGACAAACCACTTGACAATCATTCAAGAATGACAAATCATTCTCCTTTATATCAAACATTTACCTCATGATCAAATGAAAACCAAAATGCTACCAATATAGCCCCCAAAAAAGGAGCAAGTGCCATCACAGTGAAGAGAACAGACAAATTTTGCATTGACTTCAGTAGAAAAAAGGAAGAAAAGACAATTCAAATAACTGAACCATACAAATGGATGCAGACTATGTAAAGTCACATGAAAAAACCTAACTGCTTGCTAGCCTTACAAATCAAACAGCTTGTCTCACCAGCAAGATGATTGGAACACTACTTCAGCATTTGTGGAATGAATCACAAATCCAGCCTCTCTGTCCTAAAAGTGTTTCTATTTAAAAAAAGATGCAACAAACAAAGCACAAGCACATTTGTATATACAACCAGAAATACTAACTTGAATATTATACTGTTAAAGGCTTTTCAGTTTACCTGTCATACTGAACTTGAATTATTTCAGTTTAAAAGTCAATCATTCAAGCATTTACTAATTAAGAAAGACATGGCTGATATAGTTGTTATAAATTAACTCTGCTTGAATGATAAGTTATTAGAAAATTGTACAATCAAGTAGACATATTCATGGAAATCTGTGTGATATCTTTTAAGGACTGTAACAGCTGACAGCTTTGAGCCAAGAATGGCCAGTGATCAGAGAAATCCTACCACAGAATGTTCTAAAAAGTCAACCTTTTAAAAGCATATGTAAAATTCAATTCAGGGAAAATTGTATCATAGTTCTTTAGTTCAAAAAAGTTGCAAAATCACATTTCTGTTGTCCCTAAAATAAAATTGACTGGCTTCCAACACTGATAATTTCCCCATTGAATTCAATGAGCGTAGCATGCAGCTTAGATAGGCATATGGTGTTCTTTACATATGCTAAGTTCTTCGTTTATTGTAACTTTCTTCTAGAATTTCTTTCCCCAACCCATTTTTTTCCAGAGATTTCTGCCTAGAAGGCAGAAAGCTTAAAAGGACATAAGCAGAGAGAAGGTTGTTCAAACTCAATGCTTTGCTTTCATGCACACTGGAGGAATCTGCCAGCAGTACATTTTTACTTCATCAATTCAGCAAGAAACAAGCTTGCTCTTCATTCGACATTCAGAAGCACCAGCCTGACAATTAATACAGGCATGTGACACTGAACAAGTAGGGAGAAGGCAAAAGGAAAAATCTTTTCTTAAATCCAGCCATAAACTTAACAGGACTTAACGAGTTCACTACAAGGTTTAGCTGGAGAGGGATAATTAGAAAATATACTACAGCAGCTATGGAAATAAAGAAAATGCCACCTTTGTGGCCATTGAACAAAACCTTTTGAAAAAATAGTGCATGGAAAGCAAGTTGAATACCAAATAGCTGCTTTTCTCTACTTCTGTCAAACCAAACTTTAGAAAATTAAGGAAATTCTTTACTTGACACCTCACTGCATCAGTCATGGCAATCAAAAACATCTACGTGGATGGAGTGCTGCTTCATTTCCAGCTCTCATTAGCATAGAATTCCTTTCTTCATCTGTCTTGCCCTGCCTATTAATGGGGATAATTATGCTGACCTCCTTTATAAAGCACTTGAAAATCTACAGTTAAAAATGTTCCTAAACAAGTAATTATACATAATAGCAATCATGTATCAAACTTCAGTTATCAACTCATCACATGAAAGCAAGAATCCGATTGTTCCTGGAATTAGTACACAAAATTCAATTTCTCCACCGACATTAGCTTCCTAGTACTTCCATCATTATTACTACAGCTGCATTATGCTAAAATGCACTAAAGAACCTGTCTGCCACTGACTGACATTTTGAAGATTTTCCAAGCTTTGAACAACAAAAGACCCAGGACTCTTTTCAGCAATAATTTCCGTGTTAATAATTTCCATCTTGTAAAACAAAGATACTTTTGACCAGTGTCAAGCTTAGATGCTATTCTGAATCTGCAGCCTGGATTGTTGCAATGGCTCTAAATTAAAACAGGCTGTAACATTTTGCAAATGTATTTTCCTGTTACATCCATCAACCCCTCCTTCCTTACAGGGGCTGGTCTACAAAGCCACAATTTCATCACCACCACTTACTGTCACCAGTTTCTCTTCTTCTTTCCTCTACATCTATATGTTACTTTCCTCCTTTCAGCTGCACACAATGCCCATAATCATTCAGTATGTTTGATGTACACGTTTTTCTTTCATCTTGTGCTACTAAAAACAAAAAAAAGGTGAGAGGATTTGTTATAAAATTAAGCTACTTACCAACTATTGCCAGATTATGCTCTGAGCCACATGCAATCTGAAAAAGATATATGAATGACTAAGTCAGAACCTGCTTACCAGTAGGAAGACAGTCACAATTATGACAGGAAATTAAAAATTAACCTGAAACAAACAACTACAGTTTGTAGGATGCAAAAGCAAAGTTGAAGTGTTCTCACTCTTAAATGGAATTTCCTTTGTAGCCTCACTTAGGGGCTTAGTAGCAGAAGTACATGTTTGTTTGTTTAATAAAGAGGTAATTTCTTTGCAAAATGCATAAATTTCAAACCTTTCAAGCAAGACTGGCCTTGATTCTGCAAAAACATCACACCTTTGACAACAACACCCACTGGATCCAACAAGAGGCACAGAGCAAACACAGATTAATCCATAGAGAGACAGCTGGGAATCAAAAGGGTGATGAAGATCTCCATATCTCTTAGCTACACTGTTTTTCCAGCTGACCCCTGAGGAACTGCTCAGAGTATGCAGGCTCAGTGTGATAAACCTGACATGATATGATCCCTGTGGTCATTTGCTTAGAATGGAGAAAAACTACCCTGGAACTCAACCCTTCTGTTAGCTCATTAATGATGGAAATCAGTTATGAATTCCTTTTCAAAGCAAACTTACAGTTCAGGTATTATTCCTTCTTTGTAGCTGCTGTGAACATGTCTGATGTTTAAGTTGCTTTGGTGTGCTGAGTTTTTGTAAGTTGCCCACCAATGATGGTAACACAGGCACCAAGAGCAGTCCCCTGTCCTTAATGCAAGGGTTTGTCTTTCCCACAGGATTTCTTTTGCAAGGTCACTGCCAGCATAATTGTCTGAGGTAAGAGACTTCACACAAGGTTACTCTGCTGAGTGTCCTCAAGTTTTTAATTTGAATAAAAGCAACGCCCTCAAAATCATGTATCCAGTTTACTGTCTTGAAACTACTTGCCCATTATACCTAATGCTGAGCTGGAGAAAATTAATAAGCACATTCTTCTTAAAAGTATATTTGTAATGGCAAAATATAATGCAGAAGTATATGCTCAATTATATTAAAAAATAGAAGTCCAGACCATCAAAAGTTTATATGGTTCTGTGCATGCATAACTTTATAGCTTTTACAGCCAGAGAGACAGTTATAATCACCTCCATGTCTGCAGAACATAAAACCATAGAAGTTAATAAAAAAGGCCTTGTGCTCAGCTCACTGTGCTTGAGTATTTACTGGCGAAGACACCCAAGACTGACACACTGAGTAGCTTGAGCTCTTGTGTTACAAATGAGCACCACAATCACTACTATTCACATTTTATCTGTGTCACAACTGCTACATGAAAATATTTGGGCAAAGCCATCCCAACACAACAATGGCAAGGAAGAAGAAAAAGACTCTTAAGAATAAAGGTGCTTAGACAAGACATTAAAGCATTTGGGAAAACAGAGCAAGAAAAATAATTCAAGTCACAGCACATTCCAGCATGGCCTCATCTTCAGAAAAATCAAGACAAAGCAGCAGGAAAAGCAATGCCTTTGCAAGAACACTAGCAGGATTGCATTGAGTTCTTTATTCCACAATAAGACAGGAAAAGCCCCAAGTTCCAGCCATTGAAATACATAAATGACTGCCATATCCCACATCTCTACCCTCACCACTAGACTGAGCCCTACACAGCAGCAGGGCTGGCTCCTAATGCCTATTTACTGGCTAATGCTCCCACCTGTGCTTCTCAGGCGTATCAGCTGATGCCATGGAAACAAGATCCACACATGGAAGCACATGCAAAGGCTTTCTAGCAAAAAAGCAAAATTCTCGTCTTCACTAAGTGCTGAAAATTGGATATACTGAAGTTGTTGCTAACAGAATAAATAAATTTTATCTGAGGTGTGAATAATCTTGGCTAATTCCCTAGGAAATACACTGACACAGGCAGAGATTCAAAAGCATTGGCACAAAAGAACTGCCACAGGCTGGTGGCTGACACTTCCAGGACTCGCTCCAGAAACACTACATTAAAAAAAAAGCCCCACACGAACAAGGTGTTATTTAGATGGTAAAAAACCACCCCTGACAAAGAAGCATTTTTTTTGCTGCATCCAATAGCAGCAGGTAAAGAGCCTGCAAACTAGATAAAAGAATGCTGGTAATCTCAAGCAGCTTTGTACATGTAGCTGTTACTCTGGCCACCATTCAGAGCCTCCCACTAGCCACTATCAGGCTGTGAGGGACTCAGTCAAATTGCTGTGTTATACAGACTGGCCAGTGCTGGGGAGCTGCCCCCAAGGCAGCCACTCATGGCCAACATGCTGCAGCTCTGGGGCTGATGGGGTACAAGCTACTGCAAAGCACAAAAACACCTCTTCTGGGGGGGGAAAAGCCACCTCAGTGAAATGCCAGCTTTGCTAACAACAACTGAAACCAAGTAAAATCAGAAGCTGCTGAAGGCAGCGCCCTGGATTCACCCTCAAGCCCAGAGCAAGGAAAGCACACACCATGTACCAGCAGCAGTTCTGTGCTCCAAAGTGGAATTTGCTCAATTTAGAGCACAAGGTTCACCACACCTCTGCCTTATCACAGGGTGTCACCACCTGACAACACAGACTGACTTTGTAGGAACCCCCAGATATTAAAAAAAAAAAATCTTAGAGAGCTCTAAATTTAGCTTTCTGGAACACCTTGTCCATCATCCATGCTCCTTGCTACAGGCTATACCATCCACCCACAGGACTCCTGCTGGCCTGCACACCTATGCCTCTGGAGCTCAGGAGGGACCACACCACAGAGGTGAGGCAAGGCTGCCACTGATTAATGTACATGGAAGCCTTGCAGGTATTTCACAACATCTTTCATACAATAAAGTTTAAAATGGGGCACCCCCTTTTCTCCCTGACTTCCCACAACAGGCAACAATCAGCCAAGAGTGATTGATTTGCTGGTATAAATACAGACCAGCCAGAGAACAGCACTGCTGAACAGATGTTTTATGCTTACATTAGATGTAATAAGCTCTGCAGTCAGTGCAGGTCACTGGGAGAAGCCTGGTATTTACTGCAGCAACTATAATTTTCTGACTACTTCTCTTCTGTCCCCACCCCCAATGTGCTGCAGAGAAATTAAATTCCAACAGACATCTGCATGATTCCAGTGGGTTACTACATTCAGGGATGCTTATAAACACACAATAATGCTTTCTAATTGGGCAATAATTTTACATTATGTTTTAATTGAAAAAAAATCGCTAAACTTAATGACAAATCAGAGAGACTGTTACTGAGCAAAGCATTCTGTGAGCTCAAGAAACACAACTCCCTAACACAGTAAACAATTCACACTAAAGTTCTCAGTTTGGAGGGAAATTGGAGAAGTTGTGAAGGATATTGTGCTCCCTATATAAATGATCTCAAGGCACATGACAAATGTTTATAAGGCAGGCAAAGAATGCTTAGGGACCATTTCACCCAGAACTTATTTACCTTATTATCTGTGCTCTTTCAACCATACATAAATTGTTTGTTTCTTCCCTTAAAATGTGTGCTAGCAAGCTGTTTTGTACCTAGCAATGGCTGTGGTTCAGATCTATCCATCCATCCAGAATTAACACGTCTGGTGTAAGCAGCCAAGGGACCAGCATTTTATTAATCATAAATAGTATGATAAATAGCATAATCACAGACATAAGCTGCAAGGATGGTGAGGAAAGACCTTAGCACAGCAACCACAAACTCTGGGCAAAACACCAACACCTTTCTGCAGCCTACATATATGCTTATGGCCCAGTCCTAACAAAAATTAATTGACTGAATGTAAAATCAATGGGTTATGCAAAAAAGATAAAGTATTTCACTTAATAAAATATTTTTCTATCTTAAAAGCACTACATGAAGAAGGAAAATAATGTTTTGGACATGTTATAGAAACATTCCCATATATACCTCTATGCGTGTATAGATATAAAAAAGAAAAAATATATATATGCATATTAGGAAAAGAAGGTTATCTACTAAACAAGATATTTATCAGGGAAGTCCAGACAGCACCACCGTTTCTATCTGGGATAGAGATCTCACCTTTGCAGACAGCAAACGAACACATACAGGACAGGACTCCTGTGGATATTTAGACATGCAGTCTCCCTTGGATTTCAAAAGGTAATTAAGAGACAAAAACACCTTTTGCCAACCATACCCTAAGGGACTTCTGAGTACTGTAACAAAACAAGTCTGACAAAGTGTATAAAAATCCAAGTTTCAGGCTAGTACCATGACCACAAGGCTATTCTTTCTTTTCTTTCTGTAACCTCAGGGCTTTGGCTGAGTGCAACCCACCAGGAAAAAAATGGAATCAGAACTGCAGGCAAAGTCAACCTCCCACTGCAGCAGAGGGGAAGGGACAGCACAGGAGAGGGTGCAAGGAAGAGGCACAGGACTCACAAGAGGGATTGCAGGATGAAAAATCACAAGCATCCAAACATCAAGGTGTTCAACTAGAACAACGAAAATACCTCAATGCCATTTATTTTTGTTTCACCACGTTAATTCCCTTCAGTGCAATTATTTCCCAAAACATGAAAGCCTGTGAAGGCTTCTATCACTTCTTAGAGATGAGTGTGTGATGTACAAAGAAGATTTTTAAGGATGAATGAAGATCTGATGTTTAAGTTGCATGCAGATTCTAGTTTCTGTCTTCCTAATTGCACCAAAGCTCTTTTTCAGGGGGAGAGAGGGCAGGAGGCAAGGGAAGGAAACCTCTGAAAGGGTGGGCATAAGTACTTTTAAGTACAAAAGTACTTTTATCCAGGTCTTTAGCCATAGTATCTCTTTTGACAAATTTCACTGTAAGGAAATTGCCAGGGCCAGAAGATGGCAAATTTTATTCCTTCTGAGATCAGAAGTCCTAATGGAAAGAGACGAGATGACCGAGAGACTGCAGATCAAAGCTTACGTAAGGCAAGGGAATCTTCTCTCCCGGAGCTGTTCTTCCATGCCCTTGATTAATGTGTGTAACAACAATTTGTACCGTTTGACACCCTCGGTGCGACTGCATTTGTATGCAGAATTCTATTGATGTGTAAAAATAAAGTAAAAGGAATCTAATTAGCGAAGCTGTCCTGCTTCCAATGATCCTTTACTAGGAACTCTGTGTTCTTCTTCTGGATCATTTGACTCCTGATTGATAAGAAAGCAGCTTGCTAACCTAGTCACATTCCTTGGCGAGCATAAGGCTAAGTTCAGTTTAATGCAGAACATGTTCCTAGCTCTTGGCTACAGCAGGTGAAAAGCAAGAGGGCTAGTGTCCTGTAGATCACAGGATATTTTCCATTTTTCATCAAATTATCTTATTTTCTACTTAATGCAGATTTTTTTGTAGTTGTGTGATTGGCTTTTTAGTCTGTATGTAGTTTTACTTTCCCCTACAACAAGAAAATTCACAATAGATTTTAAACTGAATGCACATAATAAGGTCTGGAAGAAAACATTTCTTCTCAAAACACACCTGACCAAAAGCTAATGTACCACATAAGGGGACCTTTGCAAGCATGGAGGAGAAGAGGAAGCATTAAGACATTGCCAGGATGCAGTAAGCTCTCAAAGGAAGATTTTACAGCTCTCTGTAGCTTCCAGAGCCATGACCTACGCCCTCCCTGCCTGAAAGTAATTCCAAGCCTGCATCACTTGTAGCACAAAACACAAAATGCTTTTCCCCCAGCATTCCCTGGCTTCTCTACCCACTGTTTTTAGAGTCCCATCTTCCATCACTCAATACTGTGCCCTGCCAACTGTCTTACAGTCACCAAAAAGCAGGTGGCCAGCACCAAGAGCTTGCCTTCACACCCTCCATGCCATGTGACACACGTGTGTGTCTCTGCACACCTTCCCTCTCCATGACACTAACCACATGTGAGAAATTGCTCTGCTCTCCACTGAGCCCCACGCTTCCAGGAATGCCTTCTTGTGGTTGACATGGTGCAGCTGAACTTCTGTGATTCAGCTGGTGCACCTTGGGTCCCAAGCGTTTGCACAAGATGGAAACATAAGCAAAAAAACCAACCACCCACAAATGCACAAAACCCCCCCAAACATACCAAAAACCAACTAATCTTTCAGTATCACAGAGGAAACACCACAACCCCAAACCCCTGTCATTAGTGATAAGGCAGAGGAGATGAAAATAAAAGGAGAGAAAAGCCAGTTGTTAAAGCAGCCAACATTTTCAATGAAGGTTTACATCACAGCAACACACGAGCACCTCCTAACTCTACTTGAAGGGAGAGCACATTGAAAAACTGGTCACATTGAAAAAATTAAATATGGACTGTTTGCCTAAAGCTGAGAATGCAAAGACTGAGGAGGTCAACACAGAGTAAGATCTGTGTCCACCTATGAAAAAAACCTCATCTTTAGATGACTCCAGAACAACAAAAAGTGCTGAGATCTCAGTAAGAACACTCAGTGGTATTAGGTTTTAGTCAAATGACAAGAATGCAGCCAAAACAAGTGTGATAAAAATCTTTACAAGTCAGCAAGGTCAGCTGGCTCTTCTCTCTCACCTCAAGATTTTCAATTAGTTCTTGTACTCTTCTTCAGGCAGTTCTCTCCCTCCCTTGGGGTCCAGAAAACATTAGTATCTTTCATTCCAGGAAAATCAAGCTCTGACACTTTTATATATCCCTCAGCTTCATGGGTCCATCAAAATTTTCCATTTTTGTAATCAAGACCTCAGCCACAAAGCAATTTTTGTCTGTCCTTTCATCATTTTTAAAACGAACCAAGTAATGATCATTCAATTTCAGTTTGTTTCCTGTAACGAGCTCTCCATTCAGTCTTTATTGTATTGTGAAAATTAAGACTAAAGTATTCCTACTGATTGAAAAAGAAATCATTCATCACAGTAGCCCTGTTAATTTGTACATACTCCTAAACCTATGACTGTGCACTACAAATCCCACAAGACCAAAATCCTCACTAACATTACAGCCATCCAGAGATGAGCTAGAGGAATGGGGTCTTCAGCAAATGCACAATTTTACCCAAGGGAACTTCTTCACCATTTGTCTCAAAATTACTTTGATTTGGATTGTTTCATGCACAATTCCCAGCTCCTTGCATTCTTAGTGTCACTCTGTCATAAGTTGAGTGAGAGGCACTAAGATGAACACCTTACAATCTGTTCAGGTTTGCTTTGGGGACTGCAACTAGTTTGCTCTTTCTTTGAGGCCACAAACACCATTTTGACATAAGAAATTAAAGAAGCCAAGGCCACAGAAGCACAAAGTTTCAAAATCTCCTTATACACTGATTTGTCTCTACCATCACCACATACATCCTTATGATCAGATTATTCTGATGTTTTCAGGTCAAGAATTGTGGCTTGCAGCATGCAAAAAACCCACTTGGTATCTGACTTTTCTTTCTATTGTACATGAAAACAGCAAAAAGACAAAAGTTCACTATAGCATATAAATGTCATCATTATCTATCTGAATGTGCTAATTTCTAGTACTCTGAAATTAATGCAATGGTTCTGTTAAACAATGATTACAGACAAACATTCTGTTGAAGTATATATCATTATTAATCATTTTATAGGCTTAGAATAAAAGTCATGACAGCATGTTATTATTTGGCAACAAAAGATTGAATTCCACTTAAACAACCACATCCTTTTGTGGATGTATAACTACAGTTTTAAGTTTTTCAACAGAATCTGGTTTTCATATCTTTTTTCTTCTGGCAAAACAGTCCAACATTTTTAATGCATTTAGAATATTCTCTGGAATATTCAGT
This sequence comes from Urocynchramus pylzowi, assembly GCA_013397555.1. Taxonomy (NCBI): domain Eukaryota; kingdom Metazoa; phylum Chordata; class Aves; order Passeriformes; family Fringillidae; genus Urocynchramus; species Urocynchramus pylzowi. The sequence goes on along the minus strand of VZRH01005339.1, from coordinate 921,651 downwards.
GCAGCTGGGGAGAACCAGAGAGCAGTCAAACACACATATCATGGGCACTGAGCTCTCTCAGGAACTCAGCTCCCCCCTAACCGTGCTGTTACTGCAAGACGTGTCGCTATAATTCTTCTCCACAATAAACACACTGCAGTGAACTTGGGACACTCAGCCTGCAGGATTACACAATAGCACAAAGCCCTGCATTTTTTTTTTTAGAGCTCAAAAGAAAAATAGCACTTCTTATGAAGTTCATACCCTCAAACAACTGACTGTCAGGGTATTCTAACTGGGTGCTGTGAAGAGGCAGACAGTGTCCCTAAAATACCCCTTTAAAGGAGGCAAGTGCTTTAGTGTGGCTGTCGCCACTTCATTAGGGCCAGAGGGAGCTGGCCCTACCATTGTCAGGTCTGACTTTGCTCACCCTCCACAACCCTTCTTTTCTTGCATATGGGGTTTTTTTCATCATCCTTACAGTATTTTCTTCTTCCACATGTTTTTTACCCGTGCTATCTTTCATAAAAAATTACATCCAAAACTCCTGGCAATATTATCAAAATAATGCCACTAATCTTGTCATTATGGTATATTACCCCTATTTTATAGTGCAGAGGCTTTTCTACTTCTTCCACCAGTAAATCCAAATTTATGATAGAATTTTAAACATCTCAGTTCAACTTCCAGCCCTGGGATGTGGGAAGACTAATTTTCAGGGAAATTACTAAATGTTCAAGGAAGCTCTCACGCAAAATTGGATCGAGCTTTCATTTCTATGCTAGCCCTGATGACCTTAGTGTGTACTGCTGCTTCTGTAAACTGGCAGTACACAAGTACAGTGTCATTGAAGGAAATAAAAAACCTACCTAATTTCCAAAACATTTTATGTTATTTGAAAGAAATAAGCAGGTTATTTAAACTAACTCATAGCCCTGTTGGACTACTACTGCATCATATCATTAGAAGCATCCCTTACTGGAGCCAGTGCCTTTGGGAAATATTATTCAAGATAACTAGCAGCTGTTCAAGAAGGCAAATCTTTGCCTGATTTCCAGCATGACACTCACTGACCTCTCCCTCCCCCACAAACATGCACATAAAAATAAAAATGTTGTCAACATAACTTGTAGTCAAAGCAACACCAGCACATTAAGAACTTCTCCCAAAAGATGACAAAATAAATAACAGAGGAACACAAAAACATTTTTTCATACACCAACTACCTCAACTTGAGGACAGAATTTTCTTGGTTCATTTACTTTCCAGAAGAGCTGCAGGCATGCAGCTTCTACATCCTTGTACAAAAATACCAAGCCATGAATTTTGCTGACTGTCTGCTCCCTTACCTCTCCAAATAAATGGTGCTTATGTCTTAAGGGTATCATGTAACTCTGCTCTTCAATGTTGGATTCTCTGTTTCTGTAGCACTTACTAACAGCACAGCTCCCTAAAGCAAGCTTGCTGGAAATAAATAAAATGTAAACTTGCTTAGAGTCCAATGCAAAAATTAATAAGAAAGCTCTTCTGAATAAATAAGATTGAAAGGACTGAAGTAGAGACTGAGCCCTGATGCTATACACAAAGGAAGAATTAGGGAAAAGAACATGTCTGAAGTAACTCTACACAGCTGATATAAAGGCATTTTTATTAAAAAGATGAACTATAGAATCATAGAATCATTCCGATGCAAAAAGATGTTTGAGAACATTGATAAAAATACTGAACAGGACTGGGCCCAACACTGAGCCCTGGGGAACATCACTTGTGACCAGACACCAGCCAGACTCAACTCCCTTTTCCCACCACTCTCTGGGCCTGACCATCCAGCCAGTTTTTTACCCACCAAAGAGTGCTTCTGTCCAAGCCATGGCCTACCAATTTCTCCAGGAGAACACTGTGGGAAATGGTGTCAAAAGGTTTACTGAAGTCCTGGTAGACCACATCCACCGAGCAGGTCACCTTGTCAGAGGAGACCAGCCTTTCCTGAACCCCTGTCTGATGTCCTGCTTGTCCTGTATGTGCTATGTGATGGCACTCAGGACAAGTGCTCCATTACCTTCCCAGGTACCAAGGTCAGGCTGACAGGCCTGTAGCTCCCCAGATCCTCCTTCTGGCCACTCTTGTAACTCAGTGTCACATTTGTCAACCTCCCCAGTGCACCAGTACTGCTGTTCAAGGATGGAAAGTGGCTTGGTGAGCAATTCCATGAGCTCCCTCAGTACCCTCAGGTGAACCCCTCTGGCCTGAAGACTCATGTGTGTCTACGTGGTCACTGACCATTTCCCTTGGATTATGGGGGCTTCATTCTGCTTCCTGGCTTTCAGGTCAGGGGACTGGTATCTGGAGAACAAATTGCCTTCCTATTAAAGACTGTGGCAAAGAAGGCATTACACAGCTCAACCTTTTTCTCATCCTCTGTCACCCTATATCACCCCCACATCCAATAAAGGATGGAAATTCTCCTTTTGTTACTAATGCATTTATAGAAAGATTTTTATTGTCTTTCATGGCAGTAGCCAGATTGAGTTCTAGTTGGCCTTTGGCCCTTCAAATTTTCCCCCTCCATGACCTCATGATATTCCTGTAGTCGTCCTGAGCTGCCTACCCCTTCTTTCAAAGGTGATAAACCCACCTTTTTTTGTCTCTGAGTTCTAGCCAAAGCTCCCTGTTCAGCCAGGCTGGTCTTCTTGCACCAGCTCTTCTTTCAGCACATAAGGACATCCTGCTCCTGTGCCTTTAGGATTTCCTTACCGAAAAATGGCTTTCCTGACTTCCGCGCCCTTCAGGATTGCCTCCCAAGGACTCTGTCAACAGGCTCCTAAACAGTTTGGAAGTCCAAAGTAATAGTTCTGCAGACCCATAGTTCTTTCCTTACTTCTCTTCCTACAAAGGGAACAGGATGGATAATGAAGGTTCTGCAATGTGAATTCATTTAGAGTTCTTGAATCAAAACTCCAGAAGATGTTCATAAAGCTTGATAAATAGGCAAGACATGAGACAGACAAAATTTACCGTGGTCAGGTACAGCATAGTAAATTTTCCTGGATACCAAAAATAATCATTTAGACTGTTCATATATGTACAGAAAGATTCTAAACTTATTGGAACCTGTCAGGGGAACTATATGGCATCACTGTGGACAATTCACCAGAAAAATCCATTCAATATGTAACTGCAACACAAAAAGCAAGAAATTCGATTAGTTTAGTCCTAAGCACACAAACAGTCCTGGTAAGTTTTTAATCCCGGTGATTCCAAAAGAAACACATATTTGATAAAGACTTCAATTTCTAGGACTTCTCAGAGCCAATTTGTAAATTTTTTTTATGGCTTTTTCATTTTTTTGTTATTGCAAGTTTGTATCTCTATAATTTCCTGATCAGAATGCCATACACTGTCCAGGCAACTGCCTGACAGAAATCCAAGTATATTAGGCTTGTGTTTGACACTGACGCATTTATCAAGCTTTTATCTCACAAAAAATAGGTATCACATTAGACTGACAAGATATATTTTCCATAGTCACATACTCACTTGCAAGCAACTACATCATCATCCTTTAAACTTTTATTGATCCAAATTCATGTCAGGCACACCATTACTTAGCCAAGGCAAATACCAGGCTGACAGGCCTAAAATTATTTGAGTCATTTTGTTCAGTCCTTTAAAATACTGGCAGGGCATTGTCTTCCAACCAATCTTCTGAAACTACCTGACGTTCTGGGAAAAAATTATTAACATCAACAACCTATAGAGCACTTGGGCTAACTCTCCTTAAACTTCAAAAAGAAAAAGTTTCAGCCTCGATTTTTAAAATTCTACCTCAAGAGGCTGAAAAAAATGCTGGTATGGTGAAGAGAATCTCATCCCTTTATGATACTTCTGCTTTTTCCCCTAAACACAAAATAGAAAATTCTACTAACACAGAATTTGCCTTCCCAGGGTTTTACCATGGAACATATTTAAGATGTTTTAGTATTGACAGTGCACAGTCTCTTATTTGTCTGAGAGCAAACTCACTCTCAGTATCTTTTCCTATCCCTCTTAACTGGAGCTGGTCATTCTGTGCTGTGGTAGTTCACAGGCCAGGCTGCAGCCAGTGCCTAATGTTTTAGTTCAGGGGAGTGGAAAGGATTTACCACCTGTTGGATACCCCTTAAAACCTCTTATTTCCAACTTGTTAATGACTTAGAAACAGGTATTGCAGTTTTTAATATAAAATGCCCCTTCCACTCCTACAAAGCTACTTGATTCTTCCTGAATAAATTGTAACCACAGACACTAATATTGCAATCATAACTTTTTCCTTAAGGTTCCATACTGAAATATTTTATTGCATCATGGCTTAAAGGAGAGCAAGGAGGGCAGAGATATTGTCAGTGGCTTCCTGAATTAATTCATCTGTCTTCCTGCTGCTCAGAAAGATTACAACATTCCCACGTGCACAGAAGTCAGGCCCCTATCCTCCTACTGTTAAATCACATTTTTCCTGTTGCTCTCACAGGGTGGCTGTGTAACAGCACACAGGAATCATCAAGACAGACAAGACAATTTTTCAAATAACATTTCATGAGCAGTGCTACATTCTCATTATAAAAAGGAATGGATGCTTTAAAATAAATCCTGAGGAAAGGAACACATTCCTTAATACAACTAGAGAGTCATTGTGAAATATACTGATCAGAAATCCCTTCACAATACCTGCTTTCCTTTCAATTTATAAAATATTCGTTAAATAATATGTGGTTTTAAAATTTTAGCTTCATCTGATACAACAGTCTATGCCATTCTTGACAGAATACAAAATATAGAAACTCTCAAGAATAGAGTTTTAATATCTTTTATTAAAATAGCAGCATTTTTGCAACAGATGAAAAGTACTGCAGGTTATATTAAAGTCAACAGCCCACCAGACTTCACCACTAATTACAAAACACACCCACCTCTTGTGCATTTGTAATTCCAAGTGGCATCACTGTTTAACTGGAAATCAAGAGACTGCAATTCTCCCTATTTCAGAACCTTCCAGACATTTGGTGAACTCATTTAACCTAAAGTGAAATATGAAGCCCAGCTAAGAATAACAACAACAGGAAAGCCCTCCCTGGATATTCTTGAACCAGATTAAACTGAAACAGCACTGCATAACACAAAAACCCACCCTCATCTGCCTTGAGTTCTCAGCCAATCAGCTTTACAAGTGATTTACCCTCACAAGAAAGGTCATCATGTGTGAGAGGTAAAGAACCACTGCTCAAGTGTGCAGGAGGTGACCTGTGTGTCCTCCTGCCCACACGTGATGTTTACACATCAGCAAATATCAGGAGCGTTAGAGTCTGGCTGTAACCAAAGATTTGAGCACTTTCTGGCCAACACACCATTCCAGGACACAGAACACCTGAGAGCTGCAGCTCACATTCCCAGTCTACTGATGCACATGGGGTTAAACATTTACTTCTTTGCCCAGACTCTCCAATATCAACACTAAATAAAAGCTACATCCTCTTAATGGAGGTGGTCTCTGCACAGAATGGCTGCCCTGCTATTACCATTTCAAATAACAACAGCAACTGAAGTCCATCACTTCCAATCACTCAAAACACATTTAACCACTGCAGACAGAAAAAAAAAAAAGACCAGTATCTGATTTTCCAACTATTTCAATATATTAGGTTATCATTTTCTGTAGCAGATTTCACCTCAAAAATATCTGAGGTGGTCCAAAGTACAAAGCAGCACTTCATTCCCAACTACTTGGCCCAAAAAAACCCTAGAATTGCAGTTTTAGGCAACTTGCCTTTCCAACCTACTGCTGAAACACTATGGTACTTACTGGATAGGGGAGAGTTTGCTTAGCCATACCACCTTTAGAATTACACAACCTGAAAAATATTTGGATTAATTAGCTTATTTTTAATTCAAATGTTATGTTATCCAAGAAAAGACTTTTTACCTGTACGAGAATTTCTACTACATTTCATGTCTCTTTGAATTTTAGCATGCAACCATTTTTCTTACTAAATGCCTGAAAAACTTTTTTTTTTTTTTTAAACAGCTTGCACCTATCCAGTTGCCCAAAGAGTGTTTCACAGGACTACTGCTGGAGATGGAAGCAATCCATTCCTGAGCTCAGAGGACTGAAACATCCCGTAATTCAACTGCTGAGCATCATTTGTCATACATGTCAGATGATTCTGGCCATTCATTCATTGCTGAATTCTTCACATCACTTGTGTGAGGTGAAGCAAACCATCTGCAAATGTCATACACACTTCTTTTCCTTGACTACTTCTCCTTTTCCTATTCATCCTCTCTTTTCACCTCTGCAGTCTCCTACTTTCTTTTCTTTCTGTGTGCACATAAAGGACATCCTACATTCACCCACAAGTAAAAGAACAACTGAGCTAAGTTATTGGGGAAAAAGAGCTAATAGATGAGCAAAGGGTCTGCGAAGATGTTTCAGATCACCTTTAAGTGAAAACAAGGCAGTAAAATATTCTGTCGATTTTCCTGGTGGACTTTACTCTGTAGTCTGCCAGGGTAAAATGATCTAAAACAGAAAGGGAACAGGGACTGAAAGAAAATGGGAGTGCAAAGTTTCTCTTTTACCCTCCTGCCTTGGAAAATTATCAGGCTTTTGAACATTTCCCATATACTGTTTCCCCATTTTTCCTACCCTCAATTCCTCACCAAAGAGCAATCAACCATGTATACAAGAAAGAGCAGACTACTACTGCTAATTTACTCATACAGAGGAACATGTTTAGCATAACCCTAAATTTATCACTATTAGGAACATATATAAGCCCATACTTAGAAAATAAGTTTCTATTTTGGACTTTCCTGAGAACAGAAGGCACTGCTAATTTTAAAACAAACAGAAATAAGAGCAAGCTCAAAATTAGGCTGCACTTTTAAAAAGAATAATTTCAGTATAAGACTATGATCTACAGAGTGCAAAAATTTTGCTTCTTAAAATAATTTTTAAAAGAAGGATTTTTCACATGCTTTTTTACACAGGCTCCATCTTGACTAAAAGGAAGGTAACAAACATCAAAAGCTAAATCGTCCACGAGACTGCCTGAAGAAAAAGGTTCTTTCAGGTCAGGATGAAGGGCAGTAACATTCACCCTGAAGTGAATGAGCCTCAGCAATTAAGAAAATTGTTTCCATCTCTACAGGCATCAGTCTCTTGAAAACTGAAGGAACAATCTATTCAACGCAAACATGAATGAAATGTTGACCAGACCAAAAAAAAAAGACTAAAAATATACTTTGATAACAAAAGACTCTTTTGGAGGGGGAAAAAATGAGTAGCTAGGCTATCCATTAAAATTATTTCCCTGGCTTCCATTCAGATGCTGTCCAAGCACAGCTTCATTGTTTGGCATGTCGCTTGCATCTCCTCGCGTCACCTTCATTCTCTCACTCAGATAACCTCGGATAAAAATATACAGAGCCCTATTCTAGGATTCAGCAATATTCAACCAGTAGCTAGCAGCAAAAGCTGGAGCTCTCTTGATTCATAAAGAATTCTTAAAGCCCTTGTGAACTACAGAGCACAGGGAGGAGGGTGAAAGCTTTCATCAAACTGAGGCATAGGACTCGGTCAAGTTCACTTCCAAAGCAGGAGTTGTTTGTTATCCATGGTGAGAGGGACATCCAGTTACTGCATCTGCACATTCCCACAGGAAGGTAGTGCAGCTGAAGGAAGGGAATGCTGAATCTGACATCCATTTCATCAGCCTAATAAATTTTAGATTAATTACAGAAAATTATTTCCCATTTCACTTCCACATCAGCGGGGCTTTTTTTTGCTTCTCAAGCCTCTTCAAGGCACAATATTGGTATCTTTCAATCATCTGCCACTAAAACACTGCCAGCACAGAACAGGACTGTACACACATCTAAATGTTCTACAGAATATATATGAGTATATATATATATATAGAAAGAAAAAATATTTATCCAGGTGAAATTGCAGAAGGTGATTCTGGTTGATGGACACCCCAGCACCCTCTCAAAATAGCAGAAAATTGCACCATCAAGCAGACAGGCATATCATCATTATTATTGTTATGATTACTATTTTGGTTTAAGAAAATGCTGACATTTTATGTTTATGAATCAGGAATAGCCAGCTCAATGCCCAGTGAGTACAAATTAGGACTCCTGCTGATGAATGGTCTTTTCAGCCCACCTTTCTGGCATCCCTTGTGTGCTCCTCTGCACTCCTCTCCACTGTGCAGCACACATCTTTTCCAGTCCTCTTCCACTGCTCTCGACTGCCGCCTCACTGTCACAGACAAAAGGCTCTTCTCTCTCTGCAGGGCAAGAAAGGGGACATACCCTGCCCTGTTGCTGTGTTGCTGCCTTGCCTCTGCAAATCATCCTGGATTATCACCACAGAGCAACAGAGAGCCTGAGCTGCAGCCAGACATCAGCAGCCCTTCCATTTTCAGCATAGTTCTGTCTTATTAGGCAGTATGCCTTAACTAGCAACAAAACTAAAAGCAAAATAGGAAGGGTGAGTCTGATAAGGGAGGCCTTATCAGCCTTTGCTGCCGACAAACCCACCAGAAATGGGGGAAGGGAGGCACTTTTAGAGGCAATGCTTTTGCACACTGCAGTATGCAGGAGCCAGACGCTGCTGAGCACACACACAATAGACACAGTTGCCGTAGCAACAGCATCACAGGGAAATTTTTCAGCAAAGCTTCTCGCTTTTCACCAAGGTTACTTACAGATTACCACTCAGCACAGGGATCTGTATGGATCAGACAACATCTTGCATCTGTCTGGAGCATTCCTGCACGAAAAGATGCGAAGGCCACAGCACAGGGAAGAAAAGGGCACTGCACGAGCAAAGCAGGGCTGGGCTCTCAAACTGCCATCTGACAGCAACAGCTTGCAAGCTAATAAACTGTCACCTCACCACAGACTAGAAGTGTGATCTGCTGGAATCAAGTATGCTTTCATCTTTTGTTTTGTTTTCTTAAAAACTACTAGATTTCAATAAAAATCTACAGCACATTTCTACAACAAGAGACTTCAGTTTCTAATATTGATCAGAAAAAAATTCCCCAAACAAAGAAAAAAAAAAAATAAAACCATCTAAGCTGCTTCATTTTACACATACTTTTATCATTCCACTAATGCTGTTTAAAGGCAGTGAAAGTATATGGTGCAGCATGTGTCTTGAGGAAAAAACTGGTCACAAACAGAGCACTTGAATAATTTACAAGCTTAAACTACACCACTGAGTTATTTACCTTGTTTCATTTGCTCCTCCTAGTTTTTCAGATAAACAAAAACACATCAATCTTTTCCCCTTGAAATGAAAGATTTTTTTTTTTTTTTACTA
>VZRH01005339.1:890743-905927 GCA_013397555.1 Urocynchramus pylzowi | reverse complement strand
AGAGAGAAAGAGAGAGAGAAAGAGAGAGAGAGAGAGAAAGAGAGAGAGAGAGAGAAAGAGAGAGAGAGAGAGAAAGAGAGAGAGAGAGAGAAGGAGAGAGAGAGAAAAGGAGAGAGAGAGAGAGAGAGAAGAGAGAAGACAGAAAGAAAAAAATGAAATGGGCACTGCTAAAATCACCCGGGAAAGCAAGTGTGTATAGTAGGGGAGAGAAGAGAGGATAAAAGGCACATCTCCAGCCCCCAGACATGCCCACTTCTCCTATCCTAGCACTTGCCGAGCCCCTGTCCCCTCGATGCTTTGTAAGACAGTGCCATGCCGTGGACGCTCGGCTCGCTGCCGCCGCTCTCTGCAGTCTCTGCAGGTACAGTAGGCCTGCTTCCTGACCCACTTTGCTCACCAATCTCTATTTAGCTCTACGCTAGTGATGCTCCTGGCATGACAATCAGATACTGCAGCCTGCAGTGCAGCTCGTTACAACACACTGGCGAGCTCCGAGGAAATCCAGTGGAAAAGTACTGTATCAGCGGAGCCTAATTACGCTGAAGTCATTTTCATAAACTTACGTCAAACGCAACGACACAAAAGCGCTCGAGAGATTTAAAAGATGCCTTTTCATTTTAAATTTACTGAATCTGCTAGGCATAAAGTAAGTCCAAAAGGATCTTTTCTACTCAAGGACTGCAAATGGCAAAAGCTAATAGAGCTGGTATCTTTTCTTTGGATTACCTAATCAATCTTATAACTTGTGCCACTTAAAACCTGCCATAATTCCTTCCACTGTCATTTATTCTTAACTAGAGAGGGGCTCTACACCTTAATGTCCAGTGAAATTGTAAACTTAATCTCACTACAGCTATTAAAATTATCTTCTTACGTGCAAGAATCAAATTTCTCCTTCAGACACAGCCACTTAAGAATTAATTTCAAATCCTACCTGCAGTTAACTTCACACTTTACTTGTACATACATGTGTAAGGGATAAATTGGTTTTGGAAAATTAATGATTATACCAGACAGCTAGGACTGTTCTGACTCCAAAGCCAGAATAGGTAATAGGTGAATACCTCTGAGAACAACAAACTAGAGTTTGGTCATATTTCATTTAGCTGCAAAAAACATGCAGGCATCTCCCTTCTCCTATGGTCATTTTTTTACAATATTTCCCTATAACACGGACCTCAGTTAAGAAACCTAATTGCCAAGCCCCTAAGTTATATGGTAGTAATTCACTATGCTACAAATCTCTGCTTCCTTCCTGGGCATTGAAGTTAACTGGAGAGTTCTGCAGTGGATACCATACATTGCTAATATTTTGCATGTAAAAGCCACTGAAATATGAAACATTTAAGGGTCTTACCAACTCCCTCCTTGGCAAGACACTTCTTCTGTTCAGTGGAATACTTTTGTACTTTAAAAATTCAGATCCTTATCAAGAAAAGTTTTGAGTTACTCAGAATTATTATACCAAAACATTTTAAGTGTCTTAATATTAGATACACTGAATTTAAAACACTAAAACTAGTACAAACTTATTGACTGATGATAAATAAAAGCAGCAACAGAAAGTCCTGAACATACCCAGTGGGGCCATGGGTGCCCTACAGGTGTGGATCATTTATAGAAGGTATTGTGTACAGGAGGGAGCATGAGGAGCAATTATTCACAAAGCAGTCCCACTGTGCACTGTGTACAAGCATAAGTTCAATCCTTTGCAGGAGTTTATTCATGTGCAGTATGACCAGTTCTGCTGGTGAGCAAGTACTATTACTAAAAAAAAATTCTTGTAGCTTGGCAAATACCACAAAGTGGTGGCATTGTGGTGGTTTTTGGCTTTTTTTTTTTTTGCACTTGCACTACCATAATCACACTAATTTACTAAATAAACCAAAGATTCCCAAAAATGGACCCCAACATGCTTATGTAAAATCTCTCCAACAAGAAGTCTGATTATCCATTAAGTGGGATGATACCAGCCAACAGCAAGAGAAAACAAAATTAAACATCCATCAGAATGTGCAATTCATCCAAATTTCATACCACAGGCACCTATAAATATATGACTCATTATTATAATGTACAAGGTAATTATATTTCATCACTCATTACCTTGACCCAAGGAGGACCTCTCATCTTCTGATGGAAGATGCAATCCAGACTTGCATTTTTATGATTAAGGAACCCTGCGAGAAGCACAGCTTACATAAAGCAGCACCCTTAGACCAGCAGCTGTGTAGATGCAGAAGAAACTCAACATCAAAAAATTGCTGTAGACTGCTTCTTTTACCTACCAGTGCCCTCACACCAAGTATTTCACATTTAAACTCAAGACAAGCAGACAGAATCCAACAGGGCTCTGCAGGAAGGACACAGCTGGACAGTTGTTAGAGACAGATCTACCACAACTCACATGCACCTGGCAAGCAAAGAAGGTATTTAGAAGCATAGAGCTTCTTTGTTCCTACCTACAATGGGATCAACAACACCACTAAGAGATTATTTTATACCTTGTTACTTATTGAAGATAAGATCACCCTCAGGGCTGTCCCAGGGCAAAGAGCCTGGCAAAGCAGAGATCCTCTTGACGGTTTTTCCTCAGGACTAAATTTTACAGCTCATTTGATTTTACCTTCCTGAGCCATGCACCACAAAACTAACCCTAGACCTTCAGAAGTCGCTCCTCTAACCTCACGTCTACTCAATTCAAGTAGAGAATACACAGCGAGGCCTTGGAGTTCAGGAAGAGCAAATGAATTACTATACTGGATCAGCCCACTCCAGTGACAAGTGTTTCACAAGCACATAACAGAAACCCTCTCCAGACAGTTACACAATAACCTACAAAGTCTATTTTTAGGGTCCATAAAAGTTTATATCCTTTCAAGAGACTATACAGATCTTTGTTTGCTTTTTTTTATGTGAATTTGGAAATGCTCAATATTGGCATCCAAACATCCACTGAGCCCTGCTATGATATATTTCCTTCTACAAAGCTTTTGTTATTGTTTTTAATCAAACAAAAGCTGTCTAGGAATCCGAGGCTCTAATCTGAATTGTTACTGCTTGAACATCTGTTAAAAAATTCTGGCTGCAAAAGTAGAACAGATTCTGGTTTACATAGAAAACTACGTAAGTAACAAATATCTGGCAAATCAAGAAAGCACTTTAGGGGATATAATCTAAGATGCAATCATTAAATTGCTTCTTAGTCCTGGACTATGGAGTCAAAATGAGAGAAAAACCACAAAAATAAACCTTGGTTTTGATGGTGACTTTCAATGTTACTGTGCTTAGTAGGCTGACTCCTGGTTGATTTGCAAATCCACACATGCCCCTGGGAGTGGGATCTGAGATTGTTTAGCATCATGGCAGATTTCCAGTTCTTGGCAGGAGGGTTGTTTTTCTCCATGAATCAGCAACTGTCCATCACACTACAATCTGTGAAGTGAAAAACCCACCTCATCAGCATAAACTAAATGCACGTATACATCACGGAGGAGTTTCTGGTCTCTCTCTCTCTACAGTCCACACGTGAGGACTGTCATTTGCACAAGCACATACATGCCTCTGAAGGCCAACCACAAGAGGAAGTGATTTGTTTCACCTTCTGCAGTCCTGTAATGCTTTTATAACACATCATCTGCATGGTAAGCCTTTAAATGTATGGTAAAGAGCACAAATAACAACCCATCCTATTTACTGCTTTCTCCTATCAATGGGCAACTCCAGAGCTGAGCCCACTGTGGTTAGCTGCAGAACAGCTGCCTGTGCCTGCTGCTGGAGAGTAAAGAACACTTTCATTGTCACATAATGCTTACCAGTAAATGTATTCTAAACACCCATCAGCAAGGAAAACAAGAGCAAATAAGTTACATTTGAAACATCTTCCTGAAACGTGCTCAAGAATTTTAACAGCTCTCTGTAATACAGATGATGCTTCTAAAAAATGATAGCAAACGAGATGAATGCTGCCCCAGTAAAGTGAACTTATTCTCAGAAATACTCTGACAAGCAAATCATGAATTTTGGAGATGTATTACAGAAAAGGATGTACTAATAAGTCCTCATTTTATTCTTCCTGTGTCTGTCTCTTCCTGATACACAAGAGATTGCAGTATTCCTATTGTATGGCATTGCTGTGCTAATATTAAATAACAACAGATTTGCTGGCTGCTCAAAAATGCCATTTTTTGAAGGAGGCAGGGGAAAAAACTACTATAATCAGAAATTCACTCCTAAAATTCAGGAATCAGACACTCCCACCCTCCCTGATTCACCATGTAAACTCCTAGAAAAACTATAACCTGATCCACTGGATGAAACAGTTCAGCAGAATGCCTGGATCTTCACTGTTTCCTTTGCTTGAATTATATGTCCAGGGCATTGCAAAATTACTCATTTTTTTCCAGAGTCTAACCATAAAACCTAATCTTCAGGGATATAAATTCACAATTTGAGGCTAAGCATAAATTCACTCAGTAACCTGGGTTTGTTCCTTGCAGCATTAATTCGCACATGCACTGAAGATCATCGAATACAGCACAGCCAAGTTATCAAACTGCAGCAATGCTGTCAAAAGGAAGGCTTTTTTTTTTTTTTCTTAAATGCAGACACTTTTTTTATTATTAGCTGCATAAGGGTGATCTATGTTTACACAGCTCAGAACTGGATTTAAAACCAATTTTAACAGCCAACTGTTTCAATTTGCATGTAAACAAACATACTGCATTTCTTCATTAGCTGGAATTTGCTGCAGTCTGTCAGCCATCTGTACTGTCTTGCATTCTGGTCTCTATTCAGAGCACCACTATCAAATGTTGGTGATATAGTATTGCTCTCTTTGGAGACATCATGACTACACTATAAATAGTTTAGAGACACAAACCCCTATTTCTAACAGTTGTCTTAATATCTGCTTTCTCAGAATGCATTAGGTTGTTCTACTTCTCATCCAGTTTTGGTTCTCTGTACTTTTTGTTTTGTGGATATGAGGAAAAAGGATTTTATTTTGGCTTTCTCAGAGGTAAAGAGCAAAAACTGCAGCCTGAGCAAGGCTTTATCCAACTTCTGCACCCCCCAAATCCTGGATGCAGAGGCCAAACCCCAGAACATAACCCTGCAAATATCTGCAGTGCAGTATAAGGGTGACTGCACAGTGCACAAGAGCCAGGCTGTCCTTAAACCAGCTAGTTTAGGTGCTGGAGCCAGCAATGGAGCACCTGCACAGAGAGGTGCAGGCTGACCCACCCACTCACTGAAGTCACACCAGCCAAACCCATCCTGGTATCTCACACTGTGCTGGTGCAGCTCTGTGCTGGAGCTCAGGAGCTCCCAGAGCCTTGCAGATCCCTGGCTCACTCCAGCCAGCTCAAACATCAGCACACCCCTGGCTCCAGCAGTAGGGACCACAGCACAACCCAGTTGGTGCCACCTGTCCCCAGTGTCTCCCTGGGGTCACAGTGCCTGCAGATGCAGCCTTGAGCAGCCCTACAGCCCCAGAGCTCTGCATGCCAAACTGCATGTGTCCCAGACCCTGGGGCTGCCAGGAGCCTCCACAAACTGTGGTGGCACCACGAGTCCCCTCCAACCTGCAGTCACATCCTTGGCTATTGGGCTGCTCCAAACTGCTCCAGCTCTCCCAAGCAATTCCAAGGGGACAGCAGCACAGCTGAGGACACCACCCAGACAGTTCAGCTACTGATCTGAGCAGTGTGCACTACTTTCAAACTTCAGGTGATATTATCTTTAGAAGAACATAGCTCACTTAAATAAGGGGCTTTTGCAGGTTGCCAAGTCATTCTCTCTTTTAGGAAGTGAGGAGAACTGGCAGTGAGACAGAAAACCTGAAATACACCTTCAACCCCAATTTTCCCTCTTCTAGGGACAGCAGAGCACTCGAACATTACTTGCATAACCAGTGCCACTTGACAAGTGATGCAACCACAAAACACAAAGCTACTTGATATCCATGTTAGTTTTTCAAAACAAAAGCTGCCTCTTCAAATACAGCTTTTTAGCTCACCCAGTGGATGAGTTTAAAACTTTTCAGGAAGAACCTGATGCTCTGCCTTCAAGTTGACTCCCAGACTTACATCATACTTCTGATTTCAGACCTGCAGTGCTATAAACCCACCTTCTACCAACAGAACAAATTTGCTGCCCTCCAAGAACAGGCTAGTGGCACATTCGTGCAACACCAACAGAGCCGTCCCTGATCAGAGGTGTCACAACTCTGAAAGCTGATTTTGGTGGTAAAATTACCAAGAAGTGAACGTGCCTTATTCTGAGAGATCCATTTCAGCTTAAATTCTGAGTTTCTGACTGAGGAAAGTGTGGTGAAGCACTATCTAATTTTATTATCCTGTTTGCTATCCATTACTCCCTGATTAAAACAGACTAAAACTTAACCTGTAACTCAGCAAAAAAGTTCTTCAAATGTCTAACCCTCTGGATAAGTTTGGGCTGTTTTTTCTTTTACAGCCTAATAAATCTACCACTGGAAATCTCTTCTTTTTCCCTTATGCCTCTTTTTCTGGAACAGCAGCAACAAAATGCCTACACCCTTGCGTCCAGATCATTTTCAGCAGAATTTCTTGTGTAGAATTAAACAAGCCAAGTTGCAGGCATGAAAGCAAGCTGCCAGAGAGGCTCACAGCCACAGAATGCTCCTACAGAGCTGCACTACCACTGTTACAACATGAGCAAAATAAACTCTGACATGCAACCATTTAGGGGGACAGAATACAAAAGAATTCCTTCTTCCCCTTCAATGCCTACACTTATCAGGCAGTAGGTTCAAAGCAGGCCTTGGGGGGGTAAGAAAATACAGGTTTGTTTCCTTCAGGTCTGTTTGTTCCCTTCTGTGACTGAAAGAATGAAAAAAATGCAGTACCACTGTCAAAATTTTCCAGCTCTATTTTGGCATATCATCTCTCAAAACCAGCCTGATCTAAAAATTTCAAGCATGTTTAACTCAAGAGCCCTTGACAACATCTAATGCACAGGCTATTTATCATAAATTGAGGTGCTTATTTTTGGACTTCACCTTGAAACAGCAAAGAATGTCTGTTTTGTCAGTACCAGAAAAGCTTATAAATCCTGCCAAATGTATCAATATTATGTATTTCAATGGTATTCTACATACACTGCAGAGATATCCACAACTCTCTGCAAAATCCATTCAGCATTACAGATGTGCATAGTCTGAACTCAATGTGAAATCAGATCATGTTGGGAACCACTATGACTTGCCCTCTCTACCTGAACAGTTACTGGATTTAGCACTTTTAAGTAACTAGTGTGATTTCTAATGTACTTTAACATGTGGAAAAAAAAAAAAGGGTAACTTATTTTTTATGTCTCTCCTTTGCCCATTCCACAATTCTCACACACACACAATGATACCACTAACAGCAATAACCCTCTGGAGCTTCACAACTACAGAGAATTTTGAAAAATCTGCAAACCTGCAAGAGACACCCTTTGTAGTGCTAAGTTTTATGCATGAAAAGACAGAAATTTCACACCTTATCACTTGCCTCAAACATTGCTGTTATACAGAAATTCAAATTAATAGGTATCACAGAGGATTATAGGTTCAATGGCAAGCTGCATTCAGAACAGTCTTTCTACAATCTTTGCCTTTTAACCATCTCAAACTTTTTCAAGCACTTTAAACAATCTCAGTCCACTGTAGTATCCTTTCAATGACTTCAACTAAATTGATAAGGCACCTTTCCAGCTACATGTATGAGCTGCATCACTTAGTGCTGTTCAGATTTCTGACTTCAGAGCATGCAAGGCCAGCAGCCACCATCTCTGCCAACAGCACTGAAGGAACCAACAGCTTGGACTGTCCACACGTGGAAATGGTGCTGACCCTGCTATGACATTCCAGGAAAGCCTCCAGTAAAGCAGTTTCCCAGTCAGACCCAGGGGTAGCATCTCCACAAGCAGTGAGCCACCCACCACAACACTTTGCCACTTGCTCTGCACAGAGCAGACCCTTCTTCTCCCCAGCCATGTTTCAACCAAAACAGATTTGTAGAAGGTACCCAAGCAACCCCACAAAAGTGCTTTACCTGCCATGAAAAACTACCAGGTGCTCTTCCATCCCTTATTCTCCTCTGCACGGGGCAACTACTAGGAAGTCAGTACCAGCTATTCACCATGCATTAAGCCTTGAAAAGTCAAGGCAGCTTGCAGTAAAAGACTAAGGTGCTTTAGGTGATTTGCAAATATACAGCTCTTCAAACCCCAGTGATTTCATCAGGTCTGATTCCATCAAGACCCACAAGCAACATGGTCTATAAGAATAGCAGCTTTGCTGCTCTTGCAAAGGATAAAAGAGGTTCCTTGTAGCTCTCTTGCAGATCTCACAGAAAAATAAAACCTTGGACTATGTGGTGTTTTTCCACAAAATTGATTGTGAGGCCTTGAATTCAACCCCAAAGTAGAAAGTCCAGGCATATGTAGAAAATAAACAAACAAAAAACAAAAGCCTTATTTCTAGCAGAGTTATTTGTGGATAAAGCTGACTTAACATGTCAAGAGTAATTGAGGTGAAAAGTTAGCTTTGTGCTTAAAGGTTCACATACTGCTGTGAGAAAGAAGAAAAATAAAGGGAACTTCTTCAGACAAGCAAAGATCCTTAAAAAGAACTGCAGACAGCATACATGATTCTAGATGACTAATACTGCAACTCAGAAGAAACACTCAAATAAAAAAGATTCTCATGAATCAGGACAGTCATTTTCAAGAAACATTTTAATGATGACAAAGTCACATCTGTGTCACCTTTAAGCTCCTCTGTCTCATTTTCTGTTTACCCTTGCAGAAGAACACAACATTGCAGACATCAGGTTTTTTAATTTTCTGAAGAGCAGAGCCTGTTTTTAGTGAACTAATTTCAATAGCCTATCTGTCACACAGCCTGTGCATCTATTGCTACTCAAAAGAAAACAGAGGACAGGGAGAAGGGCACAGAATTAGACTTTGTCTTATAAATTTAGAGCAAAACTGTCAGCATAAACCAACTTAATTTTATATGACCAAAGAGCAATTTATGCTAGAAGATGGCACATAACTAGAGAAACTGCAGAACAAGCCCTGAAAATCAAAATGATCATTTTAAGCCTCCAGATCAAGGGCTCTGGTTTTCAGTGCATGGATAGTTAAACTGCAGAGTAGCTTCTCAACTCATTTTCTACTTTGCAAACTTCGGAGTACAAGGAAAATAAGAACAAAGAGGAGAGGACAGCTAATTTTAGTGTTTCTGGGCTAAAACAAAATAACAACAAAGAACTACTGAACCATGAAGCAGTTTTTCCAAGCTGCTATTTCAGTTACAGTCTTTCTTTTCCCTAGTCAGTGCTGGAAAGAAGATGCCAGCTTCATCCCTATCAGAGTAATACAAGCACCTTATTTTATGCAGAGGGGCACATCGAGAGCTCTGAACTGCTTGCATAATGCTTCTATACATTTTGCTGCACCCAAAATGTGTATTATAGCTGACAGGAAAAAAACAGCATGATTTCTTCAATTTCCTCCTCTCTCACTGGCTGCCCCTAGTAAGAAGCATTGCTCCTGCAAACTGAACTGGAGTCTTGCTATTACATTTTAACAACTACCCTGAAAACTCAACCTTCTGACAGCTTATTATTACAGCACTGGACCAAAGCTTCATAATTCTCAGTCTCAAGCATATGTGGAAACAGTTTTGAGGACAAAACCAAGACCTCAGGATCACAGGATTATCCAGGGTCGAAGCGACCTCCAGAGGCTCAGTCCAACCTCCTGCTCCCAAGCAAATCAGCCATGAGATCTTTTCCATTCCATAAGGCTCACATGGTACAACCTCCCCAGGCAGCCTGTTCCTCTGCTTGATTGTCCTCGTGGTGGAAAAGGTTTTCCTTGCATTAAATCCAAACCTCGTGTTTCTATTTGTGTCATTTGGTTCTCCAAGTTCATCTTCCCGATGAACCTCCTTGTAGTACTGGCAGGCTGCTACTCTGTACCCTTGAAACTTTCTCTTTTCCCTGCTGAACAAACCTACCAAGATTTTCATCAGGACATTTTCTCCCATCACTTTCAGTTAAGAGTAAACAAGGTACTGAGACAGTTACCTCCTCAACACAGCCCCCCAGATTTTCAGGTCTTAAAATAAATATGTGAACTTCAAAGAAACTGTAATCATCTCACAAGAGTGGGCTTTTGAACTCTGATTTTTCTAAGAAAAGTTCCCTTTTCTGCAAGTATTTACTTAGAACAACCCATCTTTTGTTTTCAGTATCATCAATACTACTCTAGGGCTGAAGTCTCCTACAATTTAAGAATGAATGGATTGGTTTTAGCCACTGTTTCAAAATAAAGCAAACTGAGAACAGAGGGTGAACACTGAAATTTCTCTCCTGAGTAGCAAATTACTGCAATAAATTTGGGCAACCAAACACAAAGCTAGAACAGAAAATGCTATGCTGCCTTCACACATAGCAGCATTAAAATATACTGGGTTAGGCTCACAGTATTGCTGTTAAAGTTTGCTCTTCTCTAAGGACCTATGTGCTATTACTCTGCAAACCTTCACGAGAATAAATTATGCTTTCCAAGCATTAAAAACACATTAACATGACATAGGGCATGGAAATTCAAACTTCAAATACTTACTGAATCCAATAGATCATAAACCAAATCAGTATTAGAAAAAAAGAATATGGTTACATTAACTAAAATAAAGCTCTCTGAAATAATTAAGTGATTTTTCAGCCACTGTGATAACACATATTCCAATGGCTTAGATATCAGTGAAAGAGTCATTTAGACACAATTTCACTTTTAGTCATTTACTGGAACTCATAACCCTCTGGCCCAATTCCAGAAGATTTCTCAAATCCAATATAAAAAACTTCAAGTCAGCCTGAGCAGCCTATACCATGCCACATGAACAGTAAGCTGCCACGAGACACACAGCAGCACATTTCAAAACTGTCTTCATTTTTTCAGTGCCCTTCAATTACTTTGAAGAAAAAAAGAGACTTGACAACAAACATTAACTTCTCTCACCATTTCACTGATGGTGTTATTAGCCAATTCATTCACTTGTCCCCCATCAGAGACAAAGTTGGTATGCTTAGTCTTGCTCATAAGTAAATGTTTAATTTCTTAAAAACATGTGCATGGTGCTAAAATCTGTTACACTTAACATCTCCAGCTTTACCTTACTTGTCAAATCAATAGGTCTAATTAAGCATTTTTCTGCATAGCTGAATCTAAAACTGAATGTTTATCAAATGACAACTGGAATATTTTATCCAAAAACATTTTAGAAACTCATTTGAAGGTACAACAGTCCTGTAAAGCTAAATTAAAAACATCAGCTTTCTTTTAAATAGGCAACATGAGGCTGCAATCTTGCTCTTTCACTTTGGCATTAGAACCTGAAATTTCATGTTTTCAGGATTTTCAGAAAACAAGCTTTCCATACAGTTTGGTTTTTTTTAACCCATCACAATTACCACAAGCCATTCAAGGAAAAATTGCCTTACCACCATACTCAGCTTCTCAAAGACGATCACTGTCATCACTACCTTAAATGAATCTCAAGTATACACTTTTATACCATCAGTTTTTGTGACAGCCACCAGAAACTGAAAATCTTATGGCTTTACAACCTGGTGGGCAACTCCTCTGGATATTGCAGAGCTCCACTGACTTGAGTGCACCTCTCTGTATCAACAGTGAACTTGACCCAGAACTCCTGCTGCATTCTGGGTCTCCTGTCAAGAGTACTACAGAGCTGAGTGTTGTCTGCAAGAGAGTATCAATGGGTTCTATACAAAAGATTTATTATGGAGAGTTATACTGCACATAGGAATGCTTGCTGGCTTTTACCTCTTGCCTTTCATTCTCCTCTGTCCATCAGAACCCAAGTGCTCTATTTAACCATGTTGGTTTTACCCCTCCTCCTTTTGCAGCTGTTTTCCTAAGATAAGCTCTGAACTGTGTTGCTGTTCCGAGCCAGCTCACCTGCAAAGATTGTTTGAGAACCCTGCCCACTGGGACATGACTCAGAGCAGAAGACAGGTACACAATGCTTTCTGATTTTAGCATGGCAGTGAGACAAGAGCAGCAGTACAAACAGTACTTTGAACCTTCTAGATGGGAAGATGCAGTTGGGCTTACGCACACTCAGCTGACAAAATAATTTTGCAGTCATGTAAATCCACTGGTGCATTCCTCCTGCTCCCTCAGGATCACGAAGTTTGCCTTGTTATGACTGGCAATATGCTGGTCTTCAAGTTTTCCCACATCTCCATCCAGTTTGAAGGAGGAGGTTTGAAGTGTCTTACAGAGGCAGAAAGATAGGAGGGGGATATTTGGGGGTTTTTCTACATGTAGCAGTGCTTATACTTCGAGAAAGAGGTGGAGAATGTAACTATTGATGACTAAGTCTTATTAATTTCAGCAACTCTGGTAACACAATCTGCCAGGGGAGGATGAGGGAAATGTGCTGCTACATAGCCAGAGCAAGAAAAAGACTTGCCACTGGATCAGGCAGGTCAGCTCTAAAACTCAGCTGAAAAGTTTGACACTGATCCAGGGGAAATAAAAGTGCTACCACATCTCACCCCAAGGTACTGCTGTTACCTGAAAAAAAGGATGAGTAAGAAGCCATACCTTCAGGCTTTTACACTACAGAAGTGTCTTCTTTCCAAAAGCAGGAGAATGTATAGCATATAGTGTCCTGGAGACAGTGACTGGCAGGCCTGAATGTTATCCCCCTGAAGGTCCAAACTCACTGTAGACCTTGAAGAGCTTTCAAATGCTAACAGCCACATAAACTTGGGAGAAAGTATTTTCTCTAATAAATAATGCACTGAAGTATCCAAAAGTTTATGGCCAAACAGACATTTTCAAAGAGGTAACAAAGCTGTCTTTGCAGACCGTCCCTCCCAGGTGCAGGTCCAGCACTATGACAAATGTGAACAGTGTGACAGGCTTGTTTAGGTGTGCAGCTCTGGCTTCCCAGCAGGCACACCAGATGGCTCTCAGTAGGTCTACACAACAACAACTCTCCTGGGCAAGAGAGCAAGGGAAAAAAACTGAGGAAAAACCACAGCAGCAAAATACCTCACGAGGAAGCTTCAGCTAAGGCCTGTGTAATGATTATGGTCCTGCATGAGAGATCTGTGTCAAACAAATTATGAGTGAAAGCAAATTACTTGAAGTGTTGGAAGGTGAAGCTTGGACAAACGTAAAAAACACAGTTTTTCTAATACCAGTTCTCCAAAATGGAAGTAATACTCTTCAATTATATCTAGGTATATGTAAATTACATGTAACAACACAAACACTTTTGACATCTCGTTTTACCATGAATTGAATTAAAAATGACTAAGTGAATGACATTAAAATGACCTCATTGAGGAGCTGAGCTAGAATTCAGAGATTCACTTTTGCTAGCTCAAATATAAAACTAATTTAGCCTCACAGTTCCATGTGTTTTAATGGTTTTGCTTCCTCCTTCCACTGAGTATCAGCCAACATACAGCACTGAATAAGAGTTAGATGGAATCCATATATGAGTATTATTTGGTATATTAAAAAATTCTCTTAATAAATGCCCAAGCATACAACACAAGTGCATCACAATCATCTAACATGATGATTGATCTAACATGAATAAAAGTTTCTTGGACTTTGCTCCTGACTCCTTGAATTATCAAAATAGAGTGCTCAGCTCCATAATTACCAAAGAAGAGAATGTTTCTCTTGCAAACACAGGACTGCACATGCAGTCTCACTGAATGAAAGAGACGTTTTTGAAGCATGTTACCTGTTGCCAAAAAGATAATAAGCAGGAGCATAATTTGAAATCCCTGTAGGAGCACAAGTCATCTAACAGAAGTTGTCCATAAGTAAAGCAAAGGAGGAAGAGTACAGGGAGGAAAAGGGCTGAAAGAGCAACCTGAAATGTATATTTAATTTCAGCAGAGGTACATCAGTAGTCCCTCACACACTTAGCATTACTAAATTTAAAGTCCTCTGATAAAATGACTTTATTTGAATTCTCTCTGGCATGGCATGCTGAGCATTAATGCAACATAAGTGAATAAATAGTCCTTTCTCACTGGCTTTCTGCCAATCTGACTGCAATAGAGGCCTCATACACAAAACCAGCCATCCTTGAAGACCCTGAATACCAGCAGTGCACTCCTGACTCATTTGGCCACAAGACATTGTAGATGTCTCCATGCAGAAAAGCAACACAGGACACTACTCTGTCCTCCTTTGACAAAGAGATGGGGATGGGGCATATTATCTCTCAAAATTATCTTTCAAATGTCTCATGGAAGACATTACCACCACATCAAATCCCATTTCATATTCCTGAACAGCTTGTCAGCTAAGTTAAAACATTTGTATCGTAAGATTATTAAACACCACCACTGTAAGTCACAAATACTATCTTAATCTTTCTAAGAAAAAAGACACAAGCATTTTGCTTTTCAGGCTCCTCCCGGTAGTCTGCATTTCAGACTTGCTGTGGCAAGGAAAACCAGAGACAGCAAATTAATCCTGTAAGACTTAATGCAAACAGAAGAGCCTTCTATTACTCTGTTCCAAGTACTTTCTCATTTTCACGAGTTGCAAATCTCAACATTATGTTTTGTTTAGGATATTTATGTCTAACATGTAAACTGAACAAAAAAAAAAATCCTGAGAAAGTTACACAACCGACTGTGTAAATGTATTTCTACAAGTCTCTATATTTTTCTTAGCCGCAATTCTGTGTGTGACAGAGGTCCCAGATAAAAATACTGAGTCAAATCATCAGTATCAGAGAGGAAGAAGTCATAGGAATGTGCAGTAAAACTTTAAAAGTGACTGTCATCACAGATTTCCATTATCTCATTTGCTTAAGGTTACTTGGTAGAGTAACCATGAAATAATGTTTTGTATTCTTTTAAAGCAGAATTAGGAATCAAAGCACAACACGTGCCATGAAACAGCAAAAAGAAGATTGTGAATTTTTGGTTTCTGAAGACTGACAACATCCCCTCCCACCACAACCTGTGACTTGCCTTCCCAGTGAAAACATTAGATTCACTGTGAAGCAAAAAAAAAAAAAAAAAAAAAAAAAAAAAAAAAAAAACATGGGCTTTTAAAAAAAGTTGACAAGCATTTT
>VZRH01005339.1:867809-890705 GCA_013397555.1 Urocynchramus pylzowi | reverse complement strand
ACAAAAAAAAAAAAAAATTACTGTGAAAAAAAAAAAAAAAAAAAAAAAAAAAAAAAAAATCAGTCTGTGCGTTCTAAAGAACTTGGCATGCACTTTCAAAGTAATCCTTTCAGACATGGAAAATTCAAATTTTCAAAAGACAAGCTGACACCCACTAGTTGAAGATAAGATCACTGGTAATAAAACTTAGGCTCTCAAATACCTGTATTTCCAGCACTGATAAGATTTCTTTTAATAAATGTTCTCCTTGCCCAACAATCCACTCAAGAAAAGGAAACAAAGGGTAGGATCAAATAGAGGCTTCAGGCTCGAATCAGTTCTTCATACATGTACTCAAGGCAGACCAGTAAAGGTGAAAAGACTGCCTTTTGCCAACTGCCTTAAATGTAAGATGCTGAGAGAGAGACTTGCCTCACAAATCCACAGCAGAGTCCCTTCTATATACACCTGTATACTGAATTGAGCAAGGTGGTCCAAAAGCAGCCAGTGATGCAGTGGGAGCTTTGAACAAGCTGCAAGCAGCCAATGAGGGAAGTTACTGCAATGCTTTCCAGACTTCAATGCAGGAAACATTTCTACCACTTCTACCTCTGAGCCAGCCCCACTGCACCTTCCCCAGCGATGGCTGAAACGCTAAACTGCAAACTGGACTTTCACAGAGATCATCTTGCAGAGCTCTAATGTGGACAACCACAGATGAAGAATCAAGATAACACCTCTGTTCTCCAGCAAACACACTCATTTCACTTGTGTTCCTCACCCACCGAGCTTTCATGGTGTTCTGAAAGCAACAAAGGGCATTGCTGATGTGCTGAACTCACCACCACAGCTACAACAGCTGAGCCCAAAGTATGACATTCCCTCCAAGGGAAGGCTAATGGCAGGACTTGCAGGCTCCCATTACACCACAAACACTGCTTGATCTCAGCAGGCTTGTCTACAGCCAGGTGAAAAGCTTCTGCTTGCATGGTACCACAGCAGCCTCAATGATCTAATCCATTGGGAAGACTTCACAGCCAAATGGGAAGACTTCAGTGAAAGAGCCATCTTCCTAGATGGTTTTCATGGTAAGGAAGAAATACATTTAAACCAAGAATTTGAAATACCCACAATAATTAAAAACCTTGTACTGCTTTCTATCTCACTTCCTGTCCATATTTTCTGGGAAAATTTTGAAAAAAATATTGTAACTGTGCTCCCAAAAGTCACAAAGTTGGATTTTTTTTATAGTCATAAACCAATTATTGTCTAAATGTTATGGATACCAAGCTGCTTACCCTAGAAGTGGGTGCTCCTTTTTCATTTCAACTTCATTACCACAGTGAGTAATAAATCTTTAAAAAAAAAATCAGGATGCCTTTATCTTTTCTTTGTAGTGGTTAAATCCTAAAAAGAAGCAGAAGAAGATCAAGAAGTCAAAGAAAAAAAAAAAACCATTCACTATTTTCTACTTCTGGAATTGACTTGTGTGTTTAAGTCATAAACCCTTTCCCAAAAGTACCGAAGAAAAAGGATTTTCCTTCATCCACACATTAAAAAGATAAAAACACACCACAAAACCATGAGAAACCAAAATAGAGAGCCAAACAGAGGAGATACAAGCAGGGAATAAGATCCAAGAAGCAAAAATCATATCCTGTACTTGCATCAGAACACAAAACAACACAAAGTACACCTTGGCATACAGAAAAGCAATAAAGGAATTACATAGTTCTAAACACCAGCAATCTATCTTGTCATAACACTTAATCAAATGTCAGACACTGTGTTATCATTGTCTGATCTCTCAGCCATTGTTAAATGGCTTTCATCCCTTCCCCTCAGTATTGTCTTGTGAGGTCCAGCAGTACCTAGCTTTTTATTATTTAACTTTAAATTTTTTTCTTTCTATAGAAATGAACTATGGTCTGAGATTTCCAAGGCTTTAAATGGGTTCACACTTTTGAAATCAGTCAACAGTGGAGGCTGCAGGAAAACCTTGACAACTTCAAAAAAAATTAAAAAAAGATGGAAAAAATGGATTTCCACTGAAGCAATCACCAGTAAGAAATCTTGCTATTTCAAATTTGTTAATTTAACACTTAAGAGAACAACATCATGCCAAACAATGTTCTGGAAAAACAAACACATCCTAAAAACACCTTACTGCATCCTGATGCACTTGTTACCAAGGAAGGAATTGTTCACATTAATTTTATACCTGGGAGGGGAAGGAGGAATTGTAAAAATGGGAGTTGAAGTGGCAAACTGCAGAAGGAGGCATTTTCAAAATCATATTTCTAAGGTAAGGACTATCAATTTTTTTTCTCTCTGAGAATGAATTTTTTTTAATTGTTTTTAAAAGGTTTTTATTTACTTTTGCTATGACAAGAAAAAGAACTGCAAGGCATAGTTTTTTTCAGTTTTTGCTGGCACCTGATTACATGCAAAATCCACTGAATTTATGGAGACCTCAGCAATCAACTGCCAGGAGACCAAGAAAAACCCCTTAGGCAGGTTTTAAAACAGGAGACAGTTTAGCATTTTTGTCCTCACAGGACTAGATGAATCACATTTACTTTTTCTTCCCCTTCCCCCTCCTCCTTCCACAAAAAAAGTTACGCTGGTTGAATGCTGGGGCAAAGCCACGGACTGTATTAGACCATCTAAAAAACTGAGTCCAGAAGGAGCTTCTGCCTTTGACAACTCCAGTTTAAATTAGAGAAAGGCAGCCAACAGGCAAGGGAGAAAAGCCACCAGGTGGGAGGACAAACAGGTCCTTGTCACTGAGCAGTCCTGGAAAGCTGCTGTGTGCCATGGCCTCTCAGCAGAAACACAAATCTCTCTTTGCTGAATCTTTCATTAAACAGTAGCTTTACAGTAACTTATAACCTAAGCACAAAGGCCAGAAGGACTGGCAGGGCCCGGAGCTTGAGTGACTCGTTGGTAAGTGAAAGCTGGAAACATCAGACAAATACAAACAAATGCCATCACAGTGGTGCAAGTATGAGCACAACCCAGGTTCAAACCGTATCCAAAACCCCTAAATTAAAAGCAGGGAGAAGCAGGCTGTTTGCTGGCACTGCTGGGTGAGTTTATGGCCCCACGGTGACAAATGAGTTGGAAAAGACCAATGTTCTAACACAATAAACAGGTAGTGTTGGCACCACTAAGCTCTCTCCCTTCTCATTCACCTGCAGTAACCTACCCAGTAATGCATACTTGCCTTTCTCTACCTACAGAATGCACACAGGTAGTATGCATTAAAGAGTAAACTTTGCAGCAGTAAAATTCTTAAGGAGACAGGAAAACAATGAACAACTAACAAAGTCACTTCCACTAATACAAAAAAGTAAACCATTAAAAAGACTGTTTGATCAAATTCCTGTGAGGGTAACTTAAATTATGTATTTCTCCTTGACTATTTTTTCTGTAAGATTCCAGTCTCACAAAATCTGCCAATAAAATTTATCAACACAATTAAAATAGGGAAGATAAGCAGCATTTACACCAGAAGTTTCTTGACCTGAAGTTCTGGGGTCAGCCAGGTAAAAAACAATTACTCTAACCTAAAATCATCATCATTTTGGCATTATTTTCCCATCCATAAAAGGAGGTATGGATGAGATTTCTTTGCAGAGAACACTGCAAATTGATAGCTTTGTTCCAGTTCACTACAGTTTCTTATTGATTTTCTCTCGTTTTAGCCTGCATTGATTTGTTAATCCCTTCTCTGTAACAGTCCTAATGACAAATTGAGAATGAAAAACTGCATGCTTTAGGGCCTTTTCCACCAACCTCTAGCTTCAAACCATATTTTCACTTGAACTTGGAACATGTCCATGCACTCACCCTAGGTTAGATCTGATTCACCTTAAACTAGGTTGGGTGCATTTCACACTGAAACCTTTCTGTTCAGGCTTCTCATGGATGAACGAGGCAACCAAAATCACATCAGTGAAGCAGAACTGGAGTTCTGTCACTTCCAAGGTTGATGCTCACAAAGACTGTCTTAAAATCAAGTACATTTTTAAGTAAGTTTGCAGCACTGCCCATGGTTGATTAGCACTAACTGCATCATGCATCTGAAGGGCATTTTTGTGCATTTATGGCAGTGGTTGGTGCAAAGAAATCCTTCCAAGGAGCAGGATCATAAGTTGTCTCTATGCTCAGAGCTGCAGTCATGGTGCATTGCCCCTAGAAAAATCCATGCAGAAGGATGGGACCCTGCCAGTATTTTTAGTTTAAAGAATACAGTATGAGCATGAAGAGATCAGAGAGTTACCACACAACTTAGATTAGTAATTCTGCTACTAATAAGCTCATTAAATAGAGCTGCCAATTTGGTGTCATTGTTAGGGCCTCACTACCCACAGCTGATGCCTGTCTGTACAAGCCATGGCTACTGCTGCAAGTAGTTTTATTCTCTTTTCAATTTCTTATACTTTCAGAGATCTCCAAGTGAGATACTCATTTGGAATTCTAACTGCAACACACCACCAAATTAAAAATTAATTTATGACTTATGAAGACTAAGGCTTGCCCAGAGTCACATTTGTAACACCTCAGTCACACATGCTGGGTGGGTCTCCACCTCCTGACTTCATCCCATGTCAGTCCTCTCCTACACCACTCCATCTGTCAGGAAATTGACCTTTCCTGGTCTCCCATACAGATTGCAGAGCAGCCTGGCCCTGGCTGCCACCTCACTGCTGCAGTACAACCCCAGCAGAGCAATTTTGGTCATTTTAAACCAATCCTTATCTGCAAAAGTGATACTTGGAAAGCCTCTGGTGTGTACCCACACAGCATGTGCTCCCTGGCACGCAGAGGCAGCGCGGGAGTTCTCCTTTGCCATTCCCTTGGTGTGACTTTGGTTTCCCAGCTCCCTCCATGCAATGCCAGCTGCAGGGAAATCGGCAGGGGGGGCAGGAAGGACAGTGCTGGGAACCAGTATCACCTCCTCTTTGCTTTCCAAAAATTACAGACCCAGAGTTGGTGAGCTAGGCTCTGCTCCTAACACACTGCTATTCTTAACTTGCAGAAATGACTTTGCTGTGCATGTTAAATGTCTCTCTACCCAGGCCATAAGATACTCTTCACAAACCACGGTCATGTCTTAATGGGATCAGAAAAGCACAGAGTAAGTGGGATGGCTACCTAGGCAAAAAGTGGCATTTGGGTTGCAGCAGTTTGGTACTGCTCTCAATTTTCTGCTTAGGAGAACAGCAGAGAGAACTGACTAAGCTAAGAAATAAATTCCCTCATTGCCTGTGACATGACTGTGAACTCTCAATGTTCTTGCAGTGCTGCCAAGATTAGCGTTACTCTCCTACACAGGGCATGCAGAGCACACAAACACACCTAACTGAACACAGACTTGCTGCATTTTGGATGCAGACTGTAGTTTCCATCTTCTGTTACATCCTGTTTGGGTTTTTCCCCCTTAATAATAATTTCAACCATTTGGTCTCTCAGTTTCATCCTTAATTGCAATTTGTCACTTGCACAGTGAGTTGTACTCAGAACCCACTTCTCTGTGGCCTTTATTTTCCTTTATTGTCACTTAAAATTAATTGATAAGCCAAGAACTCGATGCAAGAATATTAAAGGGACCATCTCTATATTAAAATTTTTGTCATTGCATCTCTAAAAGAGAATAACAAAAATCAATCAAGGAAAATTCAACAATGCCATTTCTCAAAAGACATGGATCAAGACCAACTCATAAAAGACATTTTTTCCAGTTCATAACTGGAAAAAAAAACACCAAACCAAAAAATTCACAACACACACCAAAGTATTACTTGCTTAGCAAGTGAGAAACTACACATCACTTCAACTTTTTTTTTGCATTTACCTCCTTCCCCAACACCCAAAGTGGTTTTTTTTTAAGCAGCTTATTGGATCAGTTACTTCACACATTCTCAAACTTTGAGCAGTAAAACCTGATTTAGGAAAGTTCAACTTGGTTTTCTCCCACAAAAATACAAACCTCTCATTCTGAACATTCAAAATAAAAACATGGTAGCCAGTCAAACAAATAAGTATTTAAAAGCCACACACAGAGTACAGAGATGATATATAATAATATTAGGTTATTTCTTTTGATGCCCCTTAAAACCTCAACTATAGGTTTACTTACAAAGAGGCCTCTAACAAATTTCCCTGATAATTCAAAAACAGTTGTCATTTTTTTTAAAAGCAAAAGGTTCCATTTTCAATATTATTGTATGTGTTAAGGTAATAATGTGTATACATTAATCTATCAGTTATATCAGCAATTAATTGTCATCATACAGATATCTTAGATTTGTCTTGTAGGCAGCTGCTTAATAGCTTGCAACGTGGATGAGGAAAAGGAAGAAAAACAAGAATATGCTAAAACCTTTCAAACACTTAAACAAAAATCAGACATCTTACTGCAACTGCACTGAAAAGAAGAGCAATAAACTTTGACTGCAAAGCACCATGAGAACATGAGTATTTATGGTGTCATTCCCTGAAAGAAAGGAACCATACAGAGGATCCAAAGCAATCTGTATTGCACAGGATGAACATGCTCACTGGAACCATGGACCACAGCAGGATCAGGATAAACACAGTAGGCACGTGCTGTCACCAGTCTATCAGTTATGCTCATTCCCTGACACAACTGGTCCCTACATCCATCATCAAGATCCAAGTTGAGTGATGACTATTTTTTAATTTCCCAACTGAAATTTCAGAGATCCTTCCCCAGAAAACTGTGATCTACCACAGTTTGCTTTGAGTATAAAAGGACATGATGAAAACATGTGAAGCCATGCATATCTAAAATAACTGCAGCCCTTCCTTCCATCCAGCTTAGCAAGAAACGTTCAGCACTGCACAGACACTTCTCACTTGTTTATTGCTGCAGCAAATGTTTGCTGCAATGTGAATGACATGCTGAACATACCACAAACAGTGGAATGATAGCTATTAAAGCCAAAAATATCAAACAGACTGGAAAAGCATTTTGACAAGGAGGAAACATTAAACCAGATCTTTTGTAGCATTTGCTAAATAGAGAGACTCATCATATTTCAGGCCATTTGTATTTAATTGTCCTTTCATCTGAAGAGCGGTGGATGAATGCGCATCAGATGAGTCAGATGTTCTGAAGAGGTCCCATCAAGGACACCCCACAACACAAGAGCACTGCCTGCAAAATGCCTCACACAAAAACTTCTCAGTGCCTTGGCCTATTCCATAGTGGTTAGGCACCAAAGCACTGAGAAGAAAACAGCAAACAGACCTGCAGTGGCAAAATACAAGAACTTTAAGCACATTCAACACCAGGAACCTCCACACTTTTCAACCTGCCAGGAAGACACACTCAGATTAGTGGATAATTATCTAAAACTCAGGCTTTTGTTCCTCCTTTGCTTCAGTTTAAAGCAAAAAAAGTGCTCTTATTTCTCAAGGTCAATGTTTTCAGTTGAAGTCAAACTCACAATGGAATAGGTCACTCACAACACTTCAAAAATCAGGTTTTGAAGTGGCAGACACAGACATTATAACAGTGTGAGTTCAAAGAAAGGAGAATCCCTGGTCTTTGGTGGAGAAAGTAGGCAAGCCATGGGCATGGAGACAAGGAGCAACACAGGAGGTTAAATCTACTGTGCTGTCCTTGAGCTAAACCCATGTCTTTTATACTGTCCTCTAATCCTTAGATTAGTTTCTCCACTTTGGCTTTAACAATATTAACTGAGGTGCAGAGGCAATCAGCAGACCACAGCTTTGCCAAAAATGCAGTTGAATCATTAAAAGTGATTTATAAAAATAGACCATGAATAAAAATCATCAGTCGTAATCCTCAACTGTTAAACTGTCTCTCTGCATTAAACAAAAATTGGAATTGTTAATTTAGGGTAAACATGGAAAAGAACTCATCTCTATATTCCTTTCAATTCAGCTCTCAAATCAAATCCTGTCTCCATATGACAACAAATGGAAAAAGGGGTAGCTCGTGTGTTAACAAAGAACAGGTCACTCTACATAGACTACATACTGCAATTTAATGCATTTTCAAGCATAAATTCTAGCTTTAGCATTATTTTGTAATCTTGAAGTTTAACAATTTAGGTCCTTATTATCTGTTTTTCCTTTTTTCATCAACATAGCTCCTCCTAGGATGCAGATGATCCTCTTAAGTCATCTTTGTGCTGTTATCTCTGCAAAGAATGAAGTCTGCTCCAGAACACTGCCATTGCTAATCACTCAAATCAGGTCTCTCACAGGTCTATAAGGAGAACAGCGCTGAGGACAGCAGAATTAAGATGAGATTGTTGTTTCTCTTTCTTTTCAAGGAATCTATCTGAATACATACCTTCACTTTCATGGATCACTTATCCTGCCAAGGGTAAGTTCCACTGTGCAAAAGCTACAGCTGCCTTAGCTTTGTATTGTCTGAGAAACAACGGAACAACATACTTGAGACACTGCACACATCACAGATGAAAAACAGCATGAAGCAGCTTCAGAAATGGAGCTGTCTATACATAACTAATGACAAAGTAAGGACACCTGTGTCAAAACAGGTAAGAAAGCTGTCTTGGAGCTCAGAGAAGTTAAAAGTGACTAAACATTAGAGCAGCATCATGGGCTCTGGGGCCTCAGACAGGGTCCCTTCCCTCCAGCATGTCATCAGCACAGCACAGCTTGTTTGTGTCACAAACTTGCTGAGGGTGCCCTTGATCCCACTGTCCTTGTCACTGACAAACAGCACTGGTCCCAATACCAGGAATACCCAATAGCTCAGGAACACCATTCCCCACTGACCTCACCCCCATGACTGCAGAGATCGAGCCAGCATTTATCCACTGAGCCACCCACACATCAAATCCTTGTCTCTTGGATTTAAAGACAGGATGTCAAGTGGAAAAGTGTCAAATGCTTTGCACAGGTCCAGGTAGATTATGTCAGTTGCTCTTCCCTCATCCACCATTTCTGTAACCCCATCAAAGGAGGCCACCAGATTTGTCAGGCTGATGGCCAGATTTGCTGTGGTGAAGCCATGTTGGCTGCCCTTATTTTCCATATACCTTAGCATAGTTTCCAGGAGGATCTGTTCCATGATCTTCCTACCCTATCCCTGGGATCTGATCCCAGGTCTTCCCTATTTCCCTTTTTCAAAATCAGGGTTATGTTTCCCTTTTTCCAGTGGGAACTTCACTAAACTGCCACAGCTTCTCAAGTATGATGGATGGTGGTCTAGCCAATTACTCTGTCAGTTCCCTCAGGACCCATGGATATATCACATCAGATCCCAAGGACTTGTGCACCTTCAGGTTCCTTAAATGGTCTCAAACCTGGTCTTCTCCAAAAGTAAGCAATGCTTCACTCTCCTTGTCCCTGACTTTGCCCTCTGCAACTTGGGCCATGTGGCTGGAGAAGTTTTGGGTTGGTTGATTGAAACTCTTCAGCCTTTTTTAGAACAAGGCAACTCTCCAGAAGTTTCACAGGTTCTCTTTAATACCTCACTAAAGTTTAACGCCCTGGATGAGTACACTCAGAGTGATACCTGGACAGATCATTAATCTGATTTTTAAGCCAATAAGGCTGCACCTTAAACAAAGCCCACCTTCTGACTGTTCCACTTCTGCTTTCCTGAACACATCCCCTTCTTTACTCACCCTACAACTCAAACTGGAGATTTCTCACGGAGCACAAGAGATCAAGAGTAAGCATAGTGGGCAGAAGTTCTGGATCAGCCATCAACCACATGTCTCAAATACATCACAAGTCTTTGTTCCTATCCCCACAGTACTGGGAATTTCCACTCTTTTCAGCTGCAATACAAGCCAGGAGAACTGTATGGCTGTGCAAGCCTCCCCCATGGATTAGAGGGATCACCACTTGTGATTTGTGGGGTGCTGGTCTGGAGTTTCAGACAAAAGTAGTGCTACATCTGGGCAAAGTCCCACCTCCTCTGCCAGCTGCTCTGCAGGCACAGCTTACACCTGCACACATTGATACCTGAGGGAACTTGGAATCTTCTGCTAAAGCTGACTCCAGCAAGGAAAAAATCAGTTCCTGAATGCAAAAGCCTTTTGAAATAAATAATTGAATCTCACTAATTTCTGAATTTACAGGAAGAGCAAGCAACTGCTTGTGCTGTAGCATTTGGAAGGGCTCTATTGGGAAACTGTTCTGATTATTTTAATGCACAAAAAAAAAAAAAGAAAAAAAAAAAAGGAGGGGGGGTAGAAATGATAATTTTCTTGTTTACCTGAGATGCTCCATTTAGGCAAGGAACCGAAACAGGGGTGTTAGACAGCTCCAAGCACTGTTCAGATGCTGTGCTCTGCTGCCCACCAGGAACCACCTCGTGCCTTCCCAGCTGCCCGTAGTCCACTCTGCCCCAGGTGAACACCTTGCCAGCTTCTAAGCACAGAACACATTTCAAGATTACTTATTCACCAAGTTCCTGAAACATGTAGATGCTAATTCAAAAACAAAACTTTTTAGTGCATCTTATCTAAATCTTCAAAATCCTGGTGAAAACTTATTTCTGGGAACATAACAAAGAAAAAAAAAATTAAAAACTAGCACAAGATACTATGTTATATTTCTATTAAGCTACTCATTCTTCATTAACTTCTTTTCTAGCAGAATACCATCTGGATGGTGGCCTGGGCTGTAAATTAACTGTGTCAGTAAAGCTGCATAACCTGGATGTTCTGTATATAATAAATACACTTTGGTTACACAAAGGACATATTTTAGGTTAATGGAAGCACACACAAAACAGCTTATTCTGACACATAAAAGATTACAGAAAAGAGAATTATTTTCTATTCCCATTCTTTGCCATAGACAACTCATTGCATGACCTGCATTTAACAGTTTTATGTTTTCCTGATAGAAGTTACATTCTGTCACTACTGTTAGCAGAGCTATAGTCCTCAGGAGACAGTGGTTAGTCAGGAGCACCAGCACAACTGCCATTAAGCATTGGAAATGCACTGGTTTGTTTTCAAAGGAATCACACATTGGCCAAGGAAAGGTAACTCTAAATGAAATCAGCACTATCTGGCTCACCCTTCTCTCTAAGGGTTATTATTCCAAGTGCACTGCTGCAGGATTGACACCCAAAACACCATTCTCCTGTATGGACAACATCCATAAGCATCCTTCTTACCTTTGCTTTCCTTGAATTTTAAAAAAATAAATAAATAAATCATACAAAGTGACAGCTTTATTTTTTTAATGAAGTGATGAAGTCCCTGCAGATAAGCCATGAAAAGCTGTCTCTTCTGGGATTCCAATTTAAAAAGTTATATGCACACAGCAGAAGGTAAAGTCCTCAACTTGGTTTTAACTAGAAGCATCAACCCACATTCCAGCCCAGAAAGAAACCTGCAATGACCTTCAGTTATGTACACACTTTGGCCAAGCCTCAAACTGCTCTCCAGAGCTGAACTCAAGTCATCACATTTATAGGCCAAAAGATGTGGATCTGGGGAAGATACCAGTCCAGCAAGTCAGCTGCACACACACACACACACCCCTCTCCCTGCCAGTCAGTACACGCACACCCCACAGAGGGGTTGGGTGCAGGGGGTATGGTCACACCACCCAAAGGTGACAACTGAGAGGTTTCTAAACAGATGCCAAAACACAAGCCCTTGGAAATCTGAACACCTCCCTTTTCCTTAAGATGCTGTTAAACTGTCTTGAAAGGGACACAGGTGGGCACTGCTGGTTTGTGGAGTTTAAGGTGATAATGCATTTTGTAAATGAACTGGAAGCCTCAGTTCATATACAGGAGAAGTATAGGCATTTTCCTTGGAAATCTGCTGGCAGTGGTATCTTTCACTCCAATCACTGCAAGTTTTTCAGATGCATTCTCTCAGTTCACTGATAATGCTTCCCCTAAAATAATTAAGTGATAAAATTAGTTGTCCTTCTCTCTCAAGGGCACAAAGCTTCCTTCCTTTGCAGCTTCCTCTCAGTTCAGGGAAAAGCTGAAAACAGTCACATACTACATTCAATACAAGTGAGGCCTTTTCACATAGTAGCTACATTTTGTTAGGTTAAAGGACAAAAATAAATTTCATTAAGAAAAGTACTAGTGTATCTTAGATTAGGAAGACAGTTTGAGGTTTAAAAAACATGCTTGTTCTGAAGTTAGTATATTTATTTTGCAATTTATATAGATCTCTGCTAAAAACATCTGCAGCTGCAAAAATGTACATAACAAATTTAAATATACCTAAGGCTTTTACATCAGACCAGGTTACTGTGCTTCTCAGAACCCTATTAGTGAACTGAGAAAGGATAGGCAGGCTGCTCTATTTTACATTAACTACAGGAACTGAAACTGAGTTTTATGAAATCTAAAGTCAGAAAGAATTTTTGTAACATCCAGTTACATCATTAACATACCACAGGCTCTCAAGCCCTACCCAGACATTGCTGTATCGATCCCAAGGACTATAGTTGAATTAAAGCATTTCAGCTCTCAGAAGCCAAAAGTATCAAGTGCCACAGGCAAAAACATCAGCAAGCTGCAAGGCCTCTGAAAAGGCAAGCTTTGAATTGATAATACAGACCCAGATCCTCACACAGTCTGCAGCACCAACTGTACACAGAGGCAACAAAGGTTTCTCTCAATTCAACCTTCTGGGGGAAAAAACTTCTTCCTCACATGAATCTGGTGCTCTGTCTGGACCCAGACATGAACGAGAAACACCAGGCACTCACATAACAAAAATGAACCTTTGCACCATCCCACCAGGGTACTGCTCCAGGTGCAACTGAAGACTGCAAGCATATATGAAGGATTAAAACAGCAACAATGCTTAGCTACAACAAAGCACCTGCCATCCACAGATTCTGTTTTCTTTTACTGTAGAAGCCAGCAAAGAATCACTTACACATGCAAAATCAAACAGTACCCTTAGCAGAATGTAAACTATTTATGTAAAACATGAATGCAAAATGTTTCCAATTACAAATACAGACCATTGCAATTTAACTTTTTCTTTTTTGCCACAATAAGGGAAACAAATTTCAGGTAGTTATTTGTACTCAAGCACAGAGAACATTAATTTAAAAATATTAAAGCCAGATAAATTACTTTTTGCTTTTAAGAAGAATTTCTTGAATGCCCAAAGATAAGCAGCCAGTTCCTTCTCACTGCTCATCAGTGCAGTTCACAGTTCTTTTGAGACACATTCCTTCCCCAGACTTGCTCCTGTTTGCTGAGCAGTCCCCATCCCATGCTCAGACTCCTGCTAATAGTCAATCATTTCTATTTTTCAGCCAAAAAACAACTGCCCAGGGATCCTTTAAAAAAAAACAACAAAAACTCAAAGTACCTAAATCTGTCTTTTCTGTGAGAGAAACGAACAGAAGCTGATTTAGATGTGCCTTTTCTATGAAATACTGATTATACTTTTAGCAAACAAACAAAAAAAACCCCAGTGTCAAGTGGAAATTTCAGGCTGAGGCAAACACCAATGCATGGAAAATTCCGCCAAAGGTTAAAGTCTCGTCAAACTCCTAAGGAAAAGAAAGTAGTGAGCTATGACAGAAAGCATAGAGCAATTGTAATGGGAGGTATTGCTACTGTGCTGCTTATAAAATAGATGGTATTTTAAAATGTTCTAAGAATATTTGAGAAAAAGACATTAGTCATACAGAGTAAGGAGGTTGCAGGATGAATTACTTAAGAATGAAGGGTGATATAACGAGGAGTGTGGGTCTAATAATAGACTAGGACAGATTTTAATTAGAAGTCAAGAAAACATACACAGTGATGAGTCAACTGGACAGAGTACATCAGCCATGGAAGTGGCTGAGGCATCAGAAAATGTGGTATTTCATACCATACTCAGTGCAGGAAGAGGGCACACAAAAGGCAGGAGTTATTTCTACAACTTGTGTAGAAAGAAGGGCACAATATTGGAAAGCTTTTCCAGTTCTTCTAAGATACTAACAATGCTTCCTAAGACCTAGATCTTGCCATGTTCTGAGCATGGTGCCTCCAAAAGGCACTTCAATTCCTCTACTGTGAACATCCACATTGTCCCATATGACTCTATAGCAACTGTTTATTTTTTCACCAGGCAAATGCTAAATCAAATGAAGTCCAGAGCGTTCAATATGATTCGGAATTAAGGAGTAAGAGATATAAATTCATGTATCCTGTGTTATTCCAGTTTACAACCTGAATGAATCACACAGTACAGGAGCTCAGAAAGCTGGGGAAAAAAGACAAAGGAGAGAAGATCTTAAAGAAAAAACTTTCTGACAGCTCCTTAAGTAAACAACACAAACAACAGTACACTACATTGTTTGAGATTCTACACGATCATGCAGATCTGGTTTGCTTGTGCTCTTTGAACTGTAGACACAGCAGTCTGCATCAGTGTACACACAGCAGCAAATCACCCAAAACACATGCTCATGTCCCTCACAGAATACAGATGAAGGTACATACATATTCAAGGGCTTGAAAACAAACCATTCTCTGAAAGGTTCCTCTGCATTTTCTTCACATCATCCTTCTGTCCTCATGTATAACAAAGCACAGACAGTTGAGAATGTCCTCAAAATTACAAGTTCATAGCCTTCAGAGTACTGCAAATCCAGCAACATTGCAAAAAGCACTAATAGTTGCTTCCTGCCTGCCAGTGTAGCTTTTCCTGTGCTGTTTTATACTGCTACTGAGACTGCAGAGCATATCATTTTTCCCTTTTAGCACTTTTTTAATCAATCTGCTCAGCCACATAAGTGGAAAGAATTAGCAATAAAAAATTAAGTACTTTAGTTTTAAAAACAGGTTGGTTGTTTCTCAGTAAAACACAACAGACAAATAGGTACATTAAAATTTACTTCTTTTCACTAGACTCAGATTTATCTTTATATCAATTTTCCTGTTTTAAGATAATATCATGCACTAGTGTTATCTCCTTGAAGTCTCTATTTGGTACCCAGGCAAGCTTTGAACTCTCCTTCATAAATACTAGATGAAAGAGTTCATCTAGGCTATCTCAGTTCATGGCTGCATTAATGATTACTTTTCAAATGAACTCTGGATATTCACACTGAATGCTTAATCTCAGGCTTGAAATATGAAGTTCTATATAAAAAATTCCTAATGCCTCTTTTCACATGAAAATTCACAGGAGCAGGCATTAAAAATTGACATTTAGAGGCTGCCTCTTGCCTCCTCGCTGCCCTACAAAGTGACACTCCTCCCAAATCTACAGATCTCTGCTGTCCTTCAGAAAACCACTGATGTCCTTGACCCATTCTGAGAAACTTAATCATCTACCTAGAAATAGCCCTTGTGCAGGGAAACCTAACAGAAAAACATTCATCCATACATTCTTAATTCCTTCTTGGCTGAAGACAACTTTAATTCAGCAGCTGGAAACAAGGGATCCCCACACCTGCAGCCTAACACCTGTACCTGTGCTTCAGTACAACACAGGATAATCTATCCTGACAAAGGTTTAAATGGCCCCCTGATCCTTTTAACACAGGAGCTCAGCATACCAGAGCTGTCCACATCTCTTCACACATCTTCTTCCCATGACCTCCTTACAAACTGCTGCAACTTCATATAATAGGGCACTCCTGAATTTTTTTTCCATATTCATTCATAACAGCTATTAACAATTTATCACTAAAACACAAATCTATGCACAGTATTGAGGTCATGCCTCATCAGGGAAGTTCAAACAAAGCAGCAAAAGCATTTCAGGGCTGACAGCAACAGAAAACTAGAGATATTTCCATTGCCACTTTCAGCCTTCTGCAATACACAGCTGGTTCAGAACAGTCCATAGAGCACCCACACATCAAGTTGCAGTTCACCAGGGTTTCCAAGCACTCTGTGAAGACATTTAAACCTGCAACAAAAGGCCACAAGTGCCACAGGAAAAGAACCATAAGGGCATCACCAGTTCTCCTGTAACAGCTATGGATTTCTTAGAACTCCTATACTCATCAAGTGGGCCAAAGATTCCTGCCAGCCCGAGCTACATCAGATGTCTCCAAACCTGGTGATCAAATTTAACCACAGGCATGTGGGCAAGGCAAATTGACAGGATTTCACATCACTTCAATCAGATGCTCATCCAGCAAACAAATGGCTTCTCCTGACCCATTCAGGAGTGAGCCATTCCCACTCCTGTGGAAATTAAAAAAAAAAAAAAAAAATCATCCTGTCTCCTTTCAGAGCCTCCTGGTGATATCAAAATATTGAACACCCAAGGACTTGTATGAACACAAGATATAATGGAAAAAACTCAGCTAAGCAGGTGAAACTTTGAGGATGTGTGAGACTCACAAGAGAAGCCACCAGGACTGTGAGAGTAACACAGACTAAAGTGCTCAAAGAGCAGAATGAGAGCTCCTTCAGCACCAGTTTACACCAAGAAAGTTTGGACCCAAACAGTTTTCTCCTCACGAGGCCACCTGCATTCATTGTGTTTGAACTTATTATGAAAGGGAAGGTAAACCAAGCCAAGGAATTGATCTGCCTGAAAAACAACCCTGGGAAATGGGAGCTTGGCTACAGCAAACACTGCTAAAGGCAGTGCTGTATTAAGCCAATTTGATATTCCATATGATAGGCTAGACATAACTTGCCATTTCCATAACATGCTAAATTTGTCGTGCACCTCACCAACAGATCCATCTTTACCAGCACTTTGGACATCTTTAAACATCTAAACAGCTTTGACTTTCATTCATTACAGAACAGGAATACTCCTTTTTACACCAAGTTATGTCTTGAGATGGGCAATGCTCTGTTAATGGGATTATTCACATACTTAACAGCATGCTTCACTGCTTTGAAAGACTGAACAATAACTTTGAATGTGGCAAATTCCAGGACTTTCCAGATGCCTTGGAAGTCTTGTCTCTGGTTCAGGTTTTCCAAGGGACACTGGCCATTCTCCTTTTAGAGGAGAGACTGGAAATATAAAATACCACACAAAGCTCTAAATAAACCAGAGGAAAATCTAAAATGTAACAAATTCATGTGAAGTTGTGTTCATACTGCTGATACCATACAGATATATCATCCTGGCTGGAAAAAGAAAATGGGGGGGATGTCATGAAATCCATGCAATCACAAAACAAAGCTGGGGAAGGGGGCTGGGGGCAAAGCTGGGATTTTTAAGCACCTATCAGACTTTGCATTCATCCTGCAAGGTGAGAAAATTCCCTCCTTATTTCACTCCACTCATGATTAGAGAGTCATGACTGCTTCACCAGCTGTGCCTCTGGCTTATTTTAAATTCAAACTATGATATATATCTCACTTTTGGACTTTTAATAGCAATGCCTTAAAATGCAGATTGCTGGCTAAATTTAGTTACATGATTAAAAACAAATCTAACTCATCTCTACCCAGCAAACAGAACTGCTGCATTCAAGGTTCAATAGAGGACTTAGCTCTTCAACTAAAAACAAAGTCCTAACAAAAACCAGGAAAAAAAGAAAATCAAAGCATAATTTGGTGATGTCTCCAAAAAAGCAAGATGCATCTAACAGTTAGCAGCTATGGAAAGCTATCTGCAAAAGCATCGTAGTATACCATAGGGTTTTTGCTCAGTACTTCTGCAAATAAATTCTGCACTATGCTACTACAGCAGTATGAGTCATACACTTTTACTGACATTCTATATTTGTATCTCCATGCCCTTCTGCACTGTTATATGTTTCCTTCCATACAGGCCTCTCTAACCTGGAATTTCCTTCCTTCTGCAGCTGAGCATCTCTTCCTCTAACAATCCCCAGAAAACTGAAAAGGCATGCAGTTCTTTCTGGACACCATTTTGGAAAAACAACACCCTTGAACTATCATAATATGCTGCATGTGATTTTATTTGTTTCCAATTATTTTCTTGTGTCTGATTTCCTAATTTTTTGTCTGTAAAAGGACTGCTTAGATGTTTATCCCCTTTGAGGCAAGGCCCAGGTCCTGTTTCATTAGAATTGATACAGTACAGTGCTACAGAAAATCTTATTCACAGATTACAAATTACAGCATAGGCATGTTTTCTGGACCATTTTATGAAAAGCATTCCCTCTAGCTGCAATGTTGCAAACATTTGTGAACCTGCCTATTTTGGAGAACTCAAGATCCTGCTACTCTCAATATCCCATCGCCATCTGAGCCTCAGAAGGAACAGCCATGTGCATACAAGAGATAAACAAAGGGAAGGTAATTAAGTTCCCAGTGCTAATATTTACCTTGTCAAAAGACTCAAGGGTATGCTGTGGAAAGGCAGACACAGAAAAAGCAAAAGAAATGCTCTGGAATGGCAGCCTGAAGGAGAACTAGGCTTTTTCCCTGCTGCTCACAAGATACATTCCCAATAATCAGAGACCAGTTGCACAAGAGATTTCACAAGATAACAAGCCTCAGACAGAAATACAGAAATAAAGTGTTAGAAGAGCAGTCCTTGGATTTGCTAAGTGGCTTGAACTTCCTCAGTCACTCCAGAAGCAGCCGAGTTCTACATCCCATGGAGTGAAGCCCTATGTGCTGTTCTTAAGACATAAAGTACAAAGAGAAGAACAGTACCACAAACTCAACAATGGCACCTCCAGAGCCTCCCAGGAGATCACCCGCCTTGTTCAGAGTCACAATCATTATAAGAGCAACTACAATTGACTAAGACAGAGTGGGCTGTGCACCTCAAATAATGAGCAGCCTTCCCGCTGACAGGAGGAACAAAACAGTCTAAAAGAGGATGGGAAGGAAAATTCATACCCTTTGAAGTCAAGAGATGAATAATGAGCAATAAGGTGATGTATTCTCTCTGGAATATCATCCCAATTTCTCTCTCCACCCACAAGAAAGTTTAAGAGTTGGGTAAGGGGGTGGAGGAAGAAATAAAAGCACAACAAGATTCCACCTGGGTATGGCAAGGTGCTTAACATCAAGGAGACTCCAGGGAGAGAGGGGATAAAGGTGTAAATGGTTGCATAATGGTCAAAGCATCCAAAC
Source organism: Urocynchramus pylzowi (assembly GCA_013397555.1). Taxonomy (NCBI): domain Eukaryota; kingdom Metazoa; phylum Chordata; class Aves; order Passeriformes; family Fringillidae; genus Urocynchramus; species Urocynchramus pylzowi. The sequence continues at coordinate 871,720 of VZRH01005339.1, read as the reverse complement.
GCCACTTATGCCTGAAAAAAATTCCATCTTTTACAAGGGGATACTATCCAGCTAGCAGAGCTCCCTTTGACTCCTGACTTCTTGTGACTGTCTCTTAACATTGTGGGGCCTTTTCAGCATTTCAGAGCTACAGGCACAGAGCAAGTCTAAAAATTTAGAAACATTATAGACGTGTTACTAATGAATGCAATGCAAGTCCGTCCTGTAAAGGAATCTGAAATTCCCAGGCAAGGGGGAATGATGCCAGTGAGATCTACTTCTGATGCTTACCCAGTGAAGCAGTATCTGTCCACAATTATCTCCATACAGCTGCAACATCTGTATCTGCTTGCAGTGCCAGCACATCCGTGTTTAAGTTTTACCTAAGTGTGTATATGAACAGGGTTGTAATCTAAGTATTGATGTGCTATGCAGCCTATTACTAAGAGGGGCTTAGCTTTTAAAGTGAGGGGAGAAATAAAATAACTTCTCATTAGGAGTAAGGAGGGGACACCATTGAAGAACAAAAAGCTCCTGTGTTTTCAATACCTTCTTTTCTCTGATGTTACAATGGATATTGACCAAAAGCAGCAGTACCCTTCTATTCATGCTTCACACAATTCAGTGAGATAGGGCAGTTTTTAAAGAAACCATGAGTTTTCTCCTGTGCTAAAACAGCTTTTCATGACCTTTGTTTGAACACTGCTCTGATGAACTAGAGGAATTTTAAATAACTACCCAGATTTTTAAATCACACACAGCAGAAGCTGGTTGTATTTCAACTATCAGCTTCTACCAGCGTGCATGGCCACAGTGTTTTGAAGTCTTTTTGGCATTGTGTGTTCTGTTCATCTCTGGCAAAGTGAACAAGCAAGAGGAGACAAACAAAACAGGATTTAACACCCTCCTTTGTACTGCGTGACTTGTCAGGATGATTCTTCAACCCACGTGAATATCTAGTAATCCACACTGCCACCCTTTTATTGTCCCCACAGCCTGACCTTCACTTCTGGATGTTTTAGTGTCCATTCTGTCCTGAATGAACAGCTTCAGCTCCAGGCAGATGTGTCATTAGCAGGCACAAGCCTGAAATGCGTGTACAGGCAAATTCCTACAAAATATCCATCAGCTACAAGATCTAAAATTCAAGATGAGAAATGCCAAACTGATTTTCAGTTTGGTTTCTATCTTGGGGTGGAAAGGACAAGCAGGAAAACATACCCCTTAAGGAGTTTCTGCATGTATATTTTGGGCAGCTTTGTAAAGGTAAATTTTTGAAAATTCTAGAAAAGTAAGATTTTTATATTCGTGATAAAAAGATCTTAGCAAAACTGACATAAAGCACTGTGCCTGAATAGACAGATCTTTGACTACGCTGTGTTTTTTTTTTATTTTTTCTTTTAGTTAGATACAGAGTAAAACAGAGAATGAGTCACCTAAGGAAATCCCACCCCTCCCAGGGTTTTTCTCCTGCATGAATCAGATGCTAATACCTTCTATTCATCCAAGTCTTTGTCCCCCAAAAATAAACCATTGTGATTATTTCATTATTACCTACTGTGGGCCCCATAATACTGGACAGAAGAGAAAGCAAACTTGAACCACACAGACTCTTGAATCCAGCAGAACATTCCAAAAAACCTAAAGTGTACCCTAAGCAACATAGGAAATGTAACTCCCCTTCATCTGCAGAGCTCAATCTCAGCTGTTTGGGATCCATACAGAATGTATGTAGCTACCCTGAGAGACAATGAAGTCCAAATAAGAGCTACAAAATAAGAGGGAGTTCACCCTCAGTTTCAACCACCACACCACAAGCTGTGGTTCCTCACAACTGGAATACTTTAAAGAATAAAAGCCACACACTCTTGGCAGATCTCATCATACTACCCAAGTATCAGAGCCATTCTACAAGACTACAGACCTGTTATTGAAAATTTACAGCTGTTGATATATCTCCTGTATCCTACAGTACCTTACATCAAATTTTTTATTTCAAAATTACTTCAAGCTAATCATGAAAGGAACAATCTATGTAGGCTTTATGGATATTTCTCCTGTTTTTGTCTAGGTTTTTAAGAAAAAAAAAGTTCCTGAAAAGTACTGTTTTTCAGAAGTACTCAACTGCTACTCAGCTCTTAAAAAGCCCTCTATCTATGTTTGACTAGTAAGACTCATTAGTGAGCATTAAACCTGAATAATTAATTACTAAACAGGAAATGTCACGTAAAGATTATGAAAATAAGTGTTTAATGGCCTTAAAATGCTACTAAGGTTAAATAACATCAATGCACACTTACATGCATAGATGGTGCTCACAAAGACAGCTGCTTTCAGAAGCTGAGCTTAGAAATGCTGGGCTTAGTAAATGCCTAGCTTTAAATGAAGTTATTTGAAAATGCAGTAGCCACTTCTCAAAGACCAATAAAACTAAGAGTGCAGAGTACACATACCTTGTTCTTGGCAATCAGCTACCATGCACATCACTTCAACTATCAGGTCATGGTTGGATCCAGCTTCTTATTCCATACAAAGTGAGGACAAAGCACTTCTACCTTACTAAGGGTTCCAACTTTGTCTGAGACCATGTTACATTCACTTTGCAGAAATTCTGAAGTGCAAATTCTCACTGTTTGTTGTGTGCTTCACATCAATTCTCTACACTAAGAGCTTTGAGTTGCCAAAATTTCAATCAGTCCCATCATCCTTTTACTATATGCAAACTATGTCATATGATATGATATGATCACACCCAAAATGAAATTGTAAATTTTTTTGCCCCCCAGTCAGATCTCCCAGCTGGAAGAGTGTGGAAGAACTCCCCAACTCAGTCTTCCAGTCCATGCTCTTTTTGCTGGATAACAGGCCTAACACAGAAGCATCATTGTGGATAGCTGCTGGGCCCCACAGTGAATGGGAGCCCTGAAGCTGAATTAAATGCTGAGAGGCGAAAAAGGAGGTGAGTTATGTAGTGTCTGGCCCAGTCTGTCATAGCAGCACACAACTGTGGTCTTGTGAGTTCTACATTTGGATCTCACTCTTGTGAGTTCTGTATTTGGATCTTTCTCTATTAATACCTATGAATATGGAACTTGGAGGCAGCTTATGACAGAAGTTAAGAAACAGTGAATTCTCTCTTGCCTTTATCTTTGCTTCTTTTCAGCTTAAAATAGGTGAATTGAGCCAAGTACAATGTGAATGATTTCAGTATGGTTCAGGAGAAAAGGTTTGACATATAAAAAAGCAGAAACAGTTAAATCAGAAGAGCAAGTGGCTTAGATAGTGCCAGCAGTTCCAGCTGCAAGTAGTCAGAAGAACTAGAAAAGGACGCTTTTGGCCAAACTATTCTTCATTTAAGGAAATTTGTATCAGCTTTGTACTCTGGTTTCACAATAGTTGTGAGAGGGGTGGTTTTCAATACAATTCAATTGTTTTCAATACAATTATCAGCATTACCTTTGCAAGAATTTAATTTGCTTTAAGAGAAAAAGAGTAAGAAAAAACAACCCCCAAGGAATAGCTCAGAGTCAACAAGATGCCATTCTCAGCCCACAAAACTGCAGCTCCTCTTGCACAGTTGCTCTGGTGCTGGAGGTTACTGAAAACAGAACAAACACTACATTTACAGACATCCTGCACACAAGCACATACTTATTAATGTATCTGACCTTGTTTATTACATTTGCTAAAGAGATGGCTAGCCATAAACTGCAGCAATCCAACCACAGAAACCAAAGGGAAAAAAAAAGGAAAATTAGGGAAAGCAATTAAATCCATACCTCACCCACTAATGACTTGAACAAAAACTATACCAGATACACATTTTAAAGCTATAATTTTTTCTGAATGCTTTTTAAAGATGAAAATTCTGTCAAATTGAGACAGTTACATTATTTAAGTCCACAACAATCACTGTTCCCACTAGTAAAAGA